>OX418222.1:62318323-62352823 GCA_948455865.1 Conomelus anceps | reverse complement strand
AATGACAAACCAATTTTCGAAGTGCAATGCACTGAGTTATTGAACTACCTTTCCGTTACAAATACTTTGCTTACAATACCAGAAACCTTGTTGCGATACTCTTCCGATACTCTAACGACAACGATTCTTTGCGATACTATTCCTTGTAATACCAGTTGCAATGTAGCGATACTGTTCCGAATTTCTATTCGGTTACCGTACCGATACTTTCCGATACCGATACTCTTGGTATCGATACTTTTGACGTAATATTACTTCGGTATCGATACCATTGTTCCGATACCGTATCGATACCAAGTATCGTATCGGAACCAGTATCGCAACGTCCCTAGCAGAGCCAACGTTTATTGACGACCACGGCGCTGTATTGCGCTGCCAGTGGGATATCATCAAGTATCAAGTAAGTATCAAAAATAAAAGCTGAATCGCTGCAATCAGGTAGGTACTACATGAATAAGAATAGGTACTACATGCATAGGTTATGTTATTGTTCTTTCGTTTCAAGTGATATGAAGTCCATAAAGCTTGTTAAATTAAACACAAACGTTTTCGGTTGATTCCTTTTCAAGTACAAAGTTGCAATTTCGTATTAATTAACTACTGATGACTTGTTGTATATTTCCTATAATAGAAGCCAATTAATTGCATGTTAAGTTATTCGACCTGATCATTACCCAAGTTTTATTGATCTGTGTGACAGTAAATTGAAATGCGCTAATCAATAAAGATTTTAGTATATTATTAGATGATTTGATTCTATATTGGACTAACATAACATTCCAACTTCATCACGGATGGCAGTGATAGATGAATTGATTATTCAGATACTCATTCATTTCTACCCTTACTTGTAAAAATATTAACTCAATCAGCCTGCCTGTACTTCGTATGGGGTTGATGCATATTTTGTATTGTGCTTTTGCATTATGAAATACAAAACAGTGATCACCTATTTAAAAGTGAATTTTACCAACTTGTAACTCAAACAAAAACATCGCTAGCCTATATAGCGCTTTATGGTAACTTGTGCCTACTTCCTAGTTTTCCTTAAATATTTTTAATTGTATGTGGGTTTCTCTAAAAAAATGTTATTGTTCAGAAGATATTTGTTCCAGAAGAGCAGATAGTGAGCCATCTAGCCTACACATTCGTTGGTCTGCAGTTACCAAAAATACAGTTCATATATCTTATTTAAGTAATAGATTAACATTCGAATTGAACACAGATGAGTGCTTTTTGCTCCTTAGTAGTTCTCTCATTCCTAGCTCCTTTGATGTATAATTATTTATTGTTTTTGACGATTGTGTTTAATAAAACTGTGAAGATAAAGTGTGAAATAAATTTATTCTAAGTTAGAACTTTGAATTTTTGAAAGCTTCAACTATACATTATAACGTCTACTTCATGCCACGAATTTAGGCTCAAGGAAATTACAGTGTAGCAAATACAACTGACTGTGGTGACAAACCATATATGACTGCTAGCCTTATCAGACTCATAGACTAGGCAAGTGTGGTATAATTAGTGTGGTCAATTCGAGCATTGAGGTTGGTGATTCTCTACTATCATCTGCTGGCAACACCGTAATTTTTCAGAGCAGCCTAATTTCGTTGTGTGAACTGTTTCAATTGTCTATGTATTCATAGAATATTTATAGAAAAATTAAGAAAAAAATGAATGATTGTTGAACTTTCAACATTAACAAAATATTCTAGTGAGTTACGGTGCTTGCACAGTGGAGCACCCAGTACTTGATGATAGTCACTGCTGCACTGTTTGGCGTATTCGAGCAGCGTGAATACCATCAACCCACATCATGTGTTTGATTTCGCAGTGGTGACTATCATCGAGTATTGGATGCTCCACTGCGCAAGCACCGTAACTCAATAGAATGTTTTGTACAAACCTCACCATTTGTATTAATAGATAACTAACACAGTTTTAATAGAAACCTACCATTTCTCAGTAAATTGTAAGTGTTATATAAGTCAACATCATTCAGCAGTGTTTTATTTACATTCCTGGATTTCTTGTTCCATGACGAACTATGTTGTTAATATTAACTTTTTATGTGAATTCAACGACTTACAGTCAGATATTCATCAAGAATAAGTAGAATTTACTTACTCTGTAGGCCGAGCGCTTTCGAATCTTTGAGATCCATTTTCAGAAGCGCTCGGCCTACAGAGTAAGTAAATTCTACTTATTCTTGATGAATATTTGACTGTAAGTTGTTGAATTCACATAAAAAGTTAATAGTTTTATTTACATTAATGAGGTTTTCAATAATGAGACTATCAATAAATAGCATAGATTTGTTGAAAATGTAGTCTGGATGTCATCAAAAACAACACTCAACTGAGTTCTTCAAATAACTGGTTGAAAATGTTCATAATTAGAATAAAATCAACCAGCAATTGTAACGGTCCTTGACACCAAAGTAGTGACCACGAAACTAGATGGGTGAGTAGAATATTGTGAAACCTGATAATACTTTGTAAAAATTAACACTATGTTGCATATTTTCATTTCATATTTCTTCAAGGGTGATGTAAATAACTTTGAATTCTGCACTTTACAAACTCTAGCAGTCGCATTTCAATTCACCTACATATTTTGATGGGCACTAACTTATCACAACATTGGCTAAAGGTGCTTGCACAGTGGAGCATCCAATACTTGATAACAATTACTGTCGCAAAATCAAACTCATGCTGTTTAATGGAGTATAACAGATTGAGCTGTGTGAATACCACCATTCCGCAGCAAGTGAATGATTTTGTTTTGGTGACTGTCATCGATTATTGGATGCTCCACTAGTAAATGCAGACATTGCATTTACAGCTACCTGTACCACACAAATCATCGGGGCTATTACGTGCATAATAATAATAGAGTTGTGCAAAAGTCCCAGTACCTACCAGCAATCATACCGGTAGCACTTGTTTAACTTCTATAGAATAATGCTGCAATTAGTCTTAGTGGCATGAACAGAGTGCTTATAAAGTATTGGTAGACCAGACTAAATTGTAGCTAGCCTAGCTGCAAATACAAAAGATTTGGTTTAATATTAAAATTCGTTGAAGCCTATAAAAGGAGGATGTGGTGGAAGTTGGAATCAAGTTTACATTATTAGGAATCGAGTTGGTAGATGGTAATAGTCCAGTTGGTATACACCCAACACTCTTAAAAATTTTAATTTTATACATATTGATGAAAACCTAATACACTGTTTTATACGCCCATTAGCGTCAAAGGTTATTACATACCTTCACATTGTATGATCTGTTGCACATACTTGTTTGCACTACACCTTCCAAATATTTTAATTTGCCATCATATTTTATACATTTTACCGTGTTTGGTTTATCCCCCAAAATATCTCACTATTTCCCCTAATTTGATGGCCATAAATTGGCTTTTTAGTCTAATCGTATAATGCTTCGTAGCCTACACCTAACCTATGAACAAAATACTATGAAAATAGTTCTATTATCCAATATCACAACTGAAAAAAGCCTGATACTCAATCCTCTGGTATCCTGGTACATGAAAAAAGGACTCAAAACTCTTAGAAATTTGTAATTTTATTGCTTTTGATAAAAATCTGAGACACTGTTTTACGTCCATATAAATAACATGGAAACAGACACCTAGCAACCATTGTTTGGAAACAAAACTGGCTCCCTAGCAACGGATCACGTCATCACTAACAGCGTCCATTACGATTCAAGCTGAAGAGTTGATGATACACGTCGCATCAACACTGTATCACTCACTTGCAACGGGCGCCGTTCGAAGCAACGCTACGCTTCAGAGAAGAGTAAATGTAGAAGGCAGTGACCCATGGTGGAACGATACATTCATTCCACCATGGCAGTGACCAGCTGTCCAGAGCTCAGAGTCAGACATAACCTAAAATTCTCTAGACACTGCCTTTTTATTGATTGTTATTTTATCTTTACTCGTGCGTGATTAGCTCATCACTTCAGCGGTTATTCTGTTAGAAATACACTCCCCAGAGCCCGGCTTCAACCGAAATACATTTATTATTTGAAATTTAAAGTAAGGTCAAGTGGTTAGAATCCTAGAATGTTCCAGCTCTTTGGTTTCTCATTTAATAACTGATATTTTGCTTCATAAAACTTAAAGACAGGTAAATCGCTCTGTAACTTATTCTTTCATTTCTATTCTGCTTAAAACTGCTATTTTGCTCATTCAACTGTATGATCAGCAGTAGCGTAGCGAAAATCTTTTAACGTGTGAGGGGGGGTTATCGGTGATGAGTAGCCCCCGGTGGGTATGGAATACCCACCCCAGGGCGAGGGAGGTCCGTGGGTTCCAACTGTTTGGTACAGTCTTAGACTTTTTGTTGTTTCTATTGTTAGGCTAGGTCGGAGCCTGTTTGTGTTTCTCTTTTTTTTCAATGTTCACTTGCTCACTCTATTTTATCTTTACATCTTTTCTTACCTTTTATTGTCTTTTTTGTCATTACATAGTCATTTTACCCCATATTTTATTACTGATGGATATTTTTTCTTTTTATTTATAAGCTTCCTTATAGTTACTTATTTATTCAGAAACTTATTTATTATAAAACAGACGATATTATGTACCATATTACATTGTAAAAGATTCTGTTATACTGAATTTTTTGTTTATTTCAATAGGCTTTAGCCTGGCAACAATTGTCAATAAACAATCTATCTATCTCTCTAATAATTTTTAATTTATTTCAGGGTGTCCGGTGTCCTTTCGCATCCGCTGCCAACATTGCTGACATCATGTTTGACTTCTCTGTGAAAAATCTTGATCGCCATTCGTTCCAGCCGACAGTTTGTTTTGTGTGCGCGAAAAAAGCAACCGACTGTGCGCTAAAGACGTGCTCAGGATGTAAACTACTGGTCTATTGTTCATCCGCCCATCAAGCAACGCATTGGCCCCACCATAAACGATTCTGCCGGGCCATCAGAGCTGTAGCCTTGAAAGTGAAGTGCGCGTTCCTTTTTGAAACAGCCTTTGCCAGTGAATTGCTCTGGAGAAAATATCGGGTTACAATTCTGTTAGGTCTACATAAAGAATTGGGACGACCTTTAAGTGGGTTAGAAGAAAATATTATAATTACACCTAACTGTTGTACGGTTTGTCATAAGTATGAAAAATCTATGAAAACATGTCACGATTGTAGTTCGGTTTGGTATTGTTGTGATGAACATAGATTACAAGATGCAACTAAACATAGAGAATTATGCGAAGAATTTTCAATTTTATTAAAATTACACATAGATAATATCATCACAAAGGAAATTATTAGAGGGCGCATTGTTACAAGTAATGAACTTCCAGATTGTTCCCAAAGTTTTACTAATAGTTTAGTTCAGGAAGATGTGTGTAGAGGGCGCTTTGTTACAAGTTCCAATAAATTTCCAGATTCTTCTGAAGTTTTTTTTGATAATTTAGTTCAATTGGAGACATTCTCCTCGTATCTTGGAGAGCAATTGAGTAAAATTCGGATCAGTGATAGTTTCACATATCAGCTGACAACAATTTATGCTCTAAAACAATGTCAAATGATGTTTAAACATAGAGATTTTGTAATCCATGTTGTAGGAGCACAAGATATGGAGGCTTCCAATGTTCAACTGTGGGAGTATTTATTGTGTTTGGATATATTAAATAATTTTGATAATATTTGCTTAGTACTAGTAGGTCCTAGTTTAAAATCAGAGCTGTGCAACTCTAAAATAGTAAGTAGATTTGAGTTCAAAGTGAGAAACGCATGTTATCATGAATTTTATTGGGAAGAAAATGTGAAATCCAGACCTCCCGATCTTATAATAGCGTTCAATTGTGGTTTTCATGAATTTTCAAATTCGTCACCAGGAATAGACACCTGGAAAGAGTCGATTCCATATTTTTGTAAACATCCAAATACTGTTATCGTATTCACTTCGTATACTAGAAGTGAGGCAAAGAAAGATTTTGATTATTTCATTGAAAACTGTGCATGTAAAGATCTGGAAATTTTAGTGAAGCAAGAGTTTAATCCGTTTAGAAGTTTAAAGCCCAACTACGATTGGGAAGAGTCACATAATAGTGCGTTCTTTTATTTTAATAATTTTATTTCAATTTTTAGAACAAAATGAGAGTACCTGATAAATAAATCAACTAATTGTTACCTATAGATGATAGGCAGGTATAGGTGGTTCGCCACGAGAATGGCATTGACCTCCATAAGAATACCTGTTAGCTAATGCCATTCTCATGGCGATCCACCTATCGGTTTCCTAGAACGCGTTCAGCGGTTTCCTAAATGGACAGCAGACAGGGATATGCATAATATATAAACTAGATGTTCTTTTGAAATCTAGTTTATAATGATATAATACATTCGATTAATTATATAAAACCAGCTATTATACTCATATACTCATTGCATGTCTATGAGTTTTGTTGGATAGACGATTGACCTGGGCTTCATACATTGGGAAAATATGTTGAAAAATTTCATCTGGGGTATTTGTCATGCGCCAGCTCGCTAGATTAAATGACAAAAGGTAGCTTTTTACAGCTTACCATGTACACTTACTATGCCTTCTTAGTATGGGGTAACACATCAAAACAAAACCTTGATAGGGTGTTTCAGATCCAAAAGAAAGCTGTTAGGTGTATGGAAAGAGTAAATAGATTAGATTCATTACTCCTAACTGTACCCTGCTTATATGTGTATGAAGCTACTTTGTATGTAAAAAAGAGTGATATTAACCAAGATTTTGACGTACACGATTATAATGCAAGAAGCCGAGTAGATTATCACTTAGTGAGTCACAATAGTAGTATTAAAATAGAAATATTTTAAAACCAATTGAAAAAATATTTAGTTGATAAAGTTTTTTATAGTGTACGGTGCAAGATTTTTTACAGGTATAGCTCTATAAAGTAAATTCAAAACTAACAAATTGTAGAAAATCTGTGAATTGGCTTTGTTTGAAATAAGTTTTTATCATTTAATTTGAATATAAGTATAAGACATATGACAGCCGCAGCTGGCTAGTATGTAATCTAAACACAAGGTCCTTCCGATTGGCGTCTTGGAAGACTGTATTCATCGCGTTTTTGCTGATATACGGCCCCGAATGCAGCAAAAAGTGTTTAAAAATCGAGCCTCATATTTAGATTAAGATAACATATTTAGAAGATAACGTACAAATGAGCTGCGGCAGCCATATATCTAATTCAATTGTATCGGGCAACCTGCTAGTATCATATAATTTTTATTAGGGAGCTTGAGCACAATTATGCTAATGGTAATGCTCACTAAATGAAGGCCTTCCCTATAGTAAATATAGAGATTTTATGCATGCGCCAAAAACATGCTACAAAGTAACATGGTGAACGAGTTAATTTATGTCATATTTATGAAAGACTAGCTATTGTGCCCGTCCTTCGTACGGATTATGTTTAGAAATAAGACTAAATATGTTTCGGCTTTTTTGATAGCAACGATCATGAAGTTGTTAGCAGCTTAGTAAACAACTTAGAACGTAAACAATTCAGTGACAGTTATCAGAGAGAATATTTGAGAACAGCTGATTGATATATCATGATAAATTACGTGATTTGTTCTTATGTGGTAATAGAACTTGGAAGAAATGTATCCAAAATCGCACAATACTTTGTTTTTAAACGTTTATTATTCTGTTAAAAAAAAGTTAATTTAGTTTTTTATAGCTAAAGACATTGTCAAAAAGTTTTTCAATACTGATAAATAACTTAAATCCCGATCAATGCTCTCGTTTTTCAGGAGAAGGCCGCGTAAAATGCCTTCGGGGCCGTGACAGACAGACAGAAATTGAGATAAGACTTGTTTCGGCTTCTTTAATGTATAAAACGTAAAAATAACCAAAAAATATATAATCTAATATTAAAACTGACACTGTATTTCACTTTTAAATAATGTTTTACTCACATATATTGGAGATGCTTGAGGAATGCATTTCACTTCTGAAAAGAAGCTTCGTCAGCCTGACGAAGCTTCTTTTCAGAAGTGAAATGCATTCCTCAAGCATCTCCAATATATGTGAGTAAAACATTATTTAAAAGTGAAATACAGTGTCAGTTTTAATATTAGATTGTTCATTAAGTATTTCGTCATGGAAAACATCACAAATATATAATTCTGATAAATGTACAGACAAAACTCTAATTTTATTTATATAGATTAAGGCCCTTATTAGACGTGAGCCACTATCTCAGACTAGATCACACCAGCCAGGTAAAGTTCATTAAAAAATCAGCTGTTGGCGTCAAAGTGCTTCATGTACTTTGAATTGCTGTGCTTCAAATTCTTTATTTATTCCCAAAAGCAGAACAATACAATGAAAGTAAAAGAAAATTGACACAGCAGGAATACCCCTACTAAGTCTGTGAGTAGAGGTGATTCTGCCGATGCCTTACATACTATATTTCTACTTCATTATTTAATTATAAACTTAAAAAACACTTTTGAATGGAAATTGACTCACGTTATGGCGTGACGGCCGTTTCGCTCTGTTGTCTAGAGCATCATCAGACGACCCACAGTACACTGATTCAAGGCATCATTGATGCCAAGGCTCAATGTTTTAGAACAATATGAGATATACAAACATGCAAAGCAGCAACCTGACAACATTTTAAATGATCAACTTAACTTCTTCTCACATACTCTATTTGACAAAATAATCCCAATTTTAAACCTCCCGCCTACTCATCCCCCCACCCCTTCCCATTCCAATATAACTAACCCTCAAACTCATGCCTTGAATCAGTGTACTGTGGGTCGTCTGATGATGCTCTAGACAACAGAGCGAAACGGCCGTCACGCCATAACGTGAGTCAATTTCCATTCAAAAGTGTTTTTTAAGTTTATAATACATATTAGTGAAAACAAGATGGATCTTCAACATCATCATTATTTAAAACTACATATTATACAAGTTTCACAATGCACCATACTTCACAATATTTTGAAATACATTTTGTTAATGTAATTGAGTAGAATTGATAATAAGAGGTGATCTACAGCTTAGTTAATAGAGCTAACTAGAGAAATTACAGGTCTAGTACAACCAATTCTGGTTCGGAACCCACCTAAAACTGTAGGTCCAGCTCATCAATCACCATCATTCAACTCATCACCCACGCACAGGTCTCAGACCTATGTTGGCTTCATCCTCCAAAAAAGAAACATTATTAGAAAAATTTATCACAAAAAAGGAATTTAAATTATTATGTTAAATGAGTAACGGTGACACGTGGACCCAACAGGCACTTTTATTCTTCTATTGATTCTGTCAAAAAGAGACATAAAAACTACTGGTTTCAAACATTTAATTCAAAGAAGCATGGAAAAGTATCATTCTTAAGAGAAGAAAGATTATTCCACACAATCATAATACAGTATATTAGGAAAAAATTAATTCCAATAGGTCTACCAAAGCAGGCTCTCCGACGATTCCCAGCCAAGGCGACAGACCCTCCACGCTTGAACACGCCCTCACTATATCCACCCCAACCCCTCATCTCATCGGGAGATTCCTGTATAGGATTTAGCCAAATAATATGGAGTTCTCAACTCCGAACCATGAACCACCTGTGGTGTCTCATATCCGTAGTTCACTCTATATCTAATGGGGTATTGTAGTATTCATATAACTTGGCAGCAGTATGTTGGGTTCAGACGTGGCATGTCCCTTCTGCTAAATGCTGCCAAGTTATATGAATACTACAGTAGGTATGCTGAATCTCAGGTAAAATTTCAATTTTATTCCTTCTTAGATAGATCAACAAAGTTTTTAAAAACAGCTGCCTTACCGGAAATTATATGAATAATAGATTTGTTGAGTAATAGGTTTGTTGATTTTTTGAGATGATCAGTTGATGTGATTTAGCCTTGAAGTGTGGCAAGCGGTGGCGACTGCAGTGGCTCTGGCTAATAAGGGTCTATTATATTATTTTTAGATAGTTTTGCTTCAAATCTACCAAAAATAATGGGAAATGTGAGCCGTAGCAGGTATTTGTTGAGTCAGATAAAGATAAGCTACGAAGTCCTGGGCCCTGCAAGCAGCACGACATTGCCTATTCATATAGGTAAGAAATCACCTCACTTTACTTTCAACAAAGCAGTTTCAATGAGAAAGACAGGTTAGAGAGAGTGAGAGAGACCCCCAGTCCACTCCGCCCCCACCCCGGACCACTATGTCTAGGAGTGGGTGTCCCTCTCACTCTCTCCATCCTCTCTTTCTCGTTGAAACTGCTTCGTTGAAAGTAAAGTAAGGTGATTTCTTACCTATATGATAACTCCAACAGAAGACCTAGCTTATATACTCTAGCCAGTACCCCACTCCCAAGCCACCTGGGGTATTTACTTTGAAAACTTGTGCCCAGTCTACAACCCCCCCCCCTCCCCAAAATAATAAATAGAAGGTCAGCAGATTGCTCTCATCCCTAGGCAGCAAAAGTGTTAGAGCAGGTCTACTTGAAACCATTTTTTTACTTTGCTATTATTGATCCCCCCCTCTCAACCCTGATTGGGTTAGTGTACAATACTTTACTTATTAATTTCATTTGTGAGTGGGTTTTGGGATACTCCCTCCGAATCTTTTTTTTAAATAGTTCCTCTAGAACCAAATTTTTAGCGAATCCAAACACCTTTTTTGACTCTGGTCAAAAATTGTCTCTCAAGACTTATTGTTGAATCTCCAAAATTTATTTTGTCGCTGAGGGGGATTCTATCCATATAGTTAAGCCACTGATGAGTGAGTATACTATCTCTGAGCTAAGGGGATGTGATATCCATGAGCCGTAGCGTGTATCTGTTCAATCAGACTAGATAAGCAACGCTCTCCTGGGTCCTTTTTATAAGGGTGATCGATTGGATTGGCCAGCAAAAAGACGGCTCTCTGCTGTAAAATATTTTCGCGGTGGTTCGAAGCCCACTTAAAACTGTAGGTCCAACTCATCAATCACCAGAGTTGGTAGTACTGAAGCTACCATTTGGGTGCCTGTCGAACTTGCTCGAGTAATTTGAACATTTAATAAGGGTTTTTGTCAGTTTTTCTAAATATTTTGGTGTTAATAAGCTCGGTTGAATGCCGGTTAGTGGTTTGGTGATTTGAAACAGTGAGTAGGTACTTGAATTAAGGCTGTAAACTTCTATTTGAGGGGCGATATTCGCGTCAAGGATTGAATTGAATGAGAAAAGACGTGGTCAGCTACTCGGATAAGGCAGGTTTGCAACTTTCATTTGTTTGGAATAGTTTACCTGCTTCGGGGAATTTCCCACCACTGTATCTACCACCACGGTAGTTGAATTTCTGCACTGTTATCTGAACTGATAAATTTTGAACAATAAGTTTGCTTATCATGTGAAAAGGATAATCTATTAAATTGACAGTAGACGGAATTATCACCATCATCCAAACCATTACCCACGCACAGGTCTCACTCCTATGTGGTCTTCATCCTAAAAAAAAAATAGTTGGATAAAAATTAATGAAAAAGTAATGGGTCCCGCCCATTAATAAGAGAGAGTAGGAGTGTATTTATGTATTTTTCAACCGACTTCCAAGAAGGAGGAGGTTTTCAATTCGCCCTGTTTTTTTATAATGTTTCTACATCAATTATTCGAACACTATTGAACCAATTCCAATATTTAAAAAAATGAAAGAGCATCATTCAGTGGCGGTCCCATCCAAGTTTCGCAAGGATCGACCCAATATCAAGCAGAAAGGACCATTCATTGATGTCTTCATTTCAATTTAGTTCGAAAAGTATAGTTTCACACATATCTGCCAGTAGGATAACCGTTCTCGTTAAAGCTGGGATTCATGTTCCAACTTGTAGTACGACTTGCAGTACTGCTAGATGGATAGTCGACTCCACTCATGCTCCTACTTGCAATCCAACTTTATTCCTAGTCAGCTGTCAGCATCGCTCTCGAGCCGAAAAATTTAACCGAACTTGCCCGAAGGTCAAGCACTGACTGAGATAAGTTGACGACTTTGATCCGACTCCCCCACACACGCTCCAACACCGTCGACAATCTGAAGTCGTTCATCTACAATTCCAAGTATCCAACAAGCCCATTCACGTTCCGTTTTCGGATCCAACCTTGGAGATTGGACTGCAAGTCGGAACGTGAATGCCCAGCTTTCATTGTATCTTATGGAGCGCTTCACACTACCCGATTTTCGAAATCAAATGTTACAATGTAATTATGCCGGGTAAACGACATCGGTTACCTAAAGCCGGTTATGTGTGAAACAAGCCTATAATCTCCCGTTTTGGCCAATCAGGTGTATACAACTATACAAATTAAAAGGTATCATCTGTTAAGGCGTACGAGCAATCTGAGAGGAATATTAAGACATGGCAGTTTCAATTAAGAATAAGAAAAATAATCGTATAATATTTCTGTTCATAATTATTATGAATATTGTAAACATTTTAGTACATTATTTTTATGGAGTCATTGGAATAAGTTTATACCGATTCAATCATGAGTTGGAGTTAAAAATGTTATTAAGACCGTTAATTTCAGAAAAATAAATTATTTTTTTTAAGTTATTAATTTTTTAAAATTGCATTTGTTTGTATGCAATATATAATTCGAATTAAAAATTTTTAAGTTTTTTTTTGTTTTGTAATAACAATAAACTTTATTGCAATTTCCAAGAGAATTTGTACCTATGAAACTATTATAGGAATTATTGACTGGTATTATTGACTGGAAGGCAAAGCTAATAATATCAGACTTAATTACAAACTAATAATTATTTAGTTCACTATCTTGGCTGTTCATAATGTAATATTATCTGTGCATATGTATTATAGAGCATTGTATTAGTGTATTCTCTTGATAGAGTTTGACCTCACTATCCATATTATGATAATATTGTATGCTACTTTATTTAGAGGTGTACCACACTTGGAACGTTGTACAAGCGCCAGAAAGCGAACTTATACCAAAGCGAGTGTATAGTTTTCAAAGTAAAACAAAATATTTGTAGATTATGCATAATATAGTATGTAATTATATATTTTGAATTGAGAGAGATTAAAACTTTTGAAAGCATTTGAGTGTCCAATTTGTGAATTACCAATATCAAATGCAAAACATGAACATTGGTTCAGCGGGGGAACTGATTTCACTCCAGGAGCTGAAAATAATACTGGGTAGTTCCACCTTGCCTTTTGAGCCATATTAAAGCCGCGTCTCCACCAACCGAACATGTCTGCCGAACATTGTTGGCGAATACAAAAAACGGACAAACATTAAACATATATGGGTCACCGAACATGTTCGTGAGTTCAATTGAAATGTTCGGTCTGTGAGCGAACAGTGACGACCAACTACAGGTTCCAGCCACTACTCCCACCACACCGATCATAATGTTCGAGAAGGCGTCCACACCAAACAATGTTCGGCGACATCAGATGATTCCAGCGAACACTGTTCGCCGAGCATGTTTGGTTGGTGGAAATGCGGCTTAAAGCCGCATCTGCACCAATCGAACATGTCTGCCGAACATTGTTGGCAAATACAAAAAATGGGCAAACATTAAACATATGGGTTACCGAACATGCTCGTAAGTTCAATTGAAATGTTCGGTCTGTGAGCGAACAGTGACGACTAACAACAGGTTCCCGCCACACCGATCATAATGTTTGAGAAGGCGTCCACACCAAACAATGTTCGGTGACATCAGATGATTCCAGCAAACACTGTTCGCCGAGCATGTTTGGTTGGTGGAGACACGGCTTAAGGAGAACATATAGTGGACTTAAACTTTTAGGTGTGTCTTAAATAGATTCAGCCCTTACTTGTTATCTTCCAGTAAAAAGTCTTTTGGAGATGGTGTCTTAAAATTTAACAAAATCTATCAAATTTAATCAGCATGACTTTTATTTAGTACATAAACTGTGAATCTTCTACAAATCTGACAATGCTTGGGATTGACTTGTGTTTTCTGCTATACAGATTATGTTTACCGGTATGCATTGTACATAGTATGACGTAATTACCTTCCCCCATAGAGGTTTTTGATACTGCAAATAAGCTACTATCTGCTTCAAATGCTAGTTAGGGGTCAAGGGTAATTCTGTGGGCCCCTCGAGTACACAAGTGTGGGAGTGATGTCAATATTTGTTATAACTAGCAGAAAAACTTACACACAAATTTTATAATCTACAAATTTGTAGTTGGTATGTGTTCTCCACTCTATTCTAGTAGAACGTATACAGTCAATCATCCTGTGGAAAATTTATTAATAATTAATTATTGATCTCTAATGTATTGATTTAACTAGAAGGCCCCCTAGGCTGGAGAACTATTAATTTTGAAATTGGCAACTTATAGCGTAGGTTATCCTAGAGATAAACGATAGTTTTGTAGGTACACTGGCCTTCTATCAGCTGTTCCCCACATTTAAACTACAATAAGGTCCGATTAAATGGTTGAAATCAAATTTACAATTCCATGTTATATGATTTAATAGAGTGAGTATAAATAATAATTGACACTGTCTTTCCATTATTCATTGCTTCACAACTTACAAAAAAATTTTACTTTATAAGATAGTTACTTTATACAGCTTGCTTGTGAATTGGCCTAGGCTTACATAAATATAGACTGATTATTTAATTGTTGTAACTCTAAAACAATTATCATGATAGTGTAGACATTTGTAATTTCTTTAACAGATATTATCAACTGGTTGCTAAGGATCTTCAAAAATCTCTTAATACAGGTATTAGTGATGCAAACATGAGGAATACTGAGGGGATTCAGAACGAATTAAAATTCCACCCAGTATGCCAAGACGAGTTGTCAAATATCATTGATGGTTTAAATAATAAAAAAACTGTAGGAATGGATGGGGTATCCAGTAAAATTCTGAAAGAATGTAAAGATCAATTGTTAGACCCTTTGATTCATCTGATCAATCATTCATTAGAACAAGGTGTTTTTCCAGATAACTTAAAAGAGGGGAATATCTTGCCAATCTTCAAAAGTGGTGATAGAGAAAAGGTAGAAAACTATAGGCCCATTAGTATTTTAAATGTTATAAGTAAAATTTTTGAAAGAGTAGTTCTAAATAGGTTACTTCTGCACCTTCAAGAAGCTAACTTTATCTGTGATGAACAGCATGGCTTCCAGAAAGGGAGATCAACAAAAACAGCCATAGTTTCTCTAGTTGAAAAACTAATAGATATAATAGATTCAGGTGATAAAGCTACTGCAATCTTCTTAGATCTGTCAAAGGCATTTGATTGTGTTAATCATAGAACTTTATTGGAAATACTGCAAAATGTAGGTGTAAATGGGGTTGAACTGAAATGGTTTGAATCATTTCTTATTGGGAGAAAACAATGTGTAGAACTAACTACAGTAGTTGGTAATAGTATAGTAAAGAATAAATCTAATAAATTAGAGGTGCAAGCTGGAGTGCCTCAGGGGTCAATACTAGGTCCATTGCTTTTTTTGTTATATGTCAACCGTTTACCTAAAGAATTAATTAGTGGTAGAGCCCTCTTATTTGCAGATGATACATCACTCATTTTCAGCAATTCCATTCTAGATAATTTAGAAATAAGTGCCCATATAGGTGTGCAGTCCATTGTCCAATTTTTAAATCAGTTGAAATTAACTATAAATAGTAAAAATGCCAATACCTTCAATTCAAAAACAAACATAATTTAAATGAAGATAGGGCTATAAACGTGTTTGTAAACGATAATCAATTAGACCAGGAAGAAAAAATTGCATTTCTAGGAGTTATGTTGGATAGACGATTGACCTGGACTCCATACATTGAGAAAATATGTAGTAAAATTTCATCTGGGGTATTTGTCCTGCGACAGCTTGCTAGATTGAATGACAAAAAGTTACTTTTTACAGCTTACCATGGGCTCTTACTGTCACATATTAGGTATGCTATCTTAGTAATCAATATTTAACGCATTTCTCACTCATACGGGCCATTTCAGCTCAACCAATTATTGGAGGGGAGGGGTAGAAGATGGCAATCGTCAGACAGATTAAAACAAATATACCTGGACTCCTAGACTTTTGGCTGAATTATGTTACTGTACTTTTATTTAGTTGATATGTTATTCCAATAGACATTTTGTTCAATATAATAACATTAATGTCAGAACACGCATTTTTATCATTTTTGAAATCTTTGGGTTTATGGCTCTATTGTATTTCCCAAATGACCCTGTTCGCTTCTTGCCTTCTGACCTATGGGAGGATTTTTGCTTCTTGCTCTCCCACCAGTGGGCGTGTCTTGTTTTAGCTTTCAGCCAATCACAGACCTTCAATGAAGGTCATCCTATCAGAGGCACTTTCTACTTCAGCCAATAGTATCATTCCGTTTCTAGTATAATATTCAGCTGCTCTGAACTTTATTTTTTGTTTGTTTGAGATTGATAATTGTGTAACAACCGAAACTTTACGGGTTTCACAGGTTGTGACAGCTTCAAGTCTTATAATTCATTAATCAAGTTATATCTACTTCAAACTTGGAAAAGCGTGCATTTAGGTCATTTTCATAAACTTTGTTAAATATTTCAAAAGTTTTCGTAGTTACCCACTTCTTACTTATTTTATTCGATTTCTCAGCTAATTTCACATAGAACCTGAGCAGATTACAAGTTAAATGAAGCCGCTACAAATTTCTGATAAAGTAAATTGATGGGACTATTAGCTTCCGCCATATTTAACTCTGTAGTGAAGCATTTTCGAACACACTAGTTGATATGAGCTTTTTGTCGTCAATTTAGTGACCAAGAAAGTATCGGTAACTTTATGGGAAGCACCCCATGTATAATCACCTAGTAGAAACAACATGAAATTATTGATAAGACTTCACCTATTGCTTGAGTTTCAAATGATAGAATTTTTTGAGTAGAATGATAATTGTTATTATTAATTATTAAAAACATATATTTTTCTTACTCCTCTGCATTTGTCCAAGCAAACATTCACAGTTCCTTTGAACTGCACATATGTCGACTCTGGGAATTTGAATGCTCTAAATTTTGCTGCAAGGAAATCTCCATCAACAGTATTGAAAATTTCAAATAAATAAGGATCCACCGAACACCTGCGAAGAGAAAATTGAGAAAAATATCAATCAAAATGATACAATAATGAAACAGACAAAAATAAAACTACAAAATATTGTAAAATCAATCAATATAAAAGTTAGTAATGTTAAAAAACCTTCCCTATCAAACATGAATATTAAATGAGATGTATAGAATCATATAATAAAATATATGAGATATGATATAATAATGATGATATTATTATTATCATTATTATAAAGAATATTTTTATTATTATTCAATAATAATAATATTATTAATGATATTAGACTATTTATTATAATAATGATATTATTAGTCAGAGCAGTCTGAGAATGAAAAAGATATGAAGTTCGCAACTTTGCTCATAACAATATGTAGCTCAAAATAACTAAAATTATTTACTTTTTATGGTAAATTCAACGAATTGCTGTCAATTTCAATTAATTGAGAATAAATAAAAATTGACTGCAAGAAGTTGAATTTACAATAAAGAGTGATCTTTATTCTATATTTATTTCTGAATAAGAGGAGAACTCGATTCTGGAGATATCGGTTGACTTAAAAACAGCGCAAATCCTGATATATAAATAAATTTAGAAATCCATTTTTACAAAAATCACAAGTACAATGCATGAAAATATACATATCATTTTCCGATTTTATGAATGAAAAATAATTTTGGACAAATCATCCCCGCTAGTCCGCATTATATAAGATATGGAAAGGACTGTATCCAAATAAGAACTCTGTCCAGGTGATGCATTATGACTGAAAGGCAAGTTTATTCTTCTTCCATTCTGCAAGCAAATTGTAGTTTCCTTCTCCAAACAATAGATGATTAGGAGTGAATTGATCCATTTTAGATGATCTTGTGGCATTGGTAAATGCTAACAAACCCAATGTGTTCATCGGGGAACTTGACGATATTGTCTGCAAAAGGGATGTGGAAACTTGCTATCATAATATATCACCTGGATAGAGTTCTTATATGGTAGCAGATTAGGAGAGATGATTTGTACAATATCAATATTATGGGGAAGTGATAGCCGTGAACCATAGCAGGTATCTGTTCAAACAGATTAGATAAGCAACGCTCTCCTGGGCCCTCTTCGTAAGGGTGAACTGAAAAAGACTCAGTTCTCGGCTAAAAAATCACTTCCCGGTGGTTCGGAATCAGCCTACTCATCAACCACCATCATCCAATCCGTTACCCACGCACAGGTCTCAGACATATGTGGGCTTCATCCTTCAAAAAAAAATATTTGACATATAAAAAAGGAAGATTAGATGATGTTCATGGACTATTTTTGTGATTCTTGTAAATGTTTGATACTTAAAAAAGGAAGATTAGATGACGGGCCGCTTAGCGCAGTTGGTTGGGGCGTCGCAACTTCAGCTTGCTGTCGTTTAAGCGGTCGTGGGTTCGAATCCCGCTTCTCCATCTCAGACTCATATGGGCATCATCAGCAATAAAAAAGGACGTGTTCATGAACAATTTTTGGGTTTCTTGTAAAAACACAATTCTAAATTTGATATATAAAACCGGCGCTCTTTTTGGATCACCGATCGTAAAATATTTTACAAAATTCAAAGTTTTTCTAGCTATTCTTATTGCTCTAAAATGTATGCTAAATCGTCGTCGCATTTACCCGTTGAAAATGATTGTTTCCTCTTGTTTCTTAGTGTCAGTTACTTGCATGTAACTAACAAGTAATCCATAGATGGGTGCTGAGCTTTTGTCCAAGAAAATCTCCATTTGCAACGGTGTACCAGAGTTGACATTCAATTCACCAGTAAGCAATTGGCCACCCTGTCGCACCCCAACTCCCAACTGGGGTTCAGGTGCTCTTGATGTTAGCGAAGTTGTTATCTCGAGATCACTGTAAATCAGATACAGAAACAGTGGCTAATAAAAAAGAAAGAATCAAATAAAAACGTTTTTATAAAACGAGCACAATAGCTCTTATATTATTTATCCTGAAGAGTAATATATTGTGATGTATATACTAGTACTTCTGTGATTAAGGGTGCTTGCAAAGAGGAACATGTACTCAATTGATAATTACTATCGCAAAATTAAACACAATCATCAGACCGAACCCTTGATTCAGTTTACACAGTCTATTTCATGTCTGTTTCAAACAAAACGCCGCTCTGTTTAATATTACTATGGCTGTGTTTCTATTTTTCAGACAGCTGATAGCTCAAATCAGATCAGATTCCACATGTCTGATGAAAGAATTTATAGAGCAATATTAATTAAATTTTTATAATTATCATTTATTTAGTAATCACTTGTTATTATATTTAATTGAAATAATAGAAATAATTTGTTTCTCTCGAACAAATATGTTATCCTTGCAAAGAATCAACTGCGAGGGCTTAAAGGTTATCTTGAAATCTGATTCCAATTATTATTGCAAATGATGGAGAAGCTCATTTTAAAAATCATTTGTTTACTATAGAAGAAGGCCTGAAAGGTACCTTCCTTTTTTCCTCAGAGCCTTGCTTTTTTCCTTTTTAAATATCTTTCGAATGCGAGCAAATTTTGAGAATCCTCACGTCATATACATCGCAAAATTCATAGAATTTAATCCACGCGTTTAGCCTTAAATGCGTTACAAGCAGACAGACGGATGCAAAACGGTTGACTTGAAACAGAGACCTCTCTTCGTTCGGTTAATTACCATCACATGGATATGCTTAATGTTTTCATCAACGAACGAAGATCCATGACAAAAAAGATTGTCATGAACCAAACTTATGTTTATTGGTGATAAATGTGAGCAGTATACAATTTTATGTACAGGAGGAAAAGCAGAATCAGTGTTTCTACTAACTTAGGCTAAAGTAGTTATTTCAATAAATTTTAACCAACCTGTTTACAGTTGATTGATCATTTTATAACCTGTTCAATTTTATGATGACGCTTTTAAAGCGAGATCCTGCAGCAAATTTCCCAAATCAGAGAGGAAACTTTTATGAGAAAATTGCAATGCCTTTGAGAAACAGCCCTTAGTGAATTATTGTTATTCCTATTGTTTCAATTTTATTGTCCGCCATAAAAAACAAATAGAACGTTTATAACATTGATATAAAGTTTAGTTAAATATATGCTCATTTTCCTTTACTGAAAAATAATCTTTCTTATCGGATACAGTCAAGAAACGTAATTCAATACTAAACATGAATGTTGAACATGAAAATGCAATCATGTTGGCTTGAATAAAACTATTCAATTTTAGTGCTGTGCTCAAATGCCATTTAAGGTAAATGCCATGACCTGAAATAGGAATCTTTCATAAAAATCCCAAATCACAATTAATTATTTTAAAAATAGATATTTAATACAAAAATAGTCTTTGAAAAATTAATATAAAGCTGAAATTGGAAAATCTCTGAAGATTTATTCATCTCTTTGCAATGATTTCTATTTTATTCGATTTCTATTTCAGGAATATCTAATTCAGCGGTTAAAGAGTAGCCTACTCAAATGATGATAATCTTTGTTTCAAAAACCAAACAACTGATCATCATCATCATCATTTAGCTCATTACCCTTGCAGAGGTTGTGTGTGAGCTTCATACTGCGAAAAAAGAGAAAAAGTTCTACAGTGTCATGTTTGGAAATCAACACAACTTTTTTGTATCCTTTTTTGTATTTGACATAAATGAACTTAATTCACCTCAAGTCACAGTAAATTATATGCTAAATGATAATTTCAAACTGACTCAGGCTCTTGGAATCCAGCTGGTAATACATTTCTCCTCACTATGGTATGGTTTATCTGATGATCCGGGAATTCTATACATTTCACTTGGATGATCTCCTTTTGGTCTTCTGATTCGACAAATATCTTGTGGTAATAGCTTGTTACGCCCTGGAAAACATGGGAATAATATTATATATTGTGAAATTTTTTTTCATGCATACGGCATTCTCTCTTTGTTACTCTCAAGCTTCAAAACTGTCTCAACTTTGAACTATTGGAGGGATATTAACTAAAAATTTATTTTGTAGAGGAAATTTCAAACTTTGATTTCACTTGAGTACGGAAATCAAAATCACATAACTGTCCAACACTGAGTACATTAAAATCCTTAACAATTCTGTGGAATATCTGACTGGTTTCTTCAAGAAGATCTTGATAATTTTTTTGTGCACCAATATTAAAGACTTAAGAATAGAAATTCCGCAACCACCCCCGCCAACTATCCCATATCGTACAATTGACTGTACAAGTGCCAAAAACACCATTCCCACTTGTTCAATAGTGAGTATATTCCTCAATTGAACAAACTCGTGTAAAATTTTCCTCAGCCTGGAACATAAATCCAAAATTCAATCCTCCCACCTCACATGTTTACCTATTATTATTCCTAAATATTTTCTGTTATCTTAAAATTTTATTTTAAGACATTAACATCCATTGCCACTGCATCCAGATTCATGAAATGCTAAATCATTCCTTATACTACCATCACTAGTTGGCATGCCTGCAGAGGTCAAAGAAAAAGAAATGGCATGCAGTCTATAACTTATTCATATTCATATTTGAGTTTTTTGATGAAATACAATTACATTCAAAAAGTATTTTCTTTTGCTGGTGGTGCCTGAACATAGATTTTAGTTTTTTTTCTGGTTAGTTAGGTTTCTTTTATTTCCTTTATGTTAATATGTTAATTTGTAACCATTAAATTATTTTGTTGTAAAGTTGTGGCAATAAACAATTGAATTGAATTGAATTCTTGGATTTCTTGTTCCATAACGATCTGTCAAATTTTGCAGATTGCAGTCAAATTTAATTGTGAATAAATAATATTTCTACTCACTTTCGGCCAAACGTTTTCTTGTCATGGAGACCTTTGAAGATGAGTCTCCATGACTCGAAAATGTTCGCCCAAAAGTGAGTAGAAATATTATTTATTCACAATTAAATTTGACTGCACGTCGAATTTACAATAAAAATTTAATATTACATTATTTATAATAAAACTTGATCACAAATATCAAAGGGAAGTGATAGCCGAGTGCCGCAGCAGGTATCTGTTCAATCAGAAATAAGCTACGAAACTCCTGGGCCATCTTTGTAAGGGTGACTGATTGGATTGGCCAGCAAAAAAGACTCTGTTCTCTGCTGTAAAATCACGTCCAGGTGGTTCGGAACCCACCTAAAACTGTAGGTCCAACTCATCAATCACCATCATCCAATTCATTACTCACGCACAGGTCTCAGAACCTATGTGACCTTCATCCTCCGAAGAAAAAAAATGTATCAATAATGCTTGACTTACAGTTGCTTGATTCCTTAATCTTGTGACAGCACATTGGAATACATCACTTAAACTCAGTTTAAATGTTGCTAACGAGCCATCAATGACAGGATGACAGGCCGGATCTGCAACAAATAAGTAAAACATGTGGGGAGTTCTTGACAGACACCAGAACAATTTCACTATTAAAAAAACATTTCCATACTATAGATTCTGTACCATATCCAGAAAAAGTGGTGGATAACATAAAGTAGTAAAATAACACATCAAACGTTATTAATGGAGTAGGTAGGGCCGGCGAAAATGGCGGGCAAGCCGGGTCCCTGCCTGGGGCGGCAACCTTAAGAGGCGGCAAATTGGCTGTAAAATTTACTAGTTTATGAAGAAAATAAACCAAGATTCATTTATATCTTATGTGTAACATAATATTAAGTTTTATTCATTGTAGATATCTACCGCGATCCACAATATCGCTTAGATAAATATCAAGAAGATATTATAAATCAATGAATTACTTTCAAACAGAAATTAACCGACAAGGAACTCTGCAAACTTCTGTTCTCAGTAGGTTATCAAAAAAGCAGAAATAACAATTCAAAAAACAGAAAAATAGAGCTTTAAATCTTAGAAGCTGTTACAGTGCAAAGCAATAAGATTTATCACCAGACAAATCATTAATATTCCATTAACTTCAAATAACAAGCAATATACTGTACTAAAAAATCAACCTTATAATTTTTTTCTGATAACTCCATTGAAATTATTTATTCGATAATTTATTGTAACAATTCGACAAATAGTCCATTCTTATTAAGAATACATATATAGTATAAAAAAAATTATTATTTAAATTTATTTTGAATAAATTTAATAGTCCATTCTTATCAAACATTCTTTTTCATTACTCATATTCTGCCTATGATTTATTTTCCTGTACTTCATGGAGGAATTCTTAAATATAAGTCTATAACATTAACTTTTCACTTACCCCTGGTTGCACAAACGTCCTATCATTATGATACCAGGACACTTTTATACCAGGCAGCAATCCATCATATCATTCAGTATAAAAGTAAATCACTTTTTGCTATAAAAGTGAAGATATTCGAGCAATAATAACTAGATTACAATGCAGCCAACAGATTAAAAAAAAATCAAATTTTTAGTCAGCTGAGCTTTATATAGTTTATAAATTAGTTAAATAATTCGTTATAAATTAAATAATGTGAATAAATCATGTTATTATATGGTTTGGAGGGTAAATAAGCTTTTAGTATTTAAAATAGATTCATTAGTGACTAGTGTCACTACTGTCACTAAACCAAAAAAACACTGCTTGATTAATATAAGGCTTTTCTTAGGTTATGTTAATTATGGTACCACTTTTATACATTTTATACCAGGTATGTGCTCCACTATTCAAGATATATATATAGATCATACAAATGCTAGCATGTACATACCTATGTATGTCAATATAATCATATGTTTTCACATAGCAGCTTGGTATAAAAGTGGAACGAATAATGAACCATTATAATGAATGGGACTGTACAACCAAACTCTTATATTTAGACCGTGAACTATTTGTCTCCACTAGGGTGACAGATTTATATATAGATATTTAAGTAAATTCCTCCCTAGGCTTTATCACCCAGTTCTCATTAAATACTCTCTCTCAACAATACCAATCGATCCCTTTCCCTCTCGCTTTAGATCGATAGAAGAAATTGTCAAGCTTAAGTTCGGTTGAAAATCTACTGAACGTAATTTATGAAAAACATACCAAACAATCTTCACCGTACTTACCAAATTTGAACAATAGTGAAATATCCATCTGGTAACAGATGACATTCTCACCCAAAATTCTATATTATGCCTCGGTTTCATAAACCAAAATTCTATATTATGCCTCGGTTTCATAAACGTTGTTAATGATTTATTTCAGCAATGATACATCTTATAAACAGATTTACAAAAAAGATGAGGTATATATTCTACTAAAACAAAAGCAGAAATCAAAATCATTTAACAATACCTTTTGAAAAATTGTTTAATAAAAATAGTATCATCGCTGTTATATTTGATGTACCATTGTTAAACAATCCCATTAGCTTCAAGAACGTGTTAATTTCAGCTGCATAACCTTTTCTATTTAGTAGCTTACTCAAAAGTGATTTCTGAAATCCTACCTGGATAGTGTTTCAAATTTTCCAGGTAAATATCTTTTACATCATCAGTCTTTCTCAATTCCACCACCATCGACTCTTCGGAACACTTCACTTTGAATTGAACTGAAACAGAAGAATTTGAATTTAAGAAACTCATTGTTAATCTGATTTAATTTTTATTCTTAGATGATAATTAGATAAGAGCCACAATAAAATTATCTCCAAGTGTACATCCGACGTACCTTGAGATACCAGTCTGATTGCATGTATAATAATCAAACTAACATGAAAACGGACACTGTATTTCTATTAAAACATTATTTTCACTCGCCTACGAAGCTAACGAAGCTTCTCTTCAGAAGAGAAATGCATACTGTACCTCCAGCATAAGAGAGTGAAAATAATATTTTAATAGAAATTCAGTGTCAGTTTTGATATTAGATTTTCATCAAGTATTTCGTCATGAAAAACATGACAGTATAATAATCCTTCAATTAAATCATAAATTCGTAAAATAACTCAAGCTCATAAATTCATTCATGTAGCAAGCAATCACATAGTTCTTTCATACATCACTAAACCATTGCATGAATCCACCTCAATCAAATACTTAATTACACAAGAATTAATAATGGAATGTGAAATACAGCGTAGTTTTCTATGCATTAATGGAATTAATATTGTTCAGCATAGGACACAGTTTCATTTCAACAACTTTGACAGTCAACTGTAGTTCATGTCGAAACTAAAATATTGAATTGTTTTGACAGATTGGTTTCTAATTTCTTGCAGATTTGACGCCTAGTGGGATCGAACTCCCCAAATATCATCAATCAACTGAATATTAATTTTACCACAGATTGATTAATTGATTGCCTTTATTAAGGGCAAAGTTAGGACTGTCACCATTGGGTTTTAACGTTGAAGTTTGTGAGGTATAAGTTTATTTCTCAAATATGGTTCAAGGATTGTTTCCAGTAGAATGTTTTATTTTAAAACGCGTTGTGACATTGAGGAGGCAATAGATGTTGATTTAGGTCAGAGGTATTTCGATGGCATACATGAATTCAATTGTGTTTGACATTGAGATGCTCATAACATATTTGTTTCTAATATATTTAAGGCATTGTCAAGTTACTTAGAGGGCCAGTAGATGAGTTAGTAGTTGAGTAGTGAGCAGTGAGTTGGTGTCTTGTGTTGATAGATGCATGATGGAACAGGAGATTCCATCTTGCATGGCATCCCATCACAGAAGGTAAGACCTTAGTTGATTTTTACAATTTCATTCATGAACTAAATAATAGGCCTTCCCCATAACTAATCAACATCTATCTTGCTCTAACATTTTAAATATTTAGATATGCTAAGAGAGTTACCAATCCCCTTATTTATAACTTGTATTGAAGTCAATTTAATAAAGTAATATTATATTTTGTTGTGAGATAAAAATTAATTTCATTTTACCTGAGCTACGCAGCCCTTAACATACATGGCACAGATGATTACATGTTCAAGTGGTTACATAATTGGTCGCCGTTGCTACAGGACTCCTGGTCCTCTCTTACACTCAACCCATAAATGTACCCACAGGTGCAAATGCTGTTACGATTGCTCTAATTAATGAATTGATTTGAATACTGTGTAGAATTTTAATCATTTAACATTTTATAGAACATTACAACTTTACTAGCCAAGAACTGAAAATATAATGAAACTACTTGTTTATCAAACATAAACAACTTGCATAAATCAGCTAGTCAGCTGACTATTGAATATTTCCTACAGATGCAACCACATATTGCAGTAAACAGTACATGAGTAGTATGCGAAGTAAAGTTAATGTTTTGAAGTAGATGATTTGAAAAAATTGTGACAAACTTTTATTTAATTTTTTAAATTCATAGTACATGGATACAAATACGTCTTATAATTTATATGAAAGACTTGAATGATATTTTATCATTAATTAGTTTTATTCAACTATCCGACACGTTGTATATAATTTAATAGCAACGTTGGTTATTATTTATTGAATTTTCTCAGTTTCTATCTTAAGATAATTTGATATCTTGTGGGATCGGACTCTCCAGTTGGGAACTGCAAAGTAAAATTCCTTGAAATTGTGAGACATTGTTTAGACATTTAATATGAATTTATTTTCAATGGATATGTTAAACTGTTCATTCAAACTCCCACTGTTACACTCTGGACTGAAAACATAATTATTATTATTGTATTTTTATTATTATTATTATTATTATTATTATGTACAATAATTATTATTAAAATTGTACATTTTACTGAATTTATTCTTTTTCTTCCAAGCAATTACCAGTGGACAACTTATGTGTACAGTTTTTTTCAGACTCAGAGCACATTCTGCAACAATAACAAAGTACTGTATTTAGGCGATACCATCAGCATGGGAAGAATTGTATCTTGTCTGTCACATGAAGTGATGAAGTTAATGTTTGAATGAATACTGTTTTATTGTCACACGCTTCTTAATTATACACGTTTCTTGGGACAGTTCACTGGACCGTTATAAAATTTTAAACAACCAATTGAATACTGTTACACGATATACACAAAACAACGATTTCTCAATCTTAATTTAAAATGCTGATAATTTTTAGCCTTGATTTATTGTATTTTACTTTGTTGGGTTTTGTTTGCTTTACTTATTGTACTTTCTTAGGGTTTTAAACATAGTGAGAGAACTTCAAGTAAGGCATATTATTTATATTTGTTAGGTTAAATATTCGCCATTTCAGAAGTCTTCAGTATAATTAATAGCACTTTGAGGAATTCGAAAATGATGAATCATTTAATATATTATAGAAAATAAATCACATCGATGTATGTATTGATACTATATAACATATATATATACTATATATACTGTATTTAAAGTGAAATTCCTAGTTCAACTCGGACATAACCTAAAATTTGGATTTTTCATTTAAAAATTTGTAAAGAAAGCAGTTGTGGGCTATGCCTGTTGTATCTTTACTTGATTGTGTTATGTGTTATAAATAAATGAATAAATGAACAAGCTACCGCAGTTTTTTAAAGAGTCTTGAAAATATAGAAATATTAAAAATACAATTGAGAAAATATTTAGTTAAAAGAGCTTTTTATAGCATACAATTGTTCCTTTCACATCAAAATTAAGCCTCACCTCAACCAATTGATATATAGTAATTATGGTAACTAGTGTATAAGATTGTATAATTGTTGATCTGACTTGTCTTATACTCCTTAACTGGAGTCTCCAAGACGTAAGTTAACCTACAAAAAATATTCATTCAATTCTATTCCTGAAATTTAACTAAAACCTCATGAGGTTGCGCATAATTTTAAAAGAGTATGGCAGGAACCGTTCATTTAAATGACCTGCAGCTACTCACACAGCTAAAACACTTGCTATGGATGATAATGACTATGTATCAAGCTCGCCAATTCAAAACAAAAAAACATATTGTTTCCAAAGTTCTTTTGTGGATGGTATGAAATATAAAAGAAAATAGTTTATTATTCACATTTCGAGAGCCACATCATCAGATAAAGATAAGTAATAAGCATAACCTTTGTTAAAATAGAACAATGGTTTGCAAACAAAGATTTCTTGATCACAGAGCCTGGAAGCTAGACCGTAATTTTCTTTCTTCTGAGACCAATAAGCAGATATCCTTTCTTAAATAATTTATGCGAGGAAAACTATACTATGAAAACTCGCGTTTGAAAAGACATTACCAAAAGCATTTTTTATAGATTACCTCTTGGAGACTCCAGTTAAGGAGTATGAGACAAGTCAGATTAACAATTATACAACCTAATACACTAGTCACCATAATTACTATTATCAATTAGCTGAGGTGAGGCTTAATTTTGATGTTAAAGGAGCTCTAATCACCTCAATGTTTCAATCAGTAAAAGGTGCGAATGTTGATAATAACAGTTATGAAAGTTAATATGGCCACGAATAAGCTTTCTTCTAATATAATAATTAATGTATATAATTTCCTTTAACAACTAGCCTTAAACTGAACAGAAGTTATTACAGGAGTTTGGAATTGCTTACTTCTAATTTCGAATGAAGTCTGAAAATGAACTTGTACATAGACAGAGTTGTCTTTTAATTATCAAGATATATTTTCAGTTATTATTGAACTTTCAGTCAAGTATGAATTATCACTCTTTTAATTTTTGTAATTCACGTATTTACGCGCAATACCAGGTCCATCCATAGTCGAAATATCAATAGATTGACAACTGCACTCCGTTTTCATCTCCATATAGGTAACGGTCAGGTAGGAATGGTTTTCATTCAACAGATAATTTTAAAAGCAATAATAAAAAGCAAATAATTTCTCTATAAATTATATTGTAATTGAATAAATTAAGACGTTTGATTTTAATAAATTTTTTTCGGAGGAAGAAGCCCGGAGATGTTATTCCTCTTGATAATTCTACAATAAAAAAATAATACAAGACCTCAAAGTATTAAAATACAAGTACTCCAGTTGGAATGAAATGCAACGATTTTGCTTGAGATTGAGTGAGACGATAACCTTTCCTTGTTACCTGTTTGTGTCTCTGTTTTAAAACAAAGTTCCCCAGTTCGTGGGTTTGCCTCGCCCGGGACAGGACAGAAATTAGCCAGGGGTGGAGCTGCATATCTCCCCTTAATTCTACGCCCTTTAAAAGACGATACTTTCATGGAAATACTTAAAGATGTTGATTTTTTCAAGGATGAAGCCCACATAGGTCTGAAACCTGTGCGGGGTTAATGAGTTGAATGAAGGTGATTTATAAATTGGACCTTCAGTTTTAGGTGGGTTCCGAACCACCAGGAAGTGATTTTACAGCAGAAAACCCTTCTTTTTTTCAATTTAGCCCAGGCAATGAATGCAAAAAAATGGCCATTTTCGTAACAAATTAGAGGAAAGCTGGTTTTTTGCAGGATTTTAGTATACATAGTACTTACACGATAAAACCAAAGTCCCGACCCCTACCCCGCTCGATTCCCCCTTCACCCCCTCTCAACACTTTTGTTTTTTTCGTGTAAGTACTATGTATACTAACATCCTGCAAAAATTCACCTTTCCCTAATTTGTTCCGACACAAATTATTCATTGCCTGGGCTAATCGGTCATTCTTACAGAGAGGAATTTTAGAGCGATGCTTATCTAATCTGATTGAACAGATTAACCTGCTCCGGCTCACGGCTACCACTTCCCTTGATTCTAATTGAGATGTTAGATTTCAATAAGTCCCGCCAGACAAAAAGGAGGATACGCGAGCGCGCGACGGCTACCATAATCGAGGTAGCAGTGGTACTGTGCATACGTTGTCAGAACAGGCTCTGCAAATTTTGAAGCATAGAATATAAATTCGAACGGATAAGTAGTATTTTTGTTTATTATTATTAGTATTTATAATATCTTAATAATTTACATCATTAACTTGTCTAATATAAGTTAAAGTATTTAAATAAAAAGTCAAATTCTATTTTCGAGGTTAGGTGTACCGATATTGATAAATTTTCTTGTAATTAAATAGTCTCAAGTTGGCAATTGTATTAAATTAAGTAATATTTCATTAAACATTCAACTAAAATCAATTGAAAACAATTTTTAGCTAGGAAAATGAGTCCAAACAAGGCATCTAAATCTAATTGTTTAACTAAAACTCAGGTAGCTACGCGATCTCAGCAATTATTAACAAAAAAATCTTCAACAGCTCTTAAAGCTACTGTAGATGTAGAAGAAAAGGTTGCTAAACTATTGAGTGATCACACCAAATTGAAAACAAAATTAGAAACATCACTAAAAAATTCTGAGGAAGAACGAATAGGGTTAGTGGATCACATAAAATTTCTGGAAGTTATTGTAAAATTGCAGCAGGAAGACCATAAAACTGAAATACTAAATCTCACGAGTCAATGTAGGTCTATGTCAGAGGAAATCGAAATATTAAAATCAAAAATAAACTTGGCTAATGTAAGATCTGAACCTCTGATCAATACAAAAAAGTAGAACCTAAATCAAATGGGGAAAAAATAAATAGAAATGGTCAAACAAAAACGTATAGTCAGGTTTTGCAAACAGCAACCAAAACTAAAGTAAGGGCAAATAACGATAGGAAAGGTAGAGTACGAGACTGTAGTGACCTACTAAATAAAAGATTAAAAAATAAGTATGAAGTTCAGAGCTTTTTCAAACCAAGTGCCCCTATAAACGCTATCGTAGAGTCAGCACAGGAACAAACTAAAGAATTTGGAAAAAATGATTTTCTAATAGTACTGGGTGGCTCAAACAATATAAATGAACCTAATCTAAAACATCTTCCTGAAATAAATGAAAAAATTAAAGAGATTGTGCCACTCAGCCAAAAAACTAATGTAATAATAAGTACAATTCCGTATAGGTTTGATAGGCCAGAGCTAAATGAAGCCATTAAGTCAACAAATAAATCAATTCATAATACAATCAACAGCCTAAAAAATAAGAATTCTAAGCAGTTGGGGATTTGTTTTCTAAATGAAAGGCTGAAAAAACAAAACTTCACTAATCATGGTCTACATCTAAATCAATCTGGCAAAGTAATATTTTGTAATAGGCTGGCAGAGCTGATTGAAAGTCGTTTGCAATCTACTGTCAATAATTCTCCTAAACAATCATCTAACGAACCTTTTTTAGTAAAGTGGCTCAAAACCGGGAAGGGAAACTAGTTTCAGATGATAAATTCATATCTTCAATTGTATTAAAAGACGTTAATCGATCAAAAAATCAGGATAGCATTAGTGGAAGGAACTCTTGTAGCAATATGATAGGCTCTCAAGATTCTAAGAGATTAAGTAAATCTACTTCAATATGCAAAAGCAACGATAAAGTAATAAGGGATGATAGGGAAGTACCGGTACTCACTGTGTTCCATCAGAATATTCAATACATTCGTAACAAAGTAGATAGAATCGAAGTATTTTTTAAAGAAGAGGCTCCTGATATAGCTATTTTCACAGAGCATGGTTTAAAAGAAGATGAATTGTCACAACTTAATATTCCAAACTATTCATTGAAAACGTCGTATTGCAGGACATCTCATCGAAGTGGGGGAGTAGCTATCTTCACTAAAAATGCTAAGAATATGCAAACATTTAAATTAGAATATGTAGAGATTTTTGCTGTGGAAATGGATTTAGAAGTTACTGGTTTGAGAGTAAAAATTGACAATAATTTCGAAGTAGCGGTGTTAGGTATTTACAGGTCACCAAATGGGGAATGGAACAATTTTTGTGAACTATTCAATAGGCTTTTAGAGATTACTACTACTCGTTTTACAAACGTTATTGTAGCGGGAGATTTCAATACAGACTTTGCAACACAGAATAAAATGACAGAAGATTTAAAGGATATTATATGCATGAATAACTTGGAAATAAAAGTTCATGAATATACCAGAGTCACAAGAACATCACAAACAATAATTGATAACATCCTTACTAATATATAGATTACTCTAAAACAAGATTAGGCGGCTCGGAACTATCTGATCATGACTATCAAATCTTAGAGGTGGGGTTGCAAGGTCATAAATCAATTAAAAAGAGTAGAGTAATGAAAGAAATTCAACAATGTGAACAGGGGAATATCGATTGTTTGAAGCAGAATCTGCTACAAGAAAACTGGAGTAGGGTTTACAATAGCAATAGTTTAAATGACAAATATGATAGTTTCATTAATATTTTAAGGTTTCATATTACTATGAGTTGTCCAGTTAAAAAAGTCCCTGTAAAGAACAAATTAGACAAGATTGAAGAGTGGATAACTGATGATATCCTTGCAGAAAGAAATAGGGTTAAAGATGCATATGATGAATTCAAACTATCTAGAAATATGTTAAGTGAAGATAATTACAAAGCTCTAAAGAAACATTATACAAGAGAAGTGAAAAGAGCGAAATGTAAAAAAACAGCTGAAATTTTGAATAATAGTGTGTACTTTAACACAGCAGTGTGGGATGTAATAAACAAAAATAGGCAAGTAGCTCATGTAGATGCTTATACTATAGTGTCCCCAGAATAATTAACGAAAATAACAAATATATTGATGATAGTGTAGACATTTGTAATTTTTTTAACAGATATTATCAACTGGTTGCTAAGGATCTTCAAAAATCTCTTAATACAGGTATTAGTGATGCAAACATGAGGAATACTGAGGGGATTCAGAACGAATTAAAATTCCACCCAGTATGCCAAGACGAGTTGTCAAATATCATTGATAGTTTAAATAATAAAAAAACTGTAGGAATGGATGGGGTATCCAGTAAAATTCTGAAAGAATGTAAAGATCAATTGTTAGACCCTTTGATTCATCTGATCAATCATTCATTAGAACAAGGTGTTTTTCCAGATAACTTAAAAGAGGGGAAGATCTTGCCAATCTTCAAAAGCGGTGATAGAGAAAAGGTAGAAAACTATAGGCCCATTAGTATTTCAAATGTAATAAGTAAAATTTTTGAAAGAGTAGTTCTAAATAGGTTACTTCTGCTCCTTCAAGAAGCTAACTTTATCTGTGATGAACAGCATGGCTTCCAGAAAGGGAGATCAACAAAAACAGCCATAGTTTCTCTAGTTGAAAAACTAATAGATATAATAGATTCAGGTGATAAAGCTACTGCAATCTTCTTAGATCTGTCAAAGGCATTTGATTATGTTAATCATAGAACTTTATTGGAAAAACTGCAAAATGTAGGTGTAAATGGGGTTGAACTGAAATGGTTTGAATCATATCTTATTGGGAGAAAACAATGTGTAGAACTAACTACAGTAGTTGGTAATAGTATAGTAAAGAATAAATCTAATAAATTAGAGGTGCAAGCTGGAGTGCCTCAGGGGTCAATACTAGGTCCATTGCTTTTTTTGTTATATGTCAACCGTTTACCTAAAGAATTAATTAGTGGTAGAGCCCTCTTATTTGCTGATGATACATCACTCATTTTCAGCAATTCCATTCTAGATAATTTAGAAATAAGTGCCCATATAGGTGTGCAGTCCATTGTCCAATTTTTTAATCAGTTGAAATTAACTATAAATAGTAAAAAATGCCAATACCTTCAATTCAAAAACAAACATAATTTAAATGAAGATAGGGCTATAAACGTGTTTATAAACGATAATCAATTAGACCGGGAAGAAAAAATTGCATTTCTAGGAGTTATGTTGGATAGACGATTAACCTGGACTCCATACATTGAGAAAATATGTAGTAAAATTTCATCTGGGGTATTTGTCCTGCGACAGCTCGCTAGATTGAATGACAAAAAGTTACTTTTTACAGCTTACCATGGGCTCTTACTGTCACATATTAGTTATGCTATCTTAGTATGGGGTAATTCATCAAAATAAAATCTTGATAGGGTGTTTAAGATCCAAAAGAAAGCGGTTAGGTGTATAGAAAGAGTAAATAGATTAGATTCATGTAGGCCGTTGTTCAAGAGACTTGGTCTCCTAACTGTACCCTGCTTATATGTGTATGAAGCTACTTTATATGTAAAAACGAATGATATTAACCAAAATCTTGATGTACATGATTATAATACAAGAAGCCGAGGAGATTATCACTTGGTGAGTGACAATAGTAGCTTATTCAAACAAAAACCTAGTTATATTGGTAGGAAATTCTACAACAAGCTACTGCAGTTTTTGAAGAGTCTTGAAAATATAGAAATATTTAAAAAATAATTGAAGAAATATTTAGTTGATAAAGCTTTTTATAGTGTACAAGAGTTCCTTTCACATCAAAATTAAGCCTCACCTCAACTAATTGAAGTAATTATGTTATCTAGTGTATAATATTGTTGATCTGACTTGTCTTATACTCCTTAACTGGAGTCTCCAAGACGTAAT
>OX418222.1:62290823-62313323 GCA_948455865.1 Conomelus anceps | reverse complement strand
ACTGTAATAAATTATAATTATAATAATAAGTATAATTATGGTGTGGTATAATATAATAGTGTCTGGAGCTTATCCCCCCTCCACCATTACATCATTCGTCATCCCCCACCCCAGACTGACCCTCTATTTAGGCCACTGAATCCAAGTTGTTATTTGCATTTGCAGTACATTTCCAACTTCCAAGTTGTTCTCTGATACTGGAACTGTTATAGCCGGGTTACACATTGGTGTCTCATACTTTGTGTCTTAAGACATTTGACGTGTCGTACGGAACTCAATACGACATGGATGTTTTTTGCGTGTCTTATGTCTTAAGCGTGTTGAGACATTTCTCCTGATGTACTTAGTCAGTCGAGTGCATACATGCGTTGCAGACGGCTCACTAACATCGTTGCTCGGGGTAAGTGCGCTAGTGCGCATGCGCCAGAGCGGTAAATAAATAAATTTTATTGTCATCTAACCACCATGGTAATCGACAACGTCAGTACAATAATTATCACCTACACACTAGATGCATCATTCAAAAAACTCGTTTACACTATAAAATGGCCTAAGCGCCAGCCAGTCATAGAGTTCTATCTTGAACCTATCCTTACTTAAAACATTTGTTAAAAATTCAGGTAACCTGTTGTATACTCTAAGCCCTAAGTCGTCATATGATTTCTAAGATTTTGTAAGGCGATGATAGAGTATCTCAATATGTTTTCTGTTTCTAGTAAAGTGAGTGTGAACATCGGATCTCAGCTGATAGTTATGGAGGTTTTTCTTTACATGAAGGATTGCATGAAATATATACAGATTAATGACTGTCAGTATCTTTTTCCCTTTGATCAAAGGCCGGCAATGTTCCAAATAGCCAGCGTTGGATATTACTCTGATAGCTTTTTTTGCAGAATTAAAATCCTGTTGATATGGCTGCTGTTCCCATAGATGAGAATGCCATATGCCAGTATGCTCTGAAAATAGGCGAAATATGAGGACCGTAGATGCTTTTCAGGGACAAACTCTTTCAATTGCCTAAGTAGAAATATAACTCTAGACAGCTTTGACGAGAGGTAATTAATGTGAGGTTCCCATGACAGTTTTCTATCAATCATCAGACCAAGAATCTTGACTTCCTCACAGTTATTGTCAACATTAAAATCTCTTAGACCAATTGTCATAAACTGGGTTTTTGCTTCATTCAACATGAAACCATTAGCCCTAAACCACATTGAAGCCTGGACAAGGGCATCCTCAGTCAATTTTTGAAGAGATTTAAAATCTGGGTGAGCATTTAGGAAGGTGGTATCGTCAGAATAGAGAAGGGTGTGATTAGTCATTACCTGGGGCAGATCATTAATCATTATAACAAATAAAAGAGGCCCCAGTACAGAACCCTGGGGGACGCCATATTTTACCACCGGCCAACCGGTCTCATGCGATACGTGTCTAAAACAGGGATGTCGCGTTGCACTGATGTCTCAAGCTGTGTGTAAGTCCCCCATATATAACATGGGTTGGTTTTTGATAAAAATGCCTCAGACACGACAGATGTCTTAGACATGTTGTCTAAGACACCGGTGTGTAGATACCCATAGGATATTCTATTTCCCATACTATCAATAGCTTATGGCCAACATAATTAGTTTTTGAACTATCCAATGCTCTCACGAAGATGTGTTGTTAGCTTCTTTTATTGGCTGATACTTTTTCAATGAATGCGGTCTATTGTCTATTCTACGTAAAGTATCCGACAACGGTATAGATTAACACTTACTCCAGCCTTTAGGGCGAAGTATTTTCTACGTGGTAGCAACAATCAAATAATATTTGTTATAATGATCACAGCCTCCTGACAGGAAGTCTGCAGATCGACAATCTCATCAACCGTGACTGGTTTGACACGGCTTTCCCCTATTGTCGTGTGTTGGCGGTTTATTATTGGCGGTTTCCCGGAGGCGCTGATGCGGTATTGAGTCGGAACCGTCTGTCTGATTTCCAATTACGGCTCTAGGCGCAAATGCAACTAATTTATTTAGTATTAACCGCGATCATTTTTAATATAATTTCAAGACAAGGTGGTGGTTAGAAAAAAGATGATCTGAATTATTGAGATAATGATAATTTTCTATCACCTTTTATTATTATTATTATTATTTTATTTTTTTTTTGAGGATGAAGCCCACATAGGTCTGAGACCTGTGCGTGGGTAATGAGTTGGATGATGGTGATTGATGAGTTGGACCTACAGTTTTAGGTGGGTTCCGAACCACCGGGAAGTGATTTTCAGCAGAGAACAGTGTCTTTTTTGCTGGCCAATCTAATCGGTCACCGTTACGAACGGGACCTACGAGAACGCAGCTTATCTCTCTGATTGAACAGATACCAGCTACGGCTCGCGGCTATCACTTCCCTAAATTTTATCTATTATCTTATCATCTTTTCAAACGCCTTTTATTCATTGATTTGTTCGTGACAAAAATGTTAGTATGAAAATAAAAACATTGTTTGAAAATAGAAAGATTGTTTGTTTGTAGAAGAAATTTACAAATAAAAATCTGTTTTATGATCAATAATAATTGAAATAAAGTGTAGTAAAACAAAACCAACAGTTTGATCTTACAAGTAACACAAAAATTCTCAAAAAAGTAGATAGATAGATAGATTTTATTGTCAATTGTCACAAGGCTTCCGCCGATTGTAACATACAGTTTACAAATTATTTGATTTTACAAAACTGAAAATAATAAATACAAAGTATTGGAAATAATAGTTACAGAATATAATAAATACAGAATACTGAAGATAATAATTACAAAACATTTGAAAAATAATAACCATCAAGATTCCTAGATTCAATAACACATTACAAAACTAAATTATAAGATAATTATGCATTTGCATGTAAAATAATAAATATTTGAATGAGAAGAAATTATAATAAAGAAATGGAAAAGTAATGTAATGCCAAAAAAGTAATGCCGAAAAAGCCGAAAAGTAATGGAAATCTAAGTGACGTAATTACACAAAATGGCGAAGTTTGGACAAAAACTCGTCCACTCTTAGAACACTTCAGAAATGTTTGTTCCCCAAGGGAAAACTGTCAAGGAGGGTCATAACCCTCAGTCTACTTACATATTCTATTTGAAGACATTAATTTCACTTATTGAGTTACTTGTGATCAGTGGCGTAACGTTTTCCAATTGGGCCCCCCCCCGCAACCGATTTTCCGGGCCCCTCTCCTCAAAATCATATAAATATCCCCCCTCACCATTGTCACCCCTCCCTGAAAATCTTGCATAATTTTCTTGTGGGCAGTTATAATTATGCAAGAACTAAACACCTTTTTATCTATTAAATTTTAAAATTCAATCATGTTTCAAGGGGGACTAGTCTAATGATTTTAGCTGTAGCTTACGGGCTCCTGAAAGATGGAAATAGTTGAAAGTTGATTATATTATAAATAATTAATCTTGAAACCTAGAAACCTTGAAATTGATGTCTTCCATAGGATCCGCATTCACATCCTCCTTGTTAGCACCTTCGCTCCTTTTCCCAGAAAATGTGTTCTCTCAGAATTCGCCTCGTTTGCAGACATGGACACAGATTCAATTTCTAATAAAAAGGCATTTTATATAAATTACCGCGAAATTACTCCGTCAGGAAAAGAGAAAAAATTTAAGAAATTTATTCTTAAGAGACAGAAGAGAGAAAACGTAAACTACTTTTACAGTACTTGATCCTGTTGTAAGAAAAAAATTCAACTGCGTTGGGAGAACTGACAATTGTTCCAAAACTATTATTTATATACTTATACAATAATCACGTAATTTATCCAATATATCAAGGGTATAAATATTCCTTCTGAACATTGTTTAAAAATGTACTAGTCTATAAAAAATAGAAATAACTAAAACATGACCGTACAACATCACAATACCATAAACGCAGTATGTTGAAAAATAAATAAGAAATGAAAAAAAAAATGGCTCTCCAAATAATAAATCTCACGATCGCGAACTCAATTAAAAAACATATGCAGTTTACTCTAGGCCAATTTATCGGACACGTGTATCCAACTGGACGATTCAAAATACTGTATGAAGAAAAATATTGTCTTTTATTTCTACACAACCCCCCCACCCCCCACCCACTTTTCATTACTTCGTAAAGCTAATATACATTGAGGAATTCAATGGGAAAATAATATTAATTTCCTCTAATATTTGCACTTAGGATACATAGCCGTCATGATTTATAACAGTCTAGATAAGTTTGTTTGAAGAGTGTTTTGTCCTCGGTATGTATCCATTCCTGAAGTCACAACATCCTGCTTCTGAATTCCTTCACTAAAGCTATCTGCGAATTAATTGATAAAGTAAACAATAAACATTGATCTGATAATATTTAGCCAATTCATTCTTCCTTTCTTCCTTCAGTGTTTCAGTTTTATTTCTTTTGAAAAAATATATATATTTCTGTCGGGGCACGGGCCATTTCTTGAAAAAATATATTTTCATTCCGGGCCCCCTTATAGCCCGGGCCCCCCCGCGCCGCGGGGTCTGCGGGGGTGTACGTTACGCCACTGCTTGTAATATCAATCTATTGATTTTGTTTTACCACATTTTATTGACGCACAAGGCAGTACAAAGCCGTAGCCAGGAGTTGCCTGTATATCTGTACATGAGGGAAACGGGAAGTGATAGCCGTGAGCCGTAATAGGTATCTGTTCAATCAGATTAGATAAGCAACGTTCTCCAGGGCCCTCTCTGTAAGGGTAGCAGATTGGATTTGCCAGCAAAAAAGACTTTGTTTTCAGCCGTATAGTCACTTCCCGGTAGTTTGTAACGCATCTAAAATATTAGGTCCACCATGTTTTCAATAACATGGCTCAAGCGGCAAGGTGGAACCGTAAGGGTCTCTCCACCAATAAAAGCCATACTTATTTACTTTTTTTTATTTGCGGGGAGAATTGATTGTCTGTGTCTACCCATACTAAAGACAAGGGTGGTTCGAAAGGGTCAGGGGTAATGAGTGTCATGACCCCCAAATCGGAACTTTAAAGGAGAAGGGATACGAACGTCGAAAAAAGGTCAAATGTCAGCAGAATCTCGATTTGTAACCACTCTCCAAAATTTCAACTAGATCATCTTTACCTCAAGGCAACCGTCCCTCTTTAAACAACTTAAATAGCAAAGACAACCAAACAAATTCCTTTTTATGCTTCAAATTATACTGAAGACCACAGGTTTGTAACAGCTTCCGAAATAACTGTACCAAATCTGAAAGAATACTCTACTCTTTCAATTAAAAAATTTATAGAAGTGATATGATTATTATTTTTAGGGGACAAGGATTTTATGTTTTTATTTATCTATAAATAATTTGATCTTTATTAGTAAATAAATTTACTTGTACACCCCAAGTGAAATTTTATTCTCATGCTATTACAAATACCATGGCTTCATAAAAGGCAGAGGGAGTAAGTAGACAGAGACAGAAGCTATGCAATACGAGATGGAAGGTTGAAAATGATAAAAATATAATGACTGAATGGGAAGAAAAAGAGAAATACAGCTAGTGAGAAAGCTGAGAATGAAGATAATGTACAAAGGTGGCATAAAATGGCAGTTACAGTAGGCTACACTTTATTTATAAGCATGTCACACATGAAAAACTCCATTCTTCTCAATATCCAGCTGCAAAAGTCTACACGAAAAGCGTAAATAGGTATTTTCAATTCAGAGGTTGCTCAATTTAATTTTAATTTTAACATTTTTTAATTCTAGCCTACTTGTGTATTGTTCTTGTTTGTTACTTTTTGGTTCTTGATTTTGAAATTTTCTCATTTTTGCTTGTTGCTCCTTCCACCAGTGTGCGGGACTTGTTATGGCCTTCAGCCAATCACAGACGTTCAATGAAGGTTAGCCTATCAGAAGCACTTTCTTCCTCAGCCAATAGTATCATTCTGTATTTAGTATATATTAAGCTACTCTGTACTATAGTTTTAGTTTGTTGGAGATTGATAGTGGTGTAAAAACAGAAACTAAGTTAGTATCTCACTGTTTTCAATAAATGTGGTTGTGACAACTGTGATAACAATGATGTAATATGGGGATATTCGGGTTTAGTAGGCAATAGGAACACCATGAGAGGAGAAGGAGGCTATATCAATAATTTAAGACTATAATGTATAGTTTATTGAAAAGGGGTACTCCCCCGAGAAATGTTTTAAAAATTTGAAACCAATCATATTAAATAATAAGACATGGACTGGTTTCTTTGGGTGGGTCTTTCTTATATAGTTGGTTCTTTATTTGATCGATTTGGATCACGTAGAATATTTTTAATTAATTTTATACCTTGTTTTTTAATATTTTTTTAGTTAGAAATATATCTTGTCATCTTAACCTAGATCAATTGTAGGAGATAAATTCATCTCTACTGTTATTAATATACAAACAAGGAAAATTTATGAAAGAAAGCAATCTATTCTAACTTTATTCTATCCCAAATTGTGTGTATCCCGAAGATAGTGATTTTCATCCAGTTTTTGCAATATTTTTTTATATTTTTTTTTCTGAGGATGAAGCCCACATAGGTCTGAGACCTGTGCGTGGGTAATGAGTTGGATGATGGTGATTTATGAGTTGGACCAACAGTTTTAGGTGGGTTCCGAACCACCGGGAAGTGATTTTACAGCAGAGAACAGTGTCTTTTTTGCTGGCCAATCTAATCGGTCACCGTTACAAACAGGACCTACGAGAACGCAGCTTATCTCTCTGATTGAACAGATACCTGCTACGGCTCGCGGCTATCACTTCCCATAAAGGGATATGCCAAAGGGATATTCGAACTTTCGTGCTAAAATGTTTTGTTCAAGTAGTCAAACTTTAAGACAAGCCTACTGTACCAACTTATTAAAGAAAACGAGCAGAGGTATAGTTGGTAAAATGTGTAACAGGTCAGCCCAGGAGTAAGAGTACTAACTGGTCAGGCCTGAGCAAATACTCTTGTCGGCAAAGAACTTAAATAATGTCACCTTCATAAAATACTAGGACAGGATTCAAAAGAATAGCCAGATCTTCCAAACAATTCCACTTTTCGCTATATTGAATGTCAAAATTTTACAGAGCAAGAAATCCATAAAACTTATAAAAACTAGAAACTTCAAGTTAAATCTTATCAGATCTTATATTATTAAAAAAAAGCAACAGCGTTTTCAGAGCTTCCATATGTGAGTACATTCATGTACATATGTATATATGTATATACACATACATACATAAATACACACACATACAAATACTATCACTATTGTGTGCACACTTCCAAATTCTTAAGGAGCAAAATATACGATTATAATCGAAGTTAAACTTAACATTAAAAAAGTTTTCATGTAGTAGAATAAAATTTGAATATTACGAAGATTTAGAGATTTAAGTTTTAAAAAGAAAAGTCCAGTTGATAATTTAGAATGTTGGCGGCGAAAGATAGAAAGTTCCTGGCGTTGAATAATTTGTAGATAATTTAGTACGAAATATAAAATGTTACCTTCATCTCGGAGTTACTCTAATTTTGAATCACACAAACATCAAACCTCTACGATGACTTGGTCGTAAGCGGTATTAATATTCCAAAATTCAATTCATAACGTTCTGGGTCGACGATCACAGTTGAAGCATGTTGTGAAAATATCTTGAACGAACATGAGACATACTTTCATTCGTCCTATTCGTCAATTCATAGATCATGAAATTCTTCGATTCATAAGTACATCGATACTGTGATTCTGCATTACTCTGGTTCTTCGACCGCTGAAAAGAGTCCCAATAAAAACGAATAGAAAATAGTAACTTAACTCATAAAAATAATTCCAACTTAATAGGTTTCGAAAAATTGACAAACAGACAAGTCAAGTTCACTCCCAAAGATTAACAATGAAACGTTTTGAGAATACCAAACAAAAAATAGATAGAATAGACATAATTAATTACGTGACTCAGGTCAAGGAAAAGATATTTAAATTTGAGACATTAATAAAAATGAAGTATTACTAACAAAATAAGATGATGCTAACGATAGGAAATAGTTCGGCCTAAAGCACGTTTAGACAAAACTTGGCAAGTAGCGTTACCTAACTGGCCTTAAAAAAAAGGACTTAATTAAATTACAGAATATTGAAACAGCCAAAAATAATAAGTAAAAGATACATTGTAAATCAATAGTAATTAAGAATGGATGAAGAAATAGAAAATCTAAAAGTGAAATATTATACTCAACGTGCTCATAAACGAACAAGAGTCAACAAGATAAGATACGTTATTCAGAGAAAAATTAAGACTCAAATTTAAGAATACAAAGTAAATTGTTTTGTCTCCAGTTACTACGTAGTATTCTTTAGAGTAAATCGCAGCTAAAAGAGCATTAAAAAGACATATTAAGTAAATTAAAGAATTCACAAATACAAATCGACAAATTACACTTACCCAACTAGGCGGACATAAATTTAGTATTTAGCAACTTAAGTTTGGCATCAATACAGCAGCCAAGTGGAAAAGTTTGGAAAAAGTTAAACAAAAGAAAAAAAAAAGGTAAATTAAAACCAGATCACAACATGATCATATTAGTTAACAAAAAAAACTTTACTTCAGGACATCATGGTCCAAATAAGAATCGATCCTACCCTTTGAACATTTTGTAAGAGAAAAGAAGCATCATCCAGGATCGAAAATCGAACAGGCTTCTTCTCATATCAAACAGCTGTTCAAATTCAAGTAAGATCAGCAGATGAACCAACCTAACGAAAAAGGTCGCAGACAAAGTCAACATCAAGACAACTTTCCAAATAAACAATAAAAAAAAAACTAGACCAGACGAGTCAAAAGGAAAACTAAAAAATAAATATAAAAGTGGATACCAGCTAGCAAACAGTTTAATGAATTGAATAATGTACCAGAGCAGACGAGTATGACAAGTACAGAGGTGACAGTTACCGTAGTAGCGTCAGAGTAGTACCCGCGCAATTCAAATATAATAGTTCGTACCTATAAAACTAGCAGTTTTATAAAGGGGTAATTAAAAATTCATTACAAACTCCCCCTTCTTGCAGTTGTGGGCCACGCCCACAATAGGAAGTAAAAAAAAACTCAAAAAAGTAAAGGAAAAAGTAGGCAGACGAAACAAGAAAACAAATGAGAAGGCGCGCACTTCACAAATGATCTGTCTCAGAAAAAAAAAGAGGTGAAGCATTTAAAGAGATTACGAAGTAGGAGAAGACGACAAGAACAGAAAGTTGTACAAGTGAAATGTAGTGATCAGTTACAATTCACCTGTAAGTAGAAGAAAAGAGGAAAGTTTAAAACCAAATAAAAATAAGAGAAACGAGAATAATAGATGAGCGGTAATGGAATACTAACATGAATAGTCATTAAAGAATTAGTACAGATTAAAGAAGTTTGAAAATTTAAAAAAATAATAGAGCTTTGGACGAGAACAAAAAAAAAAAATGTTTGGACTCAAAAAACAAAATTTAGATCGAAGACCAACTTGGGCTTCCAAACAAAAAAAAATTACCAAGAACTCACAACCATAAAGTTAATAGTAAAACTACGAACTTTATGAATTAAAGGTAACTAAGGTTAGTAAAACGAGGAGCAAAATTTTCCAAGAAAAGAAAAATAAATAACCAGAAACGTTAAAGTATTCAAATCAAGAATTTATACAGTCCATAAAGAAAAAGGTAAGTTCTATTCTTAAGGATGAACTGATGCTTACTTCACTAAACCTAACAAGAGACCGAAACATCAAAACGAGACAACTAACAACTTATGATTAGCTATTAACAACATTACTGAAATAACGTAGAATAACAATCTTTCTACAATACATAATCGCAACACAACTTTACAACGACCAACTTATGTTTCAAAAAAAAACTAATTTTTCAGCACCTATCAATGTTTTATAAAGACGCACCACCAAAATAAATCAAGACTCGGGCCCAGAGTTGCAGATAATTTAATTGGGGTGGACGTTATCTTTGTACTACAAGTACAAATAAATATTCTTTAATTACTAGTACCACAGGAAAGTTAGTAAAACTATAACAACCAGGTTACCAAGTAAAGAAGACACCTAGAAAAGTCCATAGCACATCAGGGATGCTAATGGTAAGTCCGACATTCGGAACAATAACCGAAATAGAGACTCAAATCTTAAGCTACAAAGAAAAATGAAAAGCAAATACAAACTGTCCGATGACATCAAATTCGGACTAAACGATACTACACCTAATATTACAGGTACTAACAGTGGTTAATGAAATTAGTGACAATCAGGATAGCAACAATTCAAACAACAACATCTTTTCCGCAAGAATACAATTATATAAACCAAACCAAAACCTAGATCAAGGGCAAGAAACGTAATATTTTAACAAAAATAATTTTCTCGGTAACTAACAGCGTGAGCAACAGGGATCTTAAAGAAATTAAGACAACATAAAAAAAACTTCAAACACAAGGATCAAAAACAACCAACATTGGTGACAACAGAGTTTTTAAGAGTCAAGTCTAAAACTAAGTTAAATCTCATAAAGAAATTTAAATACACTAAAGCAAAGTTCCATATATATTATTCGCAAATCAGAGCAAAGAGAACTAGAAGTTGAAATTACTATCAACCAGTAGTGACACATTTGTTGCCGTAAAATTTTTTGAGATGAGAAACATGGGCTTTTAAAACAAAGTTTCCGGTTTCAACTTCGTGCAGACTGACGGTTACTGGAGTAAGCCATTTTTTAATTTGAAAAGGACCTTTCCATCTGTAACTAAGTTTCTTAGAAATCTTGTTGACAGCACTACTGACAACATGAGTCTTAACCCAAACTAAGTCTCCTAACTGAAAAGGCACCTCAACTCTATGACGATCGTAATTCTGTTTGACTCGAGAATGTGATTTAATAAGACTATTTCTAGCTTTCCTCCAGACATCGAGCGAGTCATTATTGTTACGCTCAGGAAGAATATCATCGAGATTCCAGGCGTGTAGTAACGGTTCATTAGGACAATATCTAAATAAAAGTGAAAACGGTGTGGAGTCGGTACTCTCATGTTTACTCAGGTTGAAGGCTAAAGGTAACCAAGATAAGCATTCATCCCATTTACTATGTGAGTCACCATGAAAGGCGATCAGAGCGCTTCTTAAATTTCTGTGAACTCGTTCGGCGACATTAGGAGCCGGATAATAAGCTGAGGTGGTGAAATGAAAAATTCCTAACTGGAAGCAAAAGTTTTTAAATTTAACAGAAGAAAATATTGAAGCATTATCAGAAACGATCCTTTTTGGAACAGAGAAATTAACGAAAATAGATTTTAGAGACTTGATTACAGCGTTAGTGTTGGCTTGTCGAATGGGAAGTAACCAACAGAACTTAGAAAATCCATCGACACAGCTAAAAATATAACTGTTTCCCTGAGCTGTCCTAGGTAAAGGACCAACGATGTCAATGTAGAATTGTTCAACAGGTTTTTCGACAATTTTAGAAGAGAGAAAACCGAAATTCTGTCGTTGACTAGGTTTACTCTTTCCGCAAGTCTCACAAATTTTTACCATAAGAATAATGTCTTTTCTCATACCATTCCAGAAAAAATTTTCAGCAATCCTATGCATAGATTTAGCGATTCCAAGATGACCACCTAACGAGGATTCATGGTAATACTTGAAAACTACTGGAACTAAGATTTTCGGAAGAACTATTTTGAAATTATCTTGATTACGTTTCTTAATCACAAGGACTCCTTTAGAAATACAGTACGGAAATTGATCTAAACCAGACTCAATTTTCTTAATGGTATCACTAATAAAAGGATCCGCATTTTGATGACAGCGTATATCGGTGAACAAAACTGGGAAATCAGTAAGTTTAATAGTATTTATTACAGAAAATAAAGGTTCAACAAAATTATCATCACTTCCGAAAGTTTCATCTGGCTCATCCTGAAACATGCGTGACAAACAATCAGCTGTGACATTAGATGTCCCAGGGATGTGTCGGACGTCAAACTGAAAAGCTAATAGACGAATTATCCAACGTCCTAAACGACCTGTCTGTCTAGGATTTGACAAAACCCATTTCAGAGCTGAATTATCGGTTAAAAGCAGAAACTTAGAATGTTGTAAGTAAACTTGAAATTTTTCCATCCCAAATATGGCAGCAAAACATTCAATTTCATAAGTTGAGTATTTGCTCTCCTGCTGTGTAAGTTTTTTAGAAGCATAGGCAATAGGCATAAGGACTCCATCAATTTCTTGGGAAAGAATGGCAGAAATAGCGGTAGACGACCCATCGGTTTGCAAAACGAATTGTTTAGAAAAATCTGCTGTTCTTAAAATGGGAGGACTAATAATAGCCTTCTTTAACTTCTGAAAAGCAATTTCATGTTGTTCTTCCCATACGAATTTGATCTTTTTCTTCCTCAGATTATTGAGGGGAGCGGCGATTTCAGCAAAATTTGGTATGAACTTATGGTAATACCCTACCATGCCTATGAAACGAGAAACAGCTTTAGAATTTTTTGGGGCAGGAAAAGTTCTAATTGATTTAGTCCTACTGGGATCGACAGATATACCACGTGAGTCAACTAGATGCCCAAGGAAAGAAATCTGTTGTTTGGCAAAATGTACTTTTTGAGGATTAATAGTGAAACCACCTTGTTCTAATTTAGATAAAACAATTTCGATGTGTTCTAAGTGTGAATCAAAATCTTTGGAATATATTACTATATCATCGAGATAGTGGAACACGAATTTGAACTTGACGTCCTCAAACAAAGTATCAAGAACAGACGATAATGCTTGAGCACCTGTGGATAAACCATAAGGTACACGAGTAAATTGATATGTGTTTTGCATAGTACAAAACGCAGTAAGGTGACGACACTCCTTCTTAAGTGGCATTTGATAGTATGCCTGGTTTAAATCCAAAACAGTAAAATATTTAGCACCGTTAAAAAAATTAAATGCGCAGTCGATTTTAGGTAAAGGCACACTGTCAAGAGCTATACGTGGGTTCAGAAATCTGTAGTCAATAACAACTCTCCAATCTGAATCACCTTTGGGGACTAGAAAGCAGGGACTCGAATAGTGACTCTGACTTTTTTCAATCACGCCCTCTTCTAACATTTTCCTAATTTTGGAGTTCAAAATTTCCAGCTTTATAGGGTCCAATTGATATGGAGCTCTCCTTACAGGCACATCAGACAACAGACGAATTTCATACTCAATTAAATGGGTCTTTCCAAGCTTAGTAGTCAAAACATTATCATACCTGTCCAGCACAGTAGCTAACCTTTTCTTTTCGCCATCATTCAAATCATTTTCAGACAAATCCATCACAAGATTATTCGATACATCTAACGACAAATTATTCAAGTCACACTTTAACTTAAATTTGTAGCTTGCTCTGAAACCAAAATAATACTGTTGATTAAACAAGTCCAGGATTAGTTTAGTAAAATTAAAGAAATCACAACCGAGAATTAAGGGTACAGACAAACTATCAGTGACAAAGAATCTAAACTTCCAGCTGAAATTTTCTATCTTAATTTTTAAAATAACTGATTCAGTTAGAATAAGTTGACCATTATTGGCAGTAGTACATGCCAGATGTTCTCTTCGGAAATTCAAGGTTGAAAAATCAGAAACTAACATAGCAAGACACGCTTTAGAAACAATACTATAAGCAGCACCAGAGTCAAGTAGGGCAATAGTGTTGAAAGAAGTATAAGAATGCCTAAGTTGACAATCCACAACAGGAACAATTCGTTTTGACAAAACCTTGGCCTTTCCATTAGCTGGGTGTCGCTTGTCAAAACGCCTACACATTTTCTGTGCCTTTTTATTATAGTAAGTAAGTTTAGATTTAGGTTTCACAGGTTTAGAGGGAACTTTATTGATCTCAGTTAAATTTGAATTTACTAAAATATTACAAGGGTTAACAGACTGTAAATAATTTGAGCTATTATTTTTACTTTTAAAAATCATGCTATTGTTCTTAACGGGCTTTAGTCAACTTTTGCTTTTATTCTTACAGTCACGAGAATAATGACCTAGTTTCTGACAGCTAAAACATTTCACATCATCAGTTTTCCTAATTAAAATGTTCGGAGACTGAAAACCAGTTTTTTGAAAATTTGAGTTACTACGATAATTACTACTATTAGGGTTGCTATGACAATGCCGAGCAATATGCCCTGATTTACTACAATGATAACAAACAGTTTGTTTAAAAACGGGGTGAACAGTATTCCTTTGATCTTTCTGGCGTGTATTCAAGCCAAAGTCCAAACGTTCTCTTTCAATATCAGCAAACTGTAAATTTTGTGATTGTACACCTAACTCATAAAGATCTCTAAAGGTTGTAGGTTTGCTCTGAAAAACCAGCCTAGAGCGTTCTGAAGGATTTAACCCAGAGCAGATAGTAGAAACGATTTCAAACTCAGTTTTATTCAAACGCAACAAGTGTGCAGCGTCTTTTATGGAAACAATATAAGCAGACAGAGCTTCACCATTTTTCTGTAATCGATAGTACTTGTCTTTTTCAATTACTGAAATTAATCGTTGTGGAATAAAATAAATTAATACATCTTTATGAAACAAGTCAAAAGAACAATGTGAGTCCATAGCCAACTGTAGTCTATCAGACAAAGGTCCGGTAGCGAATGGATGAATCAAGCATAATAAATCATAATCAGAAATGTTTGAACAACTTTTGATCTTTAAAACAACAGTTAGAAATTTTAACAAAGTATCTACCATTAATCCGTCAGTTATAGGTAACTCTTTAACTAAACGTTCCATGGGATTAGGTAACTTATTGTAAAAATTACTGAAGGTTGTCAAACTTGAAGGCCGAACGGAGATTAATTTGTTTCCAATAGACTGTGATGGCGGCTGAATAGGAATAACTCGAGATGAGTTATTGGTATTTTCACTCACAACAAGATGTGGTAAAGACCTAACGTTCCTGTTATTCAAATTTTCACCTACCGTTTCAGCAAGGAGTTTAACAGCCTGACCTTGAGAAGAAGGATTGTTTTCAACTATACCAGTTACTGTATCGAACATGTCAGCATGAGGGCTAAGACTTGGAGTGACGAACTCTAGTGGATTAGGAGACGGAGCTCTACTTTTAATTTCAGCTTGAAATTCCTTCATAATAGAGTGTAAATTCTTCAGACGGATCACAAATTCTTCCAGACTTTTAGAGACAAGTTCAACTGAATTTTCTCTAGCATAGACAGACAGCTGAACGATCCTGTTGACAACATGTAAAAATATTGAAATACCTTTGGATAAACTGGGTTTTTTATCAGTAACATTCAAAGTATCAAATTTATCCCAATAATCACTGAGTTTACTCATTAAAGTTTCAATCTTCCCTAATTCTTCCATAACACTACTCTCATCATAAACAATTCTATAAATTTTTGCATCAGGTACAGACTTAACTAACCTAAACTTTGCTCTTAGGCTGTCGACATCAGTGTTTTCTAGCTCATTAGTATTGAGGCCAGAAATTTCTAATTCATACAATAACGTATCTTTACTCAAGTAATTGGGGTTGATCTTTGGACAAGGGAAATTCCTCTAATCGAATTGAGAATCAATCTCACATTTTACTTCCCAATAATTCACAGTGGGAGTAATTGACTTACTAGGCGTACGTACAGGCGAACTCATCTTTAAAAGATAATAAGTTCCGATCAAGAGTGAAATCAAGCAGAAATGGGTGTTTATAAAAAAAAAGGTTTAAGTAAAAAAAAATTTGGTCATTAAGCTTAATCAAGACTTATCTCAAGACAGCGCTTGCTAGTACTTTCTTGTTAGTACTTTCTTGTTTAACAATCCTAACGCCTGTCCTATTATTTAACCGGCGACAATACAGAAAAGTTACGGTACCAACAAGAATAACATCATAAGACAAACTAAATTTACTTTAATCAATAAATCAATTAATTAGCAGAGTTGCGCAGCTTTTGTACCAACTTATTAAAGAAAACGAGCAGAGGTATAGTTGGTAAAATGTGTAACAGGTCAGCCCAGGAGTAAGAGTACTAACTGGTCAGGCCTGAGCAAATACTCTTGTCGGCAAAGAACTTAAATAATGTCACCTTCATAAAATACTAGGACAGGATTCAAAAGAATAGCCAGATCTTCCAAACAATTCCACTTTTCGCTATATTGAATGTCAAAATTTTACAGAGCAAGAAATCCATAAAACTTATAAAAACTAGAAACTTCAAGTTAAATCTTATCAGATCTTATATTATTAAAAAAAAGCAACAGCGTTTTCAGAGCTTCCATATGTGAGTACATTCATGTACATATGTATATATGTATATACACATACATACATAAATACACACACATACAAATACTATCACTATTGTGTGCACACTTCCAAATTCTTAAGGAGCAAAATATACGATTATAATCGAAGTTAAACTTAACATTAAAAAAGTTTTCATGTAGTAGAATAAAATTTGAATATTACGAAGATTTAGAGATTTAAGTTTTAAAAAGAAAAGTCCAGTTGATAATTTAGAATGTTGGCGGCGAAAGATAGAAAGTTCCTGGCGTTGAATAATTTGTAGATAATTTAGTACGAAATATAAAATGTTACCTTCATCTCGGAGTTACTCTAATTTTGAATCACACAAACATCAAACCTCTACGATGACTTGGTCGTAAGCGGTATTAATATTCCAAAATTCAATTCATAACGTTCTGGGTCGACGATCACAGTTGAAGCATGTTGTGAAAATATCTTGAACGAACATGAGACATACTTTCATTCGTCCTATTCGTCAATTCATAGATCATGAAATTCTTCGATTCATAAGTACATCGATACTGTGATTCTGCATTACTCTGGTTCTTCGACCGCTGAAAAGAGTCCCAATAAAAACGAATAGAAAATAGTAACTTAACTCATAAAAATAATTCCAACTTAATAGGTTTCGAAAAATTGACAAACAGACAAGTCAAGTTCACTCCCAAAGATTAACAATGAAACGTTTTGAGAATACCAAACAAAAAATAGATAGAATAGACATAATTAATTACGTGACTCAGGTCAAGGAAAAGATATTTAAATTTGAGACATTAATAAAAATGAAGTATTACTAACAAAATAAGATGATGCTAACGATAGGAAATAGTTCGGCCTAAAGCACGTTTAGACAAAACTTGGCAAGTAGCGTTACCTAACTGGCCTTAAAAAAAAGGACTTAATTAAATTACAGAATATTGAAACAGCCAAAAATAATAAGTAAAAGATACATTGTAAATCAATAGTAATTAAGAATGGATGAAGAAATAGAAAATCTAAAAGTGAAATATTATACTCAACGTGCTCATAAACGAACAAGAGTCAACAAGATAAGATACGTTATTCAGAGAAAAATTAAGACTCAAATTTAAGAATACAAAGTAAATTGTTTTGTCTCCAGTTACTACGTAGTATTCTTTAGAGTAAATCGCAGCTAAAAGAGCATTAAAAAGACATATTAAGTAAATTAAAGAATTCACAAATACAAATCGACAAATTACACTTACCCAACTAGGCGGACATAAATTTAGTATTTAGCAACTTAAGTTTGGCATCAATACAGCAGCCAAGTGGAAAAGTTTGGAAAAAGTTAAACAAAAGAAAAAAAAAAGGTAAATTAAAACCAGATCACAACATGATCATATTAGTTAACAAAAAAAACTTTACTTCAGGACATCATGGTCCAAATAAGAATCGATCCTACCCTTTGAACATTTTGTAAGAGAAAAGAAGCATCATCCAGGATCGAAAATCGAACAGGCTTCTTCTCATATCAAACAGCTGTTCAAATTCAAGTAAGATCAGCAGATGAACCAACCTAACGAAAAAGGTCGCAGACAAAGTCAACATCAAGACAACTTTCCAAATAAACAATAAAAAAAAAACTAGACCAGACGAGTCAAAAGGAAAACTAAAAAATAAATATAAAAGTGGATACCAGCTAGCAAACAGTTTAATGAATTGAATAATGTACCAGAGCAGACGAGTATGACAAGTACAGAGGTGACAGTTACCGTAGTAGCGTCAGAGTAGTACCCGCGCAATTCAAATATAATAGTTCGTACCTATAAAACTAGCAGTTTTATAAAGGGGTAATTAAAAATTCATTACACTACTTCAAACTATTTTCATTCTACAATGATCCCCGACCTCACTTGGTTGGGGTACGATATCGTTTACCGTAATTGAAATAGCTATTTGTGTAACTAGAGTGCAAAATAGTATTTTTCTGCATCGAGAGAAACAGTTTCTCGAATGCAGAAACAATACTTTGCGCTTGTATTACACATTAAATTTTTCCTACAGTAATGTATCAAGTAATTTAAACAGAACAAAACTGGGCATACATAACCTGAAAATTCCTCACATAACCTATCTTCGAATCAAATCGATTTTATCAACAACAACTACAACAACTATTTCGCAGCTGAAGCAGAGTTGCCAACCTATCTTTGAATGCAGAATAGGGAACATGCATATTACATGCTCACTATTTTGTGTTATTAGGTTGCGAATCTGGAGTGCGGAAAAGTACTTTCCCGCACTGGTGCAGGAATAGACTATTTTGCGTGCTACATTTAGTGCAAAAATAGGCACTTTTTCGGGTCACTATAGGAAAATGTCTTTTAAAAGGAGGATGAGGGTGTTTTTCATAGTAATTCAAGACTTTATGTAGTCTGTTCATTCAAAAGGAGGGGTCCGGGGTACTACCCGAATTTTTTGAAAATAATCCTCTAAAACCACATTTCCAGCGATTCAAGACGTCTTTGTTGACTCTTTTAGAAATTATTGTCTCAGGGCTTGCTAAAGTTCAACATTTTATTTTTCTTCTGGGTCTCTGGGAGGGGAATTTATCCCCCTGATTCCTCCCGATAGATACGCCACTGTTTGTGTGGTATATACTTGACCAAAACAGAAGTTAAAAAATAGAATGACCATTTTTTTGTTGTGAGACGTTCCAATGGTTGGGTTTATGAGATTCTACAACTAATCTTTTGTTAACTTTTCAAGTGAATTCAATGACTTGCAGTCAAATTCGACTGCAAGTCGTTGAATTCACTTGAAAAGTTAATATTAACAACGCAGTTCGTCATGAAATAAGAAGTCCAGTAATCTTTTGTGTTGAACGATACTCTGATGTACGATAATTTCATGACCGGCATTGAGAAATGCATTCAAACAACGTAGGAAATAATTCAGTTATTATTCATGTCACCGAAAATGACCAAGCCCACATTAAAAATAATAACGACAATACGAGGTTTTCTGTTTGAGAAATATGTAGGAGAAAATTTTTCAGAGAATTCAACAATCCTAACTAATAACATGGCTTATTGTGTGGTAGGCAGGCTGTGAAGAGCCGGATTTTTGAGAAGAGCATTTCCTCTTCTCAGTCCGTTATGGAGTATTCTATTCTTTTCATTGAATATTACGAAAAACAACCGGATCATACCTTGAGGAGGGGACCAGACCGGATATGGTAGAGCTGCTTCCGCCGTCTCAACAAATAAGTGGAAATGGTCATTGTAGGCGTAAGCTAACGCATACGTAAGTATGACTGCGTACGGTTACGGGTAAGCTTGTGCATGAGAATCGAACGTAAAATCTCAGAATATTTTTAGAATTCTATATTCTGGGCAGTGGCGTAACTATCAGGTGGATAAATCCCCCCCAGGGACCCAAAAAAGAATAAATTTTGAAATTGTAACAAACCCTGAAAGACAATAATTTTTTGACAAAAGTAAAAAAGACGTCTTAAAATGTAGTTCCGTATAGATTATTTTCAAAAACAATCGTGGGGATTACCGTGTAACCCCTTTTGAATGAAAAAGCTACATAAAGTCTTGAATTACTAGAAAACCCCTCTTTCTCCTTGTAAAATACATTTTTAAGTACGGTACTGTACTGTACCACAATCAGGTGAGGTGGGGGATCGAAAATGGCAGAGTGAAAATAGTTTTATAAAATAGGCCTACTTTAGAGTTTGGCTACTTGGACAATAAAGTTTTAGCACGAAAGATCGGATCTCATACTGACAATGATGCAAAAACTAGATAAAAATTTGATATAATTTGGGTTAGAATGGATGAATTTGTGCCTAGAATCGCTTAAAATGTGTTTGAAAGGGATTATTTTTCAAAAATTTCCCGTAGGAGAACCCCGCACCTCTCTTTTCAATAAACTATACATTATAGTCTTGAATTACTGTTAGAGAACCCCTCTTCACCTCTCATGGTGTAGTATACATATAATGCCTGGAGTCAAAATCCAACCCCCATCATTGGTAATTCCCCCCCCCCCCCCCCCCGGTAGACTGACCCTCTAGTTAAGCCACTGATAATATTAAACAAAATCATATCTCTTTTGAGACACTTATTAGGATCTTTGGACCATCACTAAGTCATGAAACTTTTATAGGTGAATTCAGGCAGGTGCATTTACATTTGCATTCAGGTGCATTCATATAGGTGCATTAAACTATTATAGGTGCATTCAGAAACATAACTTTTAAAAGGAAAGGGTGCATGAACCAAGGAAAAGGAACCAGTTATCAACTGAGCTATTGAATAGGTGGCGTGGACTTTAATACGAACCCATTAAGCGTAGACTTTCCTACGAAGCAAAATACAATCGTGGACTTTCCTACGAACTGTTACTTGTATTTTGTTACTTGTATCTGTTACTGTCATCTGTCCAGTAATGTAACTGTAACCGTTATTTGTATGGAGCAGGTGGATGGACTTGTAGTGAAACTTCTCACAAAGTAATTTAGGGTGGCATATCGTAATTTAGCAATGCAAATTTCATAGCTATCTCAATACATCCCTTTTCTTACATATTACATTCTGGTATCAAACGTCTAAAACTGGTTGAAAGTTTAACTTACTGTACTCAGTTTTGAAAAAAAATCCGATTTATCAATTCACTTGAATCTCATTTTGAACGTTTCAAACGTCGTCTTTACTTTTCAATGTACCGTGATTTGATTTAGAAAGAATGGACCTATAAATTTATTCAAATTCTATGTTTCTCCTGTATAACTACAAGTATGTTCCTCGGATAAATGTCAAAAAATGTAGGCTACTGATAGATTCAGATTTTCTGGATATTTGATTTTCTACAGCAGATAACCGGAGAACTCATCAATTTGACTGATTTCGGCCAGAATTAAAATATCCGATGATTGATTATTGTTGAGGTATTGTTGTTTCTGTATTAATGTACTTTTTGGAAATCACTGGGGATTTGAGGATTTGAGAAGAGCGAGGGTTATAATTATTGACTTTGGAGATAGTTTACAACAGAATACAAGTAGCAGTTCGTAGTAAAGTCCACGGTTGAATTTCGCTTCATAGGAAAGTCCACGCTTAATGGGTTCGTATTAAAGTCCACCGTATTAAAGTCCACGGAGCCATTGAATAGAATCCAAAGAGCATTAGCCTACATTGTTAGTAGTTGCATATAGCACTAGTCCAGTATCATACCGCCAAGCCTTGCCGGTGGTGATGCTATTGTAGTCAATTCATTTTATTATAGGGAGTAGATCTCATCCACCCTCTGCAGCTTTTGAAGATAAGTTATATGAGACAGGTAGCAACGTAGTAGGATGATAGTTTTTTATTTATTTTTCATAGAAAGAACTTCCTCAAAGAAATAATTACAGCTGACTTGACAGAGCAGGGTTTATAATGGTTGTGACTATGCGGAGAAGGGTATATGCTCATAATTTTCGAAATTTATTTTTATTGCTGGTGATGTCCACAAGAGTCCGAGGCTTGTGCGTGTATAATGAGGTGAATGATTACACATAAATGCCTGACGGTGGAGCAGGATTTGACCCCACGACCACTTAAACGACAGCTAGCTGAAGTTGTAACGCACCAACCAACTGCGCTAAGCGGCCCGCCAATTTTATTATATTGGATGTTATTAGGGTTTGAAATTTTATCTACTGCTTTGAGAAAAGGTTTTTTCATCAATTATTTCGTGAAATATGGGGGTTCAACGTTGACATTTTTCGGTTGTGGGGGGCGATTGATCTTACCTACAAGAGATTTTAAACTTTTGATAAATTTTCTACAACTAAATGACACCTCGAGGAATAAAATGACACATTTGGGGTGAGCGGGCATTGATCTCACCTGCGAGTGATTTTAAACTTCCAATAAATTTTCTGTAACTAAGAAACCTTGAGAAATAAAATTACATATATTTTACTCCGATGAAACAATTGCTTTTTTCGAAATAATTTTTATAAATCTGTTAAAAATTCTAATTTTTCTAAAAATCATTTTGACAAATATTTGAAGAAATTCTAAATTATAATTTCTGCTCTAAAGCTGCATGCGAATTGAGTTCCAAGTTGTGACCAAGGTTCGGATTCAAGGGGGAGGTGTTTTGGG
>OX418222.1:62214276-62290623 GCA_948455865.1 Conomelus anceps | reverse complement strand
AAAAACCTGTAATTAACATTGTCCTTTTTGTAATTATGGGTTTGTTTTAATATTTTGATTGTTTCTGTTCTTAAGTTATGGAAGAATTATATCTGTTTATTTTGTTTTTTACAATTTTTTTTTTAAAGAGTACCGGTATGTTATTGAATTGTATTTCGGTGAATATTTTTTTGCTGTGTTTTTCGATTGTTTTACAATGAAAGGATGATAATTGTGTGTTTTTTAGTTTTGTCACCTCATGGAGATACTTTAAGATCTTTATTACTTCACCTTTAAATTCATTATTGATTTCTCTCATTTCACGAGCTTTCTATGTTTACTAGTAATATTATTGAATGAACTCACAGCCAGCGCTGTATAAAGTATCTACTTTGCTGACTATGCCAAAAATGTGTTGTACACTTTATATTGTGAATTTTCTTATATTTGTATTTTTGTATTTTGGCGAAATAAAAATATTATTATTATTATATTACTTTATATTATATTATCAAAAGTTCAAAATCAGTCATAGGTGAGATCAATTGCCCCCAAAAACCGAAAAAATTCTAATTTGAATCCCCATATTTTACAAAATAATTAAAGATTAAATTTCTTCCTCACAGCAATAGATAACATTTCAAAGCTCTAATAATATTTAATACAAGAAAATTCGAAAAAAACTATGACCAAAACCCCTGCGCACAGACTTAATATGAAAAAATAATAATTTAGCCAAGCTGTTTTAGGTAAACAGCTTGTCTTCCTTAATAATGGCTGATAATGGCTTGGGGAGGGCTAATTTGAGTAAGGCTGGTTTTATGCACCGCTTTTCCTGTCGCGCAACAATAAACGCCGCGATTTAACTACTTTTAAGACAAATCTGTTGTTTTATGCATGTCATGCGTTTTTTGTTGCTGAGCGTTTTAAAGATCAAGCGGCAGGAAATCAAAACGCACGATTAAATACTGCCACGGAAAGGCTGAAATGCATTGAAACTAAATGGGAAGTTTTTTGTCCGGTTTTATGCAAACGCGCGTTTTGAGTCGCTCGAGTCCAGCCCGGCACCAGATCAAAGGAAAATTATCTAGGCCGTCTCAACCAAAATCAAAATTTTTGGCAACTTCGGATATTTGAATTGTAATATATTGTAATCGTATTCATCATATTCACCTGAGTAATTATAATTTTGAAATTTACTTCTAAGAGCAAAATTAAGCTTAGTAAGTCTCTGAATTCTACCATCTTCACACCATCGCTGACCCGCGTTTTCTTTTGCGCTACCGAATTGTCACAGCGTTTTTGTCATGTTTAAAACGCGTTACGGACTTACGCGTTTGTAACGCGTTTATTAACGCGCGACAGGAAACTCGGTGCATAAAACCGGCCGAAGTATGCACGTAAGTCCGTAGTACATAGTTTTAATTGGTTAAGTGTTAGACAAGTATATTGTTCTAATGCTGTGCAAAAAAGAGTACGTTTTCATTATTTCGAAATCTCTTATATTGATAGTTGTTATTTTAAGGTATTGAAATGCTAAATGTTATCTATTGCCTCGAGAAAAAATCATCAATTATTTCGTGAAATGTGGGTGAAATAATCCCTATGCATAGCCTTAATAGCCTACGGTGTTAATTGCAACCGTTATCGCTGTTTCCTATTCGTATCACGCTAGACAGATCTGCAGTCTTTATTGCCAAGTCCGGTTTACCTTGTAAAGCAAATAGGCTTTCTTGCGCCGCCGTTTCAAAGTTGAAGACTTGATGATCGACTGGACTTGCTTGTTACTTTGGTCTGAATGGAACAGTAGAGCTCACACTAAAATTGAATGCAAAGTTCTCCCACACAACTGAAGCTCAACATTAGAAACAATAAATTGCGTCATTCATAGCCGAAGGAAGGTGATTCCTAAACCGGGATTATCAAAAAACTACTCAAAAACTGTTGTTTTTGCTCAACCAGTTGTATTTTATCTACATAAATGAATGAATGTATAAAAAACAAAAGGCTTATTTAGTACTATTTTTTTCTTGCTGATGATGCCCACATGAGTCTGAAGGCTTGTGCGTGGGTAATGAGGTGAATGGGTGAATGATGAAAAACATCCATGGCTGAATGAGATTCGAACCCAAGGCTGCAGGAAACGAAGCCAGTTAGAGCCTTATCTTATCTCAGACAAGCGCTCCAACCAACTGTTCTACCAGAGCCGCCTGGTATATTTATTTATTTATTTATTTATTTATTTATTTTCAAGAGTTGCAGAACAGAGTTTTATACTCCTATTACTCTGCAACTGAGCAAAAATAATACATATTGACAGTAATAACATCAAATAGAGAAGAAAAGAGAATATACTGAGGTTAATATAGAAGAAAAATAATGATACAATTAAATCTATAAGAATGAACTAAAAGGAGGCATCTGCTGAGAATAATTCAAGAACTTAACAAAATTATAGAAGTTTTGAGGAGTAAAAGTGAATATGTCAATATCAGAGGCAAAAGAATTAGCTAACTTAACAAATTGATATAAAGGTGAGTATAACATTAAGTTTTTACGACATAAAAACAAGGAAAACATAAAAAAATATTAAACAAGGAGAGTTACTGTGTGTATTAAAAATACATTGTGCTCAAAAAATTCGTGTATTTTGTGCATATGTGCACAAAACATGATCGTAACCCATTGGCGATGACTCAAGCACTAGATAGAATTCACTTAATTACACTCATTATGTGGGTTAAAATAGGATTTATGTTAAGAAACGCTCAAAATACGGTTTTAGAAAGGTTATTATTTTAAATTTCATTCCAGGGGTGAACCGGCGGACCTTTTTTCTATAGGAGAGTCATCATTTCGGAAACAGAAATTGATACAAATAATTCATCAGAGTAATTACAGAATAAAAATGTTTCCTTTAAAATATTTGGCACCATCCAGCAGAAAGATAAACCTTGTTCGCTTGTAGGAGTAATATACAGTTCAAACCTGATAAAAAAAGTATTTCCCTTACAAGCCAACCGCTCGTATCAAGCAAAAAGAGAGGAGAGAAAAAAATTAAATAAAATAAACAAAAGAAAGAAAACCAAACCATGGACCATCATTTCTATCATTCCAAATTTTCCTATTTGAAAAATATTAATTTATCTTTTATCCAAGACCTAGTTATCTAGATTTCAATATTATTTTAGTAAAAACATTATACTTCATCAAATTTTTCAGCGTATTTAATTGGTAGGAATTAGTGGTCGTGGGGGGTCTAACTGGTGGACTGCCCTTGAACGATTTCTGGCTTTGCATATCCAAATACATGTACACATTAATACACACATGTGAATAGACTTGTACTAAATATAAACATTTGAACAGTATGGGAAGAATAATATTTATCTGCATTTTCAAGTTTATCAATCAATATCGTTATTACAAGAGCTAAGTGCGAGCGAAACCTCTTTTTTATGTTTCCGTTACCAAACAGTCTATATATGTGAAAAAAATGAGAACATTATCTATCCATGAAGGTAATTAGTGATTTTGCAAGGTCGTGGGATCTATTCAACAAGATTACCTGTGGGAAAAACTGAAAAGTTATCCGGCTTCTGACCAGCTAGACGAAAGTGAACTATGCCTCCAACTACTTGGCGTTTCCTGGAGATCTCTGTACTTGAAGATAGAATAGTTGAAGAATCGGGTCATTAATTCCTTCGAAAGATTGACCAAATAGGCTGAGATCGAAAATCATTTAAAATACACATACAAGGATGTAACCACAAGAAAAATTCGAATTAGACCTGAATACTCATTCCTCAAATGGGGGTCTGTCAAATATAAATATATAGGCAGATAATTTTCTGCTCCATCTGCCCATACTGATTAAAACGCATGGAAAAAGTACCAGCATTTATAAAAATATTATCTGATTTGATCATTCCCCGAAGTCATTGAAATTGCGGTTATTTGACCTCAACTACTGTCAATATAGCACTGATTTGTCTCAGAGGTGAAGCCCTATACACTCAAAAAAATTACATTTTGTAGTCTTCCTTATACATTTTTGTATATATATATAATGATCATATTATAAGATAATTATATATATATATAAAATATATTTATATATATATGAATTTTCCAGTAGAACTCCTGATATCAGGCCTCGGATTTACTGGTCCTCGGATTTACCGGTCCTCGGTTTATCCGGCCACTTCTCGGAAGCGGCCATAACGTTATGTTTTTCGAAAAGTGGAGAGTATGCTATAAAAAAAACAATGGACAAGAAAGTTCAGCTTAAAATTACGGACTATATTTTAGCCTAATAATCTACAAAGCCTTATTGTGAGTAATTTTTGCCTCCACCTTTATGTTATTTATTAATTTATGTGTTATCTGAATTCATAATATTTTTATGATAATTATTCAACTACTTTTTCCAATAAATGTTCTATTTGTTTTACAAACATGTGTATTTTTCTGAAAAAAATCCCAAAAGAGATTTAAACACTACTTTTGACTACACTATTAATTACACATTATTATTAGGTATAAATTATCGTTTCTATAATTATCGTTTTTATATAACCTATAACACTAAAGAGTAATCATCGGTGATCGGGCGGCTAAATATATTTTACGCCGGTTAACCTAATCGGCGTTATCGCTTGTAATTATGAAAGAATGCCAACTCACTTAGGAGCGAAGTTGCACAACAAATTACCAGCTGAATTACGGGCCTTGCCAGAAATAAATATATTTAAAAAAGATTTGTACAGCTTCCTTGCAGCTAGTGCATTTTATAGTGTAGACGAGTTCAATTGTATATAAATTTTTTTCTCTACACACGAGATTTAAAATAATTGTTAAGGACTAATATCTAATAGCTAGGTTTCAGTGTGTTGTATAATTTTCAATATTATTTATTTAATACCAATTATGACTGTAGCCTTGTGTTACCTTTAGTTTGTAATTTATACTTGACGATATTCAACTGTATAACAATGTGCTATGTTGAATAAAAATAAAACTTATTACTGTATTATTATTCTCCTTTGTGCAACTAAATTCTCTCCATTCGTTTTATTTCCGTAGAATGACGTCATTCTACGGGGATTAAATTCAATTGGCTTTCGTGGAACCGGCCGTTATATTTGTGCTTGAGAGGCAGCCTATTATACGACAAATTCTAAATTATCAATCCTAATCTGTCACTATTCACCAGTTTCTTACCTTTTCTTTAATTGTTCAGTCTTCGCTACCTCAGTATCTTCTTTGCAAGCAGCTTCAAACTAGTTTGCTTCACCGTATTGAGAATTCAGGATATTTCCTACCTGAGACTTGGGACACAACAAACTAAAGATCCGGCAGATTCACAATACAATGGAACTTTCACGGTCTGATGACTGTTTTCTGTGACAAATTATACGCCAGTGCAGGGACCGATTCAAAATTAAGAAAATAATAATACCAATTCCGGAAAATGATATCGCCAACAACAGTAATTTAACACGCTTCATTATCAGAACTAACCAGAGTTAGTACTGTTTCTCTTTGTGACTGTTACTACAAATTATTTCATACCTCAGGGAATCGGAACACTGATGTATTGCCTCGAAAATGTTAATAGGATAGATTCAAAACATTGATTACTAGTAGGTCTGTGAGCAGTAGACCTCAGGCCCAAGAATAATGGTGGAAAATAATTACCATCACAAAATTATATACAATAAATCATTGATTCTATTTGCGTAGTCTATTTCATGTCTTTTTCCACAAAACGTCAGCACTCTGTATCAAGTCACCAAGGCTGCGATTTATTTTTATCTAGCCTGTACTTGTGTCGTTCAGTACAGCTGATTGCTCAAATCAGATCAGATTTTACATGATCTCCAATTTGATTGTATATTCTTGAAGGTCTCTTCAAGTGTTATCAGCTACCACAGCGATATTTTTAAGTTTTGAAAAAATTTGCAAAAAACATGTGCTATTATAAACATGTGCTATTAAACATCGTGCGTTTTTTTAGGCGAAGATTAAAATTCTCTCAGATTTAGTTGATATTTGCTACATAGATAGGGCTTGGCCATACATGAATTCGTAGAACAATATTAATTAAATTTGTATAATCAACATTTACTTAGTAATCACTTGTTATTCTCTTGATTGGAATATAAGAAATGATTTGTTCCTCTCAATCAAATATGCTATTCTTATGAATGATAGCTTAATTTATATGAAGGCTAACCAGATGAATAGGAGGGTCCGGGGGCTATCTTCTGATTACAATAAATTGCATGTGATGGAAGAGCTCATTTTGAAAATCATATGTTTCCTGTAGAAGAAGGCCTGACCTTTTTTCCTTTTAATTATCCTTTAAATGTGAGCAAATTTTGAAAATCCTCAACCATACATTACTGGGCATTTTTAAAAAAGGAAGATCCATATAAAATTTAACAGAATTTTATCCACGTGTTCAGCCGTAAATGCGTTTCAAACAGAGACAGACAGACAAATGCAAAACGGTCGACTTGAAACAGCTCGACCAGCTCCCACCAGTGGGCGGATCTTGTTTTGGCTTTCAGCCAATCACAGACCTTCAATGAAGCCTATCAGAGGCACTTTTCGTTCCCTGTTTAGTATATATTAAGCTACTCTGTACTTTAGTTTTAGTATGTTTGAGATTGATAATGGTGTAACAGCCGAAACTAGTATCTCACTATTTTCAATAATTGTGGTTGTGACAACTTCATGTCTTATTATTCATTATCAAATACGTGAGTACTTATAGTAGAGAAAAACCTGTTTCTATTTATTTGAAATAAGTATAACAAGGTTAAAAAGGCATTTTAACATGGCGGGCCGCTTAGCGCAGTTGGTTGAGGCGTCACAACTTCAGCTTGCTGTCGTTTAAGCGGTCGTGGGTTCGAATCCCGCTCCACTGTCAGGCATTTATGTGTAGTCATTCACCTCATTAACCACGCTCAAGTCTCGGACTCATGTGGGCATCATCAGCAACAAAAAAAAACATTTGTATAATCTCTTGTTCAATAATCTAACAAATTACTTATTCGAGCTACGAATGACCCCAGTTAAAATGATCAGTTAAGTGATCCCAGTTTTAGTTAGGATTAGATTTAGTTAGGATCCAACACAACACAAACACTCAGCATTCAGATCAATGCTACACACAGACTCAACAACACACCGCTATCCACCGATAATTACAACACTGAACTAAACACAATAAAATACCTAGCACAAGAAAACGGCTACAAACACGACCTAATTGACAAGCTCAATCATAAAATAACAAACAAAAAACAAAACACCAACACCACTGACAAAAAATACAACACAATGACATACATTAATCCACAATCAGAATAGCAAAAATCTTCAAAAAAGCCGGCCACACCATCTTATTCAGAACAAAAAACAAAATAAAAAATGCACTTACACTCAAAACCACACTGAACACAAACAAATACGATCTCCCAGGGATCTACAAACTGAACTGCTCTGACTGTAACAAATTCTACATAGGACAAACAGGCCGCACATTAAAACAACGTTACAAGGAACATTTTCAAGCCCTGACATCAAAAGCTGAATCGAATTTTGCCGACCATATCATTCAAACTGGACACACTTTTACTGACATCACTACCAACCTACACATTCTACATATAAAATCTAAAGGACACGAACTCAACACCTTGGAACAATTTGAAATATACAAACACACCACACACAACAAACAAAACATCCTCAACGAACAACTAAATTTTAAATCACACAAACTTTTTGATCACATTTTACAAAAACCACAATTCTTCTAACCAAAAAACTGACATCGATGATCAAGAAGGACGCCTCTGAAAACGGATCTCAAAGATTCGAAAGCGCTCGGCCTACAGACTAAGTAAATTCTATTTATTCTTAATGAATATTTGACTGCAAATCGTTGAATTCACATAAAACGTTAATAGTTAGCATTATCGACGGTCTGCTGCATTAAGATTAAGAATCGCGTGCATAACATGCAAGAATCTCAAGTGATTGATTGAAAGTGAATCTCCAACTATTATGAACACTTGAAGGCTAAAATTTCACTCTTCCTGCTAACAGAGTACATTGGAACTATCAAGTCAACATTATTTGATCCTCTAATGACTATACCGAGTGTGTTTCTTACCACTCTTCTGTCTTCTCCTACCCTACCTTCTTCTTATCCTTTCCTTCATTCTTCTCTCATCATCGTTTCTCTAAATCCGAGATTCCATTGTAGAATGACGGAGGTTAGTGTCAGAGAATGCTCTAAAGAGAATAAATAATTTCCTTTGAAACGTAACTACAGTATATTTTTCATCACTCTTGTACATGGCTATTAAGGAGTACAAAAGAAGATGAATGGTCGTTTAAAGCGCTCAAACGATAAAAGGAAGGTGGAAGGTAGAGGTTAATATATCAGGAGAGGATAGATGAGTATAAGAAAAGAGGAGCTCCTCTGTTGCTAGACGACGACACCGTGAAAATGTTACGTCTCACGAAGATTAAAGAGGATGCTCTAATGTCGGTCTACACCAGCTACTAAGCTGAAGCTCAACATGAACATTCCTTCAGAAATGGTTGAACATAATAATAAATTATTGTGCCAGTTTTTTCTAGTATTGTAACACCGAAGAGACAGTCATTCTCGATCCTTCTAGTCCTCAAATTAGCATCAATCACACTGGATGGATATACAGTAATTAGAAATTATAATTATTTTCAACAATTCTAATGACGGTCTACACCAGATGGTAAGCTTTTAATAATAATAATAATATTTTTATTTCGCCAAAATACAAAAATACAAATATAAGAAAATTCACAATATAAAGTGTATAACAGCACATTTTTGGCACAGTCAGCAAAGTAAATACTTGAGCATTTTGAATGAACATATTTGGAATTTGGCAGCCGTAGTAATGTAATCAGAATTATTAGAAGAGTATATGGAGGCATTAATGAGAAAGAGAACCGTCATTGAAATAAACGATCTTTTCCATGGTATAAAATGGATGGAAAGAATGGTTGAACAACTTATGCCAAGAAAAATGTACAAAGCAAGAATGGAGGAAAGAAGACATAGAGGTAGGTCAAGGAATCTGGATGGATGAAGTGGAGGTTGATATAGTTTTTTGAGATTATTTTTTTTTTTTTAGGATGAAGCCCACATAATTCTGAGACTTGTGCGTGGGTTATGAGTTGGATGATGGTGATTTATGAGTTGGACCTACAGTTTTAGGTGGGTTCCGAACCACCGGGAAGTGATTTTCATCAGAGAAAAGTGTCTTTTTTGCTGGCCAATCTAATCGGTCACCGTTACAAACAGGACCTACGAGAACGCAGCTTATCTATCTGATTGAACAGATACCTGCTACGGCTCGCGGCTATCGGATATGAGAATGTTGGGGATTAGGGAATTGGAAGCCAACGGCAGCTAACCGTTTCATTTGGAGGCAAATAATGGCAGAGGCTAAAGCACACCCACAGCTGTAATACCCGAAAAAGTGGTGTAATCATTTAGGACGCTTATCTTTAATTCTGCGGTCACGAGTTCGATTCCAGTTCAACCCTACATACTTTGTAACATCATTAACCACCCACGCACAAGTGTGAGACCCTTATGGGCATCATCAGCAAAAAATACCGAAAACATAATAAAATATTGGTTTAGTTCTGTAGGACGCTATGCCAAATTTTTTCAGGAAAACAGTTTAAATATTTTGATTTTTTCAAACTTAGTACAGTAGTGATTGAAAATTGAATGAAAAGTAGGTGACATCATTGTTATATAATATTCCTCCTTCAATAGATCATCGGACAAAACTTCAAAATTGTGGTTATTCAATTTTTAATTAATGAGTTGGACATAATGTTGTATACCTCTAAAAATTTGGTTGCATAATTGGATTTATTTTTTGGAATAAATGAAACAATAATTCTACAAATTCTATTTGGTTTTATTGACAACAAACCTTTATTTATAAGCAGCAGTTAAAATGGCTACAAGAATAAACCTTGCTGAATTATATTATTAAAAAAAAAAAAAAAAAAAAAAAAAAAAAAACTGAAATGTGTAGACAACACTATGGGAACCGTATGGTAGAAAACTTAGATGTAAATAAAACCGAAATACCTTAAGTGGTAATGGATTAGTTGTTCATTTAGGAAGCTGTATATCTAGCCTTCCAATTGGTTGTGGACTTAGTATTCTATACCTCTTTTTAGAGCATAAAAAACAACTGTATAGTAATCCCAAAAATATACATAGTCCTGCACCTCCGAAGTACATATTTATTTATTGATTTAGTATTGTAAAGACTAGAAGCCCATTCTTGAGACTTTAGGCGCTATTAGCTATTTCAATCATCATTCACGCTGGATGAAAATACAGTAATTGTAATAAGTAAGAACTATTTTCAATTACGAGGAATTGATAGCCGTGAACCGTAGCTGGTATGTCTTCAATCAGATTAGATAAGCAATGCTCTGAGCCCTCTCTGTAAGGGTGACCGATTGGATTGGCTAGCAAAAACAACTCTATTCTCTGCTGTAGAATCACTTCCCTGTGGTTCGGATCCACCTAAAATTGTAGGTGCACCATGTTTCCAATAACATGGCTCAAGCGGCGAGGTGGAACTACCTGTAAGGGTCTCCCCTTCAATAAAAGCCATACGTATTTATTTTTTACTTTATTCTCAATTTCGAATAAGATAGATATTTTAACACAAAGTTTTTTTTTTTTTTTTGGAGGATGAAGCCCACATAGGTCTGAGACCTGTGCGTGGGTAATGAGTTGGATGATGGTGATTGATGAGTGGACCTACAGTTTTAGGTGGGTTCCGAACCACCGGGAAGTGATTTTACAGCAGAGAACAGTGTCTTTTTTGCTGGCCAATCTAATCGGTCACCGTTACGAACAGGACCTACGAGAACGCAGCTTATCTCTCTGATTGAACAGATACCTGCTACGGCTCGCGGCTATCACTTCCCATTTATGTTCATTTATGCATTAGCCAGGACAATGCAAATAAATAAGCCCCACAGCTTTCGAAGGTGAAAATTATGAATTGGAAAATTTAGGACTGTAGCCTTGCCTATTGCATGACTAGAGCAGAGCAAGTACATTGAGTTCAAGACAGGCGTAGCCTACGCATTTAACCTAGGAAACCTATTTGCACACTAGTTCTCTTCCTTGAGAGATTTCTGCGCAAAATGGCCGCTTCTCTCCCATGTTCCAGTTCAATGTCTAGTTAACAAGAATTATTTCTTATTTCGCCTAAGAATCCACAGATATCGATTGAGCCACGCAGATCTTATGTAAGAATAATTGATAATTAGTACAGTCAGTTCTACATTATGGAATAGTAAAACCATATAATTTGATGTACACATGAACAATCTTTTTATCGTACAAAACAATATTATCAAACCTATCTTGAATAAACCAAGGCTCCCAGCCACCTAATTTTCTAGGATTTTGATGTTTTTACAAGTAGACAAGTTTATGTATAAACACCTTTTTTCAATATTGGAAATAAAAACAATTTTCTTGAATTAAATAAAAAATTATATAATTCTAGGCCAAATAGCACAGAAAAATTTCAAATTTATCAAACGAAACTAACTTTTATTAGAAGGCATCTGATTTACTGATTTACGAGTAGTAAATTAATTGATATTATTCTTTTTGAGCTACAAATTAAATAGGCTACAAATGTTTGAAGAAAGACATAACGGAGTGGATTAGAAGTAAATATTTTTTACATTAGATGTAACACTATAATTTGTTCAATTTAAAATTAGATTAGAGATAGCATATACTTAGATTTTATTGTTTGTAAGACAGCATATACTTTGTTTCATTGTGTATTTGTACAGAACCCCATTTTTATTTGTATATTAAAATATAAATGGATACTATAATGTAATATATTAATAGGCAAATCCCACCAGTGGTAAAAGTTCCTTCTCTTTTTGCTGGTGGTGCCAAGATTCTTTTTCTTTTTATTATTTGAAAGTAAATTTTGTTTTTCAACTGATATTAAGGTACACATGTACATTTTTACAGGAAAATAAAGAATTGAATTGAAAAGAATTGAATTGAAAAAAATTGAAATTGAATTGGATTCGGGGATTCAATGAAATTAGAAGCCGTTTACTTTCATTGCTTTGGGAATGAATAGGTTAATGATTAGAGTTGACGAAATACATATTTTTATTCTAATAAACCAAGGCTCATCCCACTCACCTAATTTTCCAGGATTTTGATGTTATGTAAAAGCCTTATTTCAATATTTCATAAAAAAATATACATCTGGGACAGCAGAGGAGATTGAGTATGAAAACGGAGATAGAAAAATCAATATAAAACAAAACACATTAATCTGTGGCATTGAGACGATGAGAAAATACAAGAAGAATGTATTTTTAATACATAAAGTTGATTAAATTTGGCAGAGACGTAAAAAATACTGTAACTTTTAACTACTCATGAAATATCCTAATAATAATCATTGCTATAATATATGACTCTTCTCATACCTTCTCAAGACCATTCACCACTAATTACAGTAGAAAGCTAACACTTTTTCTTTTGATCCCAGGATTAAATCCCTTCCGACGTAGGTCAGACATTTATTATCCTCATTATCCACGAGCTATCTTCAGACTTATGAGACGGTGGCCATCTATTCCATTCCATATAGGTGCTTGCACAGTGGAACATACTCAATGATAATCACCATCGCAAAATTAAACACGGTTATCAGACCTAACCCTTGACACAATTCGGGTAGTCTATTTTATGTCAGCTTTTTCACAAAAGGTCACTCTGTATCACATCATCAAGGCTGTGTTTTCTATTTGCGAGACAATGATTGCAGAAATTAGATTTCAGATGTCTGAATTTATAAAACAATAATAATTAAATTTGTATATCATTTACTTAGTAGCCACTTGTTATTATACTCAATTGAAATATTAGAAATGATTTGTTTCTCTCCAACAAATATGTTATTCTTATGAATGATAACTTTATTCATATGAATAAGGCTCAACCAGATGAATGAGGGGGCCCGAGGGCTATCTATGAATCTCATTCCGATTGCATATCATGGAGAAGCTCATTTTAAAAATCATATGTCCCAATAGAAGAAGGCTCAAGAGCCTTCTTTTTTCCCCTTTTAAATATCCTTCAAATTCAAGCATATTTTATAAACAAATCGCTGGGAATTCCTCAAAGAAAGATCCATGCAAAGTTTCATCGAATTTGGTCCACGCGTTAAGCCGTAAATGCGTTACAAACAGACAGACAGGCAGACAAATGCAAAACATTCGACTTGAAATAGAGACCTCTCTTCGTTCGGTCAATAACTATGTTATCACTAGAAGTTTAAAAAATATGTTGAATTGAAGACTAATATTACTAACTTATTGAAAGAAGCTGATCTTTCACATCAGATGAATTTCATCAAGGAATGAGAAAAATCCATTGTAACAAATACGATTTGGTCTTTAATATAAAGTCAATGTTCAAAATAAAAATTGTCAGCTTTGAGGTCAATCAATTTGAAATTAAATGCATCAACATCAGCCATCCTCTGTAATGCCTTCTTATTGATTTAGCTTGTATATAATTTACTTAACTTCAGTTAAGTAAATTTTTCTACTTAGCTTTCAGGCTATCTTCTAAAAAAATTTAGCTTCTGAGTTCATTATGAGCTACAATAATTTTCTATAATGTAGCCTATCGGAGTCAAATGGAATTCAAAAGTATTCTAGCTTCTTATTTTATTTAAAATTTAAATAATTTATTTTAATGTAGCCTGTGGAAATGCCATGAGAATTCTAGTAACTAGTTATCTAATGAAGTACGGTATTCTAATGGATAGTAAAGTCTTATTATACATAGTGGATATTTTTCACAATATCACCTTCGTCACACGCCACTAAAAAGAAAGTTTGAGTCAAGTAATTTGAGAGTACTATACATTTACTGTAGCCCATTGAGGTCTCATAAAGTTCAAAAATATTTTAACTTTTTTAATTGATTTAGATCTCAAATAATTTACTGCACTGCAACCCATAGAAGCCTCTTGAGAATTTTAGCAGGCCTACCAGCTTGTCTGACAGAGCAGAGTCAAGTTATTGGAGAGAGATTAGAAGTAGGGAAGTAGCAATAGAATTTATAGTAGAAATAGCAGTAGAATTAGCAGGAGAAGTAGTAGTAGTCATTGAAAAGTCATCTCCTATCAGTCTTATGAAATTTGAAAATTATTTAGCTTCTAAATTGATTGAGATGTTAAATAATTTGCTGCACTGTAACCTATAGAAGTCTCATAAGAATTTATAGAAGCCTATTTAATAGAATCGATTTAAAAGCTATTGGAGAGTCAGGATGAGCATATTTCTAATAGATGTAATTTTCTGTTCACAAAGATTAGAAAGCTGCCTGATTCTCAGGTTGAATGAATATTTGATCTATTTTCGAAATATTAGCTGGAATGAAAAAGTATTTGTACAGTGCTTCTAAATAGTAAAATTAGCTTTTTATGTTTATCACTGTTTAACGGTAGAAAAAATACAGCAGCTGCATGGAGACCCACTAAGTAAAGTTGATTTCCTCCTGTCTAGTGACTGGACCACGTTTGTTGTAGAATTTTAGTGAAAGGTTATTATTACGCTTGAAACCAGTTAGGTTTCCAGCTCCAGTCAGCTGAGTCAACTCCAACTTGCCAGATCTTGCGTCACTCAATGCACTAGTTATGAAAGGTAATCACGATGCATGAGGACACGCCAGTAAACTATACCAGAAAAACTTGTCTGATTTTATTGTAGCTGGCTTCTTTATTACGAACAATTTCTATATTTAAGAGTAATTTCGAACGGTATTCAAATGTTGTAATCGGCACCGTGGTGAAAGCAATAATACAGCTCCTAAATGAGATGTTGCGAATCTTCTTCAGTAGTCCGGTCTGGGCTTTGGAACAATTAGACGCTCAAATTATATTTCTTTCCCACGTGTATACAGTTCGAAAGGTAAGGCATGACCTTAAAATGATAGAAGATTAAGTTATTTACATGTAGCTTGGAGGAGACTACAATGGAATATTTTATTATTTATTCAGTTACTTTGTTTACTGCCAAATAATTATGAGTGACTTTTAATAACGATTCGAAATTATCGATATAACTGTTATGAGAATAACAAGCAACCTGTAACTATTATTAGACTGTAGTACGAGTATCTTGTAATGATAATTAATTAGAAATTATCGATTTAAATGATCATCTACAGTGGCGGACTTAAGGGTGGGCTGTAGGAGCTGCAGCGCAGGGCGGATTTAAAAAAATAGTTTTAATTAAGAAATTATCGATTTAAATGATCATCTACAGTGGCGGACTTTAGGGTGGGCTGTAGGAGCTGCAGATCAGGGCGGATTTAAAAAATAGTTTTAATTAAGAAATTTCATACCAAAGAGAGTTATAAAACCGTTACGTGCCCTAAAAAAGTGTTTAAAAGTGTTATTTTTTGTAGTAGCTACTGTCCTCTATAGGGCGGCTCTGTAAGTACAAGTAAAACTGTGGCTCTGCACAACCGTTATAACTGTAGCTCTATGCTAGTCAGGGCTTAATTTCTAAATTGAGAAGTACCGAAGCTGTGACTTACCGAGGGGTGAAAAGGGGTGGTCCGGGGGTCCTCCCCCGGAAAATGTTTGAAAATTGCACTTGAATTGGTGCATTTGAGCATGGTTAGTAATGCACATATAATATTACATAATATACAAAATAATAAGATTTTCTCTTTTTAAAATAAGGTCAAAAATAATAAGTCCTTTAAATGATTTTGACGAAAACTTGAAAACCATAACTACAAAAGTCAAGAACTTGAGTCAATCTAAATTTAAGAAAAGCAATCATTTCCAGCTAGTTCCGATCTGGATTAAAATAAATGATTTTATTATCGTTTTAGATAGCCGGAGCCCCGCTCCGGCTCCGGCGTCCTAAAAGGTAAAGAAGCTCCGCTTCGGTATGCTCCGGCTGAAATTAAACTCTGATGGTAGTACACCTACATCTGAATGTTACAACAGGCAAAAGATAACCTTAAAAAGCAGTATGGTTTCATAACTTATCAATCGCTTACTACTCTTGTTGTAGCATTATTAATTAAACGTTTATTTGGTTCAAGGCTAGATTTGTTGAGATAAATATAAGTGCATCACACTGTGAAATCGTAGAATAAACATAACAGTACATTAGCGGGGGATTTCAAGGACATTTTTTGAAAAATCATATCACAAAAGCATGGTGTGTGTGAAATAGTCTTTGCAGTAACATAACTATGACAGGGATCACAGGCATAGATCTCCCCCCCCCCCCCCACAAGGGTCCCAGAATCGCTTAAAGCGTGGCTTTAGAAGAGCTATTTTTCAAAAACTGTCTGGGAGAGTAGCCTTTCATAATAAATTAGTTTTGAGCTATACTACCTTCATAAAATTGTTAGAGTACTCTTTTTTCTTTACCTTTACTACAGATAGTAGTACCTAGAGTCTGACCCCACCCCTCATCTTAGCGGTATGGCGGCACATTGCTGCCAGCCTCTAGGCGGCAAAAGTGTAAATCCGCCTCTGACTATCGATTTTTTTTTTTTTTTTTTTTAGATTACGTCTTGGAGACTCCAGTTAAGGAGTCTCCAAGGAGTATAAGACAAGTAAAATTAACAATTATGCTATCTTATACACTAGTTACCATAATTACTATATTAATTAGTTGACGTTTGGCTTAATTTTATTGTGAAAGGAACTCTTTTACACTATTAAAAGATTTATCAATGCCAACCTACAGGCATTGCCACAAATTTCGCACTTTCTCCCATCCTCAGCTTCAACCTACTCAGATTTCCATGACACTTATGCACCTGCGACCTTATTAGACAGGGTTTCTTCATTGCAACAATTTATTATCTTCGATGTCAGTGTGAGTATAGAATTACAAGCTTATGTTCAAAACCATCATTTGAGCTTTGTCCTGATTGGATGAAATTCTAATCAAATAGAAATCTATTCAAATAGAATTCTAATCAATTAGAAAATTCTAATCCGGCCAGAACAAAATCTATAATATTTATTCTAGATACTGTTACGGGTTGTACTACTAAAACTATGCTGGCATAATTGATTATTTTTTGAAGGTGGAGCCCACATAGGTTTGAGACATGTGCGTTGGATGGTGGTGATTGACGAGTTGGACCAAGAAGTGATTTTACAGCAGAAAACAGTGTTTTATTGCTGGCCAATCCAATCAGCCACCCTTACAAAGAGAAACCAAGAGTGTATTGTGATAAGGAATAAGTAAATAAAAAAACATATTTTTTTATCCTGGTTAAAAGATTGACATGTTTATTAACAGTTTCCATTAATTTCTAGTATTGATTGACCCCACATGGACAATATCAACAACCTTTAATCAATTTGTGCATGTAGCCTGCGTGCTTCAAATTCGTGCCGGTTCCCCCATTAATTGATGCAAGTATCACGGTTGATTGGAATTACAATCTTGAGCAGACATGCACCGCCGACGATGCGATGGTTTTAACGGTGTTGGACGATTCGGCGTGAAAATCTGTCCACACTAACAAAGAGATTAGACAGCCGCTATTAAATCCACGATCTTCCGTAAACAGAGTTACAGTGTTGCACGTCAATTATGACATGACAATCAAGAACTAGAAAGAGTTCTTGAAAAATGTGAACTTTGCCGAATCTTACGTCGAAGATACGTGAATCGTGAAATTGTGATTGGATTTTTGCCGGTCGTGGTTCAGTTGCTGCCTCGTCACTATGAACTATGCAAACATTTTCGTACTAACCATGGCGTATAACGTACCGTTCTGTTTTAAATTGAATTTCCTCCACTCACTGCTACCTACTCTCTTTGTTCATCAGCGGAACTAAACAAAAAAAACCGACACTGCTAATTAGGATCGAATGAAAAGAGTCAAGCTGGCAATTATTGGCTGGCGAACAGTACGAGCTGATAAATGATACTGTTATTGTCAAAATTAGTATAATTTCTTCATTTTTTGTACTTCTATACACAGGGAGCAGAATGTGGGCGTAGTACAGCATGAACGAACGACGATGCGGTAGGTAGAAGAGCTATACTCTGAGAACTATAAAAATGATTAACTACAGTCATTTCGACAGCTAGTTTGGAGCTCAGTGGCGGAACTATGAGGAAGAGGTATCAGGAGATAATTCCTCCCCCGAATACCCAGAAACAAAAGAAATTTTGGAAAATTAACAAGGCCTAGAAGACAATAACTTTTGACAAGATTTAAAAAAGACGTCTTGAATTACTGAAAATGTAGTTTGAGGGATTATTTTCAAAAAGAATTCCGGACCCCAGTTTTGAATAAACAAGCTACATAAAGTCTTGAATTACTGTTTGTAAACCAGCCAGAGTCTTATCGGAGACAAGCGCTCCAAACGACTATGACTGATAAAAGATTCTTAAAGTCTAAACTCAATTGACCCCTTTTTTGTCAGATAATTGGGATGTTTGCACTCAACAAATCATCTCATGCCAAATCATCTAATGATTGAAAACTCTTACTTTGAAACACTTTCAAGAGTTAATTGTTTCAATAATCACCATCCATGAAAAATGAGTATTTATCTCTTTTCAAATGGCGCAAATTAGCTGTTGATTCAATGTGTACACACTTTCCAAAGTATTTAAAGTTTGAGTCTTATTTTCAGCTCGCGCGGACATAGTCTGCCAGGGCAGTAAATATGGCCAATTCGTATTAACATTCTGAAGGCAAGTAATAGTGAAGGTAATAACGCGTCATAACCCATCGATGGTTTTACGAGCCAATAAAAACGTCAACTCTTTCCCTATTATTACAAAGAGAATCAGTGCAGCAGAAACTGTGTGCAGGATATTCACATGTTCTTCAAAAAAAAAAGCTGAGAGCAGATTTTCTTGAAGAAGATGATACTAGCATTTTCAGCAGTTTCCTACGAACTTCAGGGAAACTACTAAAAACTTCAAGAAACTACATAGTATCTAAAACAATCAGAAATTGTGTTGTAGGCTTCCAAAGATGCGCAGCTGAAACAACCACAACTTACTACTCTACTCTACCTGTCCAATAACTACATTTCTCACCATAAATCGTAAACGTAAATCAGTTATTCTAAAGAAATTATGGTTGCTCCTCATGTTTTACGATTTCCATGAACTCCCCTTACGTGATGTGTGCTCCGCATTAGGACTTTACGGAGCAAACTTATAAATTTAATTATACAATCCTGAGAACGTAGTTGCTGTGTTATTTGGCTCAATAAATTTGTCTTTGAAGCATGTAGTAAGATTTATTGCCTGAAAACTCTACAGATTTACACTCCTCCATAATTCCAAATTTATTTACTTCTTATTTCGGAGGACACGTTAAGCCGTCGGCCCCGGTTGCATATAAAAAAAAGCAGTCGTTAAAAAAACGGCGAGATGGAACTACCCGTAAGGGTCTCCCCACCACGAAAAGCCATACGAATTTACTTACTTCTTATTTAACCTCTCCTTTATTCAATAAACGTTCAAAGTTCGTTTTAAAAGGAAAAGAGAAATGAGCTTTGGAAATATTGATTTTTTCGAGTCAACATTATAATTCAAAATAGTTGATGGGTCAATTCAATATAAGCATTCTGACCAGCCTACAGGCGCAAGTCTAGGGGGAAACATCATTCCTGAAATTCTCAACCGACGCTTCAAGTTTTCCATGGGAGTGTTGTTTCCTTACTTCACTCTTACTGCCACAATTTATGCACACAGCTAACAAATAACTGAACGTTTATCTTAAAAGAAAGATATAAGATGTGACTGAAGGTTCTTTATAAGGAGTGGTTAGAATTATTACCCCCGCCCACATGAACACCTACTAGAACCGTTGCAAGCAAGCACTTCTGCCCACCCATGACTCAGACCTGGACTTGGATCGAGAGCTGATTTCGTCTTATATCAAATACAAGATAATTCGCTTTCACTATGCTCGGTTTGAAACGAATTTCGTTAATATCTCAATCTCGATGCAAGAATAATTGATTGTGAATTTTTATAGTGATCTCACGTTATATATTTTTTCCTACAGTGACCCGAAAAAGTGCCTATTTTTGCACTTAATGTAGCACGCAAAATAGTCTATTCCTGCACCAGTGCGGGAAAGTAAATTCCAGTGCGGGAAAGTACTTTTCCGCACTCCAAATTTGCAACCTAACAACACAAAATAGTGAGCATGTAATACGCAGGTTCCCTATTCTGCATTCAAAAATAGGTTGGCTACTCTGCTTCAGCTGTGGTATAGTTGTTGTAGTTATTGTTGAAATCGATTTGATTCAAAGATAGGTTATGTGAGGAATTGCCAGGTTATGTATGTCCTGTTTTGTTCTGTTTAAATTACTTTATACATTACTGTAGGAAAAATTTGATGTGTAAAGTATTGTTTCTGCACTCGAGAAACTTTTTTCACTCGCCTTTGACTCGTGAAAAAAACTGTTTCTCTCGATGCAGAAAAACGCTATTTTGCACTCTAGTTACACAAATAGCTATTTACGTCATGGAGACTCCCGTTAAGAAGTACAAGTCAGATCAACAATTATATACATACAATAATACCAATCGTAAACATTAGCTACCATAATTATTACGATATCAATTAGTTGAGGCGAGGCTTAATTTTTATGTGGAAGGAACTCTTGTACACTATAAAAACCTTCAACTAAATATTTTTCCAATTACTTTTAAATATTTCTATATTTTCAAGAATCTTTAAAAACTGCGGTAGCTTTTTGTATAGTTTCCTTCCAATATGACTAGGATTTTGTTTGTATAAGCTACTATTGTGACTGACCAAGTGATAATCTCTTCGACTTCTTGTATTATAATCGTGTACGTCAAGATTTTGGTTTATATCACTCTTTACTCTGTAAAGTAGCTTCATATAAGCAAGGAGACCAAGTCTCTTGAACAACGGCCCACATGAATCTAATCTATTTAATCTTTCCATACAGGATAGATTCCCCCCCCCCCCCACCAGAGACCCAGAACCAAGAGAAATTTTAGAATTCTAACAAACCCTGTGATACAATAATTTTTGACAAGAATCAAAAAAGACGTCTTGAATCCCTAAAAATGTAGTTTTAGAGGATTATTTTCAAAAAGATTTCCGGTGGAGTACCCCGGACCCCCGTTTTGTATGAACAAGCAACATAGATTTTGAATTTATGCTAGAAGCATCCTTTAAAAACAGTTTCCTTTTAAAATACATTTTTATGCTGTAACCAATCAGGTCAGGTGGGGGGACAAAAATTTTAAAGCCTCAACAATATTCAATACAAACTTTCTTGTAAAACTATTATGACCAAAAAACCGGCGCACAGACTTATCTATTCACTCCGTTATTTATAAAAAAACATTTTTTCAAAAAAATAGTGGCTTTCAATTCTATGATTGTTGAATTTCGTAAATATTGAAATGTTTGTGGGAGTAGAATCAAAAACATTAGCTCTCGTTAGCTGTTTCAATAATGTTCAAGAGTAATTCAACATTGCATGAGAGCTTGCCTTTGAAGAGACCTTGAAGATGGCCTCTGTCAAGTGTTGTTTTCCATTCTATTCAAATATTCTGCCAAGAGCGTGATACAATGGCAAAGAATCACTTATTCTTTTTGGGCGAAGTCCAAATATCGATACTCCTTTTCTGATGGAGAAATGAGATCTTCAACCTCACTTACTCGCCTACTCATTGTCTGTCTCTCTCTGCCCACAACTGCAGCTCCTATTGGTCATTCTAGTGCTAATCACTTCTTCTTTGCGTCCAATCATTTCCCACCCACCCTTTTTCCATCACCCGTAAATGTCCAATCCGTGTTCTTTTATAACCCTCATTAGCATTCACAGCAATTTCAAACATGTTAGGAGAAAAAATACAGGCTATCAAGTTTTAGCAACCATACATCTTTTTTTAACGATGAGTCATATAATTTTCCAATCAAATCAAATTTATTTCCTTTTTGCCACAATACAAAATAAATATTGAAGAGAAAATCTTACGTTCTAACATATTTACAAAATCAGGAAAAAACCTGCAAAGGCATAAGCCTGAGCGCAGGAAAGGTAACAAAAGCATACGCATAACTTACTAAGTTTATAATAATAATGCATACTGAAATGAAGATGAAATTTTTCTGTTGTTAGTTAAGTGAAAAGGAGGAAAATGCATGACACTAATGACGGATGAACCATTTGTCAATGAAAGGAAAGGGGACGATGAGAGTGTTTATGGATTTGAAAGCTACAGAGTGATAAAACAATATAACGAAATTTTATTACCGTATGCATTCAGGAGGTGAAGGAATAGAAATAAAAAACGGACACAATAAGTGTCCACAATAAGAATTGAACAATAAAAGAAAACAATAACTTACAATAAAACGAAGAAAGAAGCGGAAACTAACAGAATTAAAACAAAAATGATAAAGGAAGTATTAGTATTTTACGAAGAAGCATAAGCATTAGTATTTTACGTCACGTTTTAGCCTTCTCTTCCAATTTCTATATGACCAAGAATCAATAAGCATCTCAACTACTAATATGAAATATAAACTTAAAAAACACTTTTAAATGGAAATGTTAGAACGTATTGTCTTCTAGAGCATCGTCAGACGACCCACAGTACACAGTGTCAATGCTCTAGACAACAGAGCGAAACGGCCGTCACGCCATAACGTGAGTTAATTTCCATTTAAAAGTGTTTTTTTTTAATTTATATTACATATTAGTGGAAACAAGATGGATCTTCAACATCATACTAATATGAAACTAAATATAAATACTAGTCCTACGAGTGTTTTTTTTTTAATTCGTTTTAGTCTGATGATACCCACATGAGTCCTAGTTTCTTCAATAGTATCAATGAATACTCATATTTCATCTAGAATGGTGATATTTTTTGAAACTCAGTACACTTCCCCGCTACTGATTGAAAATAAACTTACACTTCATTTGTACCCCAGTACACTTCCCTTCTACTGATGAAAAATTAACTTATACGGTACTTCATTATTTTGTGCCTCATAAAATGCCTTATTGTGGTTTGATGTGAATTGTGTTTTGTTCATCTCAGATACAAATAAAACATATTTTAAAACAAAAAAGAAACCGACTTCAGTGAAATGATAAAATACTCACGTACTAAAAAGTTTAAAATAAAGTATTTACTTTAAACTGAGAAAATTTTAAATTTCATACAAGTAATCTTTTGAATTCGGCGCCAAATATTTTATAAAGATGATAAGAAATTCTATCTAATATCAAAACTGATACTGTATTTTTTGGAGGATGAAGCCCACATAGGTCTGAGAGTTTTGCGTGGGTAATGAATTGGATGATGGAGATTGATGAGTTGAACCTACAGTTCTAGGTGGGTCCCGAACCACCAGGAAGTGATTGATAAGAAATTCTATCTAATATAAAAACTAACACTGTATTTCAATTAAATATGTGATTTACACTCACTTTTACTGAAATACAGTAATTGATAAGAAATTCTATCTAATATCAAAACTAACACTGTATTTCAATTAAATGTGATTTACACTCACTTTTACTGAAATACAGTGTCAGTTTTGATATTAGATTGTTCAATTATTTCGTCATGGAAAACATCACAGAGTAATTCTGTTATATTTTAGAAGTTTATGAGAAATTTGGCGCCGACTTCAAAAGATTACTTGTATGAAATTTAAAATTTTCTCAGTTTAAAGTAAATACTTTATTTTAAACTTTTTAGTATGTGAGTATTTTATCATTTCACTGAAGTCGGTTTCTTTTTTTGTTTTAAAATATGTTTTATTTTAAGCTTTTTAGTTGAATTTTCAAACTTTGAAAACATGAGAAATTTCTTAAAGCCTACATTATGAAATATTTATCAAATTAGCAAGCCAATAATTAATTTATAACATCGAAAGTTAAGTAACTAAAACTCCACTTATAAGAAAAGATAAACTAAGGAAAACTCTACAACGTTTTATTTAATGTGGAATATTGTATTTAGGAGAATTATAATAGCGAAAGGCTTCTTAAAAGTGAAATGGCTTTTGATTCATTTTGATGTGGTCCCTTTCAGAATATACCTACACTGAAATAGTAGGCCTATATTACGTTACAAGTGTGGAAAATATTGTGCTTACTGAAAATATGATAAGTAAACGCAGGAGATGAAGTTATGTACGATATTTTTTGTGTTATGATTGCAACTAAATAACCTTATTCCTATGACTCAATAACATCAACTAAATTATTTACAATTTTCATATGAACATATGGACAGAAATATTATATTCTTCTTATTCTTGATTCAAATTAAGTTCATGTGATTGGTCAAAAGAAGTCATTAAAGAGTTCTTTCACACTGAACCAGCTTTGGGTAACCGATGTCGTTTACCCGGCATAATTGCATTGCATCATATGATTTCGAAAACCGTCTAGATGTAAAGCGCTCCATATGATACAATGATCAGCCTGGTAAACGACACCGGTTATCCGATTGGCGGTTATGTGTGGAACTATCCTATTCAAACTTGATTGAAATGAAGACATCGAAGAATGCTCCTTTTTGTTTAATATTGGGCTAAGTATTGGGCCGATCCTTGCGAAAGTTGTATGGGACCACCGCTGAGCGATGTTCTTTCATTTAAAAAAAATTCATCGAAATCGGTTCAATATTGTTCGAATGATTGATGTACAAACATAAAAAAAACAGGTCGAATATAGTAACCTTGTTGTTTTTGGAAGTCGGTTAAAAAGACTACATCGATCGTGTTGCTTTCCAAACGTAATTGTCGAATAACGGCTTGGACGCAGGAAGTAGCTCAGAGGTGTGCTAGATAGTATGCATACTCACCTGTGCAGCCAGACCCTGTGTAAAGGAGTATGTGAACTGTTGATCATAGAGCTTCAGAATTTGTTTCGATGGGCTTGGCATGGATACAACTCTGTTAACTCAGTGAGGAAAGTAATCGGAACCTACATCACTCCTTGTTTGCATAGTACGCTCAAAACATAATGTTGAGGTCTGAAGAGTCATCTACAGTCTAATTCGGCTATGGTACTATACATACATGCATACATAGAAACATCATTTGTGATGTTGAAGATCCATCTTGTTTCCACTAGTATATAATAAAAACTTAAACAATTTTCAGTGGAAATTGTCCCTCACATACCTCAACAACATAACTCACAAAATAGCAGCATGATTTAGAAAGCTAAAATATAAAATAGCTTACAGAACAACTAACTCACTCAAGAAACACCTGCATTCTCAGACAACACCCCAGAACAAATACAACAGATCTGCCATTTATAAATTGAAATGCAATGACTACAACAAGTTACAAAAATGTTCTATTTGTAGGACAAACTGGCCAGACATTCACAGCTAGATTCAAAAAACACGCAAGAGCCATCACACACCCAAACACACATTCCACTTTTGCTGAACACATCATTTCAACAGGCCACTGTTACATAGACATTGACACTAATAATAATAATATTGTGTGACCTGGCTGGCTCAGGTCTGGTGTCAGAGTTATCAGGTCGCACCTGAATAAGATCAGGGCCTCTGACGTGACTTAACGACTGTTTTTAGGCAGCCGGGACCGACAGCTTAACGTGTCCTCCGAAACACGGGAGTAACACTAATTTAAACACACTACACTTCAATCACAAATGCAAGGAATTCAATGTTTTGGAGCAATATGAAATCTATAAACCCTCAAAGCAACAGCCTGACAACATTTCAAATGATCAACTTAACTTCTTCTCACACACGTTTTGACAAAATAATCCCAATTTCAAACCATTCGCTCACTCATCCCCCACCCCTTCACTTATTATTTTGTAATGTACGTTTAAATGCAATAGGTTTTTCAAGACCTGGCATTCTAATGAAAATCAATCAATCAATCAATCACTCCACCAACATCTATAACCCTCAAACTCATGCCTTATACCAGTGTACTGTGGGTCGTCTGACGATGCTCTTTACAACAGAGTGAAACGACCGTCTTGCCATAACGTGAGTCCCAATTTCCACTCAAAAGTGTTTTTGAAGTTTTTATTACATCATTGTATCATCATTCACCTAATTGCCCACGCACAAGTGTCAGACTCACGGGCTTCGTCAGCAAGAAAAAACTTATGGCTTTCATTTCAAAATCAATCAGCCTTTAACTGAAATTCGCCATCAGATAGAAAAGGGTAGATTCAATGATAAGTCTACCTGATAAAAACGAAAGTCACAAGTTATGAGCTGAAAAAGCCACTCGTGATCTATGTGTAATATTTACGTTCTGTCCTACTGCAATGAAATGCTCGAACTCCTAAAGTAGACGTTATAAAAATGCTATAATCTTTTCAATAATGCAATAAGTTCAGTCAAATTAATAGAATAGCTTAATTATTGTGTGTTATTTTTCTTCAATGAACGAGATACCCAACTGAAAGCCCCCAGCCATCCGAAGATCATTCCAGTTCACCGGATTCACTTTCTCTGAGAAAGAGATCTCAACTACTTTCTGTTAATTGCTCACTGGCAGCGAATGCTGGAAAGACTGTCTTTCAAACAAGATTCATTGACAATTTTACTCTGGAATTAAGAGCTCGTAAAATTGTATACTGGATAATGGTTTTTCGTGGTAAAAACAAGTTTAATGAAAACCTTCCTCAATAGAAACAATTCGACTCAACATTCCTTTGGTTAATTTAATATTTTCCAGTAACCAGTACAATCATAGGATTGAGAGCGAATCTGGTATTCGCTGGGAGAATAAAGTGTTTACAAAAAATACCTATTTGTATTAATACATTTTAAAATTATTAATACTATTAATACATGCTCATAGCCCAATACTGCTTCTATTAACAAATTTTAAAAGTAGAGACCAAGTTCTCTAGTTTGTAGGCCATGTTTTACAAAATTTTATTGGATAATATAAAATAGAATTAAAACTGTTTCAGGTTTGTAACTGAAGTGGCATTGGGGACAAAATACGCTAAATAGGCTACTATAACGTAGCCTAATAAATTTTTTGCTGCAATATTTCATACATGATACAACTTAAAATTTATTTTAAGGTGATATCACCTTTCGAATAGAATGCTCTCCAGCCAGTTATAAAAAACTCTGGGCAAGCTTAAAGTAATTTAGTATAAAATAAAGTAATATTTTATCTAATCTTATCAAGCTTGATTTTATATATTTTAATAACACCTACATATTGAAAGAATAAAACACTGTCAAATGTTGTCAATTCCACTTCTTTTGAAGTGGAATTGACAACATTTGACAGTGTTTTATTCTTTTATTATGGAGTTCCACAACATCAACCAAAATTCTACCTACATATTGATCATAATACAATGATTAAAGAATGATTTAGTAACCTATGGGCTTATTTTCCAGAAAAATTGTACCAGGTTAATATGTAGTTAAGTATAGATATAGAACAGTACATATATATTATCATGTTGTTAATACTACAGTAGAGATAAGATTAAATTAGGAATGTACAATGATTATTTCATGTATTGATTGTGTTCAACTGGGAAATAAATTTGATTTGATTGATTGATTTCATACAAAAATCATTAATTCTTGAATTTCTTGTTCCATACCGGTTTGCGTTTTTAATATTAGCTTTTTACAACAAACAATTTAACGACATGTAGTCAATTTTAATAGAGAATAAATATTCACTCACGTAGGCTGAAACGCTTTCGAATCGTGACTTCATTTTCAACAGCCGTTTTTTCAAGCTGTTGAAAATGAATCGGCACGATTCGAAAACGTTTCAGCCTACATGAGTAAATATTTATTCTCTATTAAAATTAACTGCAAGTCGTTAAATTTATCATAAAAAGTTAACATTATTACAACCTATTAATACTTAGTAATTATTGATTAGAAATAAATTGATATTGATGCTGATTAGGACTGGCACTAATAAAGTTAGTGTAAAGTATTGCAGCAGAAAATGTATTAGGCTACGTTATAGTAGCCTATTTAGCGTATTTTGTCCCCAATGCCACTTCAGTTACAAACCTGAAACAGTTTTATTTCTATTTTATATTTTCCAATAACATTTTGTAAAACATGGCCTACAAACTAGACACCTTGGTCTCTACTTTTAAAATTTGGTAATAGAAGCAGCATTGGGTTATGAGCATGTTGTTTCTTCACGTCCAGTTGTATGTAGCCTACAATTGATAAATAAATTTTTAGAGATTTATTCCATGGAACTATTTGGCGGGCCGCTTAGCGCAGTTGGTTGGGGCGTCGCAACTTCAGCTTGCTGTCGTTTAAGCGGTCGTGGGTTCGAATCCCACTCCACCGTCAAGTGTAATCATTCACCTCATTACCGACGCACAAGTCTCAGACTCATGTGGGCATCATCAGCAATAAAAATAAAAAAACTCAACCAAAAATCTATTTCTGATATTATAGATGCTCCCCAACTTTCTGACAAACAAGTTTTTCTACTGAAGCTCAACTGAAATAGCTCTTCATCTAGAACTTAAACGGGTTTTCGAGTCATCGAGTGCAATTACAAATAAAATTTTTAATTCTTTCATTTGAGGGCTTTATAAATGTCATTAGCGAAACATTTCCACGTAGTACGCCTGTTCATTTATTATATATACTTGTGGGAAGTGATTTTGGTGATAGAAGGTGATATTAACATTAATTTGCGGGAGAAAATAATCGGTCATAAAAAAATAGGAACTCCAACATTCATACAACTTTCATCCGCCAACCGACATCCGTCCCAACCACACACTGGGCGCCCCCTCACACTCATCAAGTAACTTACATACCACGAATTACTTATTCATGAGGATAGAAAAGGGAAAATGATACTCTGATCCGGTGCCTATAGTTTCTAACAAACTCTCTTTAAAAGTTTTCTTTCTTTAGGAGATTTTCACTAACGAGCATTTCATACATGATACAACTTAATTTTATATGAGTAATCTAATATCAGAACTGGCACTGCATTTCTATTTAAATTATAATTTTCACTCACTTATACTGGAGGGATGCATTTCGCTTCTAGAGAGAAGCTTCATCAACCTGCCACTAGGGGTCGTGTTTTGTCGAGGTTAGGATGAGCAGCCATGCAATTGAAAATTTCATTAGATTTGAATTGTTTGGTCTCTCAGTAAGTTGGTTCTTCTGTCTTGTTAATGGTGTTTTAATATTTCATATTGATTCCAACCCCCCCACCACCTGATTCCATCCCCCCCCCCCAAGTTCAATCCTGGCTACGCCACTGGTTTGTGTTGATGTGGATGGTTGGATGGGTTGTGAATGAGTGTATCTGTGGGAGTTGGTTTCTTGTAGATTTTGAATTTGTGCATGTTATTTAGTTTTGTGATGGTACGGTTCAAAAAGGGTGTAGTCTGTTTCATATTCTGCTGTGAGTTGTACGTTTCTATGGGTTTTGTTCAGTTGTGTAAGGAGTTGTTTACATTGCCTTTAGTCTCCATTGTAGAAAACATCACATATTTTATGATTGTTGAACGAGCACATGGTAAAGAAAATGAACAAAAAACTCCGTATTGAAACATTTGGTCAGATTGAGACCATTCAGTCAAGAAGTTCCTGTCAAAAGCTACCAACCCAATCCTTCTCTAATTAGGAGGAAATGTGTTTAGATAAACGAATAAACATGAATAAGGAACAAATAAACATAAATAAGGAACAAATAAACATAAATAAGGAACAAATAAACATAAATTTAGTATGATAATACAAATGAAAAAAAAAACTGTTGGATACACCGGAGCGTAAAACAATTTCTGGCATTGTCAACTGTTTAAAATATGAATTGTACCACATGAACTCCTTGTTATCAAAACGGTAAATTATTGACTTCTTTTTCACTCTTTTCCAAAGAAAATATATTGTTAAAAGAAAGGAAAATAAAGAAGAATCGCAGAAAAAGAACGGCCTCACAGCCACTGGTTGAGTAGAAAGAATAACATACTATGAAGAATAACATAACTGCCAGATACACCGTTGACAATTTGGTGAGACGAATTCCAGTCATACCCCCCCGTACTGGATGCTTTCGCTATAGTTGATAAATCTGTCTTGTTTGTGTACGGTATGGTTCTGAGACTGACAGTTTTGTGTAGCATTACAGTAGTGTAATGGTAGATGTCCAGTACTCTAAAAGATGCTGAACAGAATTTACATTTATTTTATCGCACTAGAACGATTACAGTTGATCATCACCAACTGAATTTGTTTCGTCCTTCTCCATGTTTTCTCATAATATTTTTCGTCTTTTCCTCTTTTACTTTTCATTTTCTCTTTTCTTCTTCCTACTACTACTACAGATTAGATAAGCAACGCTCTCCTGGGTCCTCTCTGAAAGGGTGACCAGCAAAAACTGCTCTTTCCTCTGCTGTAAAATCTTCTCTGGTTTCGGAACCCACCTAAAACTGTAGATCCAACTAATCAATCATCATCATCCAACTCTTTACTCACACACAGGTTTCAGACCTATGTGGGCATCATCCTTTAAAAATAAAAATTCATGAACCTAGTGCTGGAGATTTGTCGTCAGTGGATGACATCAAGACTATAATATAGATATATATTATATGAGATGATACAGTTGGTAAAAATGTCTTGACGAAACACGTTCTTAAAAGATGGACAGGCACATTTGCATCTACGCTTGAGACTTTCACAAAGTGTCCTTGTTGCACGGCTAGCGTGAAATATTGGTGGAGCCACATGATTAGAGGCGTAGAAGACGCGTCAAAGAGAGAGAAAAAATTAAGAGAAACCCGATTAAAAGTGGAAAGGAGGTTAGTCCAGGTGCTCGGTAAGTAGCAGTTGTTTTAGGGAGAGAAAATGGGACACAGCCCAATAATCAGACCGAGAGAAAATTGAGCTTAGACCCACCGTTAATTAGGTAGAGCAACACGCCATGCCCAGACGTATTCATTCACCTGAATAACTGTAAAAAAAGTAAAAGTAAAAGCACGAAAATACGTCTGACTACCAATGAAATCAGAGCAGTCCTGATTTTGATTGAAATCGGAGCGATTTGGCATCTCATTAGACTGCAATTGTTTTGGATAAACTATTGGAAAAAGAGCAGGTCTCAAACGATAATCAAGGAATCAACTAGACCAGGAAGAAAGCATTGCATTTCTAGGAGTTTTGTTGAATAGACAATTGACCTGGGCTCCATACATTGAGAAAATATGTTGTGAAATTTCATCTGGGGTATTTGTCCTGCGACAGCTCGCTAAAAGTGACAAAAAGTTACTTTTTACAGCTTACTATGGGCTCTTACTGTCACATATTAGGTATGACATCTTAGTATGGGGTAATTCATCAAAACAAAACCTTGATAGCATGTTTAAGATCCAAAAGAAAGCGGTTAGGTGTATGGAAAGAGTAAATAGATTATAGATTCATGTAGGCTGTTGTTCAAGAGATTTGGTCTTCTAATAACTGTATCCTGCTTATATGTGTATGAAGGTAGTTTATACGTAAAAAAGAGTGATATTAACCAAAATCTTGACGTACACAATTATAACACAAGAAGCCGAGGAGATTATCACTTGGTAAGTCACGCAGTTTTATATTTAAACAAAAGTTAAATTGGTAGGAAACTACAGCAAGCTACCACAGTTTTTTAAGAGTCTTGAAAATATAGAAATATTTAAAAACCAATTGAAATAATATTTAGTTGATACAGCTTTTTATAGTGTACAAGAGTTCCTTTCATATTAAAATTAAACCTCACCTCAACTAATAGTAATTATAATTATGGTGACTAGTGCATAAGATTGGTAATATTGTATGTATGTTTTTTTTTAATGCTGATGATGCCCACATGAGTTTGAGACTTGTGCGTGGGTAATGAGGTGAATGATAGCACATAGATGCCAGACGGTGGAGCGGGATTCGAACCCACGACCACTGCAACGACAGCAAGCTGAAGTTGCGACGCCCCAACCAACTGCGCTAAGCGGCCCGCCGCTTAATGTAATTGTTAATCTTACTTGTCTTATACTCCTTAACTGGAGTCTCCAAGACGTAATCTACAAAAAAAGTGTTGTGGCTTTCTAGAGCCACTAACATTTACAAATTTTCTAATTTTCTACAAATCAATTTTAAATTTCAACTCTTTATTGTGACATACGTAATGATCTATTTAATTTTAAATCTATTTTATTAGATCTATTTTTGTATCATTTGATTTAGATGCAAGATACATTAGCTCCGTCATAGTGTCTGAGACAGTGTTCTTGAACATTGGTAGGCTAATGAATTAGAGCGGGGGTTCTCAAACTGTGGTACGCGTATCCCTTGGGGTTTCTCTGGGGATACGCGGGGCAGGTTCATGAACAATTGAACCAGTTTTATTTCTTTCCGTTTCGTAATCACACAAGGCTATAATTAAAGCTATTGGAATAGTGAGCAGCCTGACAACATACCAGAAGGAACAACTGATTGAACGAACTATCATGTGATTTATTAAAAAAATATTTGAGTGCCACGTTGTTAGATTTTTGGATCGGTGTTGGAAGGAGTACTAAGATCTTCAAATACTGCTGTAACGATTTTTATTGGGTTTTCAACTACATACTTATGTGAAAGAGGGGTTTCGAGCTTATCATATCTGAAAAGTAAGTACAGAAACAAGATAAATGTTGAGGACGATTTAAGGTTTACTTAACAAATCTTGAGGAACTATGTAAAAAGAAGCAAGCTCACTCTTCTCATTAATTTTTTGTAATTCGTTTCAAATATATTTCCAATTATATAGTGTTTTTGATGCAAAAGGAGATTAATTTAACCGCCCTCACCATAACTCCCCCCACCGCCATGGATAATGAGGGGGTACAAAAAATCTTAAGTTTTCATTAAGAGGTACAGTCTTTAAAATGATTGAGAACCTCTGAATTAGAGAAATCAGAAGATAGACGTACTAGTAATAATTACTAGTAGACCTCACTCGCCCAACACTCCTCACTCAAAAAAGGATAATATTTTCAAGAGCATGTTCGACTCAATTTTCATTACTCATTGATGATAAAAACTTCAAAAATTAACAATTGAAATTTTCATTATTCATTGATGTCAAAAACTTCAAAAACCAATAATTGAAGTGTCCAAACTTCTTGATGCCCCTAGAAATCACCCCTTGAACCTAATAAAGGATTACTATGTCTTTTAGTAGCTATCTGGGAAAAATAGCCGTGAGCAGGTATCTGTTCAACCAGATTAGATAAGCAACACTCTCCTGGGCCTTCTCTGTAAGGGTGACCAATTGGATTGGCCAGCAAAAAAGAGCCTGTTCTTTGCTCTGAAATCACTTACCGGTGGTTCGGAACCCACCTAAAATTATAGGTCAACCATTTTTCCAATAACATGGCTCGAGCGGCGAGGTGAAACTACCCGTGAGGATCTCCCCACCAATAAAAGCCATACGCAGTTACTTTTTTATCACTCCTACCCCCATATAATAATAATAATAATAATAATAATAATAATAATAATAATAATAATTATAATAATAATAATAACAATGGTAATACAGGTAGTATTAATAGTAGGGTACTAGACATTTATTTGGGAGTGGTTCAAGGAAGTATTAAGGTGCAGTTTTATTTCTCGTCTACATAAACAACGTAATAAAATCGAATATTACAGGAAAGATGTTTTTATTCGCCGATGTCACTGCTGTATATTTCAAATCAGACAGCTTGAGAGAAGTTTACGAGCCTTCAATTAAACTGGAAAATAGGTTTGATAGTAAAATCCCTAGTATGAATACAAAAAATACCAAAATTATGCCATTTTACCTTTGCGTCCCTCCAACCTCACTCTTCGGTTCCGGCCCTCATCGAAATATCGACTGAACTAAACTATTAATCAATCTAAATTGTAATATAAAGTTACTTTATACTGATAAAAACTTTCAGTGTGCAATTGCATGTCTCAAGTTTTACAGTAAATGCCTGGTTTTGTAGAGTGAGAATATTCTTCCACTGAAATTTAATTCACACCTTGTTTAGAGCAGTGAACTTTCAAGAATTACCGTTTCCACTTAAATCCATAATGTTTTTAAGCGTAGAACTCAATAATGACAGGCTGAAATTTATTGCTACAACTGACGAGATGTAGCAATTAACTGTTTACGGTATTTTCTATGCGGGCATTTTCTATGCAAATATTCATTATCATTTTTAATGCATTTCAAGCGATAGACAAGGGAAGAAGTAGCTTTTTTCAAGAACACAGTAATATCATTCATACACGAAAATATCTCTCTATATATAGTGTCTTCAAGTCCAATGTCCGGTTAAAAAAGTAAATGCATATGGCTTTTAATGGTGGGGAGATCCTCACGGGTAGTTCCACCTCGCCGTTTGAGCCATGTTATTGGAAACATGTTGGACCTACAATTTTAGGTGGGTTCCTAACAACCGGAAAGTGATTTTACAGCAGAGAACAGTCTTTTTTGCTGGCCAATCCAATCGGTCACCCTTACAGAGAGGGTCCAGGAGAGCGTTGCTTACTTAACCTTGTTATAGTTCAAGTAAATTAGATCTACTACATAAGCTTATTGCGTGTTACTATCAATTATACAAGATACACTCATATAAAATATATCCACCGCAGGCATAACACTATAAAAACTACAATTTTTTTTCTCAGATGAAGCTCACATAGGTCTGAGACCTGTGCGTGGGTAATGAGTTGTATGATGGCGATTGATGAGTTCGACCTACAGTTTTAGGAAGGTTCCGAACCACCGGAAAGTGATTTTACAGCAGAGAACAATCTTTTTTGCTGGCCAATCCAATCGGTCACCCTTACAGAGAGAGTCCAGGAGAGCGTTGCTTACTCAACCTGATTGAACAGATACCTGCTACGGCCCACGGCTATCACTTACCTCTAATGGCCTGTTACAGAAACGACAATCAACATTATTTATCCCCGATCATTGGCAGAGCTGATCTTAGATCAGGAGAATTTCGTTGCACAAAGAGCAATCAAGAGATGTAAACTTATTCCTGGTGAATTTGACTGGAGATTGATTTAGCCTTGCTCAAACGCCAGTTTACATTTGAAAGCAGATACATTATGATTTATTATAACGTCAACTTATAACTTGATTATCGTAGAGAGTTATTAGTTTGAAAAAAAGCATTAGAAAGTTTCTATTACAAGCAGTGGCGTAGCCAGGATCAGATTTCGGGGGGGGGGGGCTCACCAAGGGGGGTATAGGAGGGTCCGGATTTTTTTCAAATTTAGTGGTGTAAAAAGCTAATCGAGACAACTTGTTGGGCTCTAAAGTTCAAAAGAAATTTTTGAAAAATTACTACCCAAGAACCTAGGTGTCCAGGTTTGAAATGAAAAAGTTTGATATACCGATATCTGTGACTATTTTGAGTCAAAACCCTTGAGTTGGAACTAACCATACTTAATTTATGTACTCTTAAATTTTATGTATCTTAAATTTAATACTAATAATTATAAGTTTCATATAATTTATGTCATTAGCCTAAAACGCATCCAACCCAAAGTTCATGAAATTGGAATTTTTTTATCATAGCACACTGATTTTACACGCTTGCATAGAACTTGCATTTATTTGTGTGCTTTCATTTATAAAATCCCGATTTTATGAACTTTGGGTGCGTTCAGGCTAGTGGGTTATACTGAATTTTAACTTCAAAACTAAATTTTCTACAAGATGAGTTTATTCAAAAAGGTGATTTATCAATAACTAACAAAGTTAATCCACTTTAAACTTGAAAAATTGCATTTTATTTAATGTAATAAATAAATAATTATGGTAGTCACAGTTTTCTGACAAGTTTTATTCGATTTCGTAGCTCATTTTAAATCAAAATTATCCATTTGAGCACCTAACAAGTTTCTATATGAGTAAATATTGAGGAAAAATTTGAAAAATTCATTAATCTGACTATAACTAGCTATATTCTATTACACAAACAGGGTTTCTGTATTCTGTTCGTTATAATACTACAAAACAGATAGAACCCTTCGGCTTTAATAAGTCCTTATCTATTAGTTATTTGAGAATTTTTTATTTCTGAAATTTCGGGGGGGGGGGGGGGGGCGTGGGCCCCATGCCCCCCCCCTGGCTACGCTACTGATTACAAGTTTCAGGAGATGCACACTACAAATAGTATTATAGATGTTGAGTACCTTTGAAAAATGTATCAAGGAAGAGCAATATATGAAAGTGAAGAGCAAAGGGGGGAGATAAGATGAATAATGATGATAATAATAATGATAAAAAGAAGAAGAAAAGGGAGATGGTGACAATGATGCGTGTATGTGTGTGTGTGTGTGTAACAGTGACATGGCCATGAGAATCCAGGAATCCTGGTAGTGTCTACCCACTGATTTTACCAGGGTGAAGAGTCAGGAGGTTGCCGTATATAGTAGAGGACACTAACAGCTGGTCTGAGTCCCCAGTCACCTGTATAATACAAGAGTCCTGTTTTCGTGCATAGAAGCTGTCCGAGCCTACTGGCTGGCTGACTACGCGTACGAGACAGCTTTTAGCTGAATGCCAAGGTCTGTCGCACATAATAATATGTCAGCCACTCTATCCTTTGAATCCAGTCTACACAATGCGTAGCTCTCCAAAAGCCAATCCCAAGCAATAAGGTCAGTGTAAACTCTTTCCAGTGCTTATTTTCAGTCAAATAGTGACGTCAGACCTCAAAATTGCAGCATATTTGATAGAGTATGAATTTTTCTTGAATCAGTGGTTGCCAAAGTGGTCCCCCTGGGATCTACGTTAGCGGATTTCTTTGGATCGGGGCGTGGTATATAGTACCTATGTTCTACTGCTCTATAATAGTAGTTTATGCAACGATTTTATTTTGACCCTCATTAAGGCACGAGTTAGATGTAAGTTATAACACGAGCGAATGCGAGTGTTATAAATATCTCACGAGTGCTCTAATGGCCAAATAAAATCGTTGCATACACTATTTTATCTACGACCACTAGTATACATTTAATTAAAACAATTTCATTTTACCTGTGACTGTCAGAGATACCTACCCTCTCATCTCAAATACAAGAAGTTATAGTAGATTGTTAGGTTAAAGCAGCTGGTGTAGCAGTTTGATCAAATCAGCTGATAGTTTCACAATATTGAATTACGATATTGATTCCATCAAAAATGCTTCTGATTGGTCCAGAACCCGTGTTATAATGTAGAACCTGTACTATAATGAGCTCATTATGCAACGGGTTTCAAAAAGCATTTCGAAAAGACAGCTGTTTTGGCATCAATTGTGAAACTGTAATGTATACATTATGACATGGTCGTAGATAAATGAATACATACAGTTCATCTATTTGAAATAATGAAATATGAGGTTCGGAACCCACCTAAAACTGTTGGTCCAGCTCATCAATCACCATCATCCAACTCATTACCCACGCACAGGTCTCAGACCTATGTGGGCTTCATCCTCAAAAAAAATACATTTTTAAAAGAATTCATAGTTAGTTTTTTTAATTTTTGTGAGTAATCATTTTCGTGGACTGCATTATAAAATTTATCAAGAAATTTTAACGTTCGGAATTTTATTGTTCAAAATTTGTTCACCTTTGTTCATTCCATTCGAAATTTTATCGAGAGGCTGAAATCGATATGTGTGAAACGAGCCTAACTATTCATATGCAGAAACTTGCTATGCAGAACTGACCTTATTGAGTCGCGGCTGACGCGTTTCGAACTTTGTACTTCTTCCTCAGCGCTTGGTTGCAGAATCAGTATTCTGCATTGGTCAAATGTTGTCTGCAACCAAGCACCGAGGAAGAACTACATAGTTCGAAACGCGTCAACTGCGACTCAAAAAGGTCAGTTCTGCACAGCAAGTTTCTAGATATGAATAGTTTTTCATATTTTGAAATTATAAACTTTCACTGTTAGAACACTAAACAGCTTAGGCCCTCATTATAGCCCAACCTTTAAAAGGAAACAACAGCCTAGGCAGACGTCAGACTAAATAAATTCATGTGAATCTGGAATCTTGCATAGTGGAAACGGTGGTTTTTTTCAAGCAGTTTGCTTGCAACTGGTTTTCAACATGTTTTCAACTTGTTGCAAACTTAGTTCAAGTCGAAACGAGGCTTTACAACAACCATGATTAGTTCAGTTATTTATGAGGAAGGTTAAAGCAAAATATAACGTAGACAAAAGAAAACTATACCCAGCCACTGCTCGCCATCTCTTGCAAGGTCAAGCTAGCAATCAGTGCGCAAATAATTGATATCCTCAATTGTTGGTCATGATTATATGCAAAGATTGTTATTAAGGTAAGTTGGAGGTTGGAAAAGCAAACGACTGAGATTCAATTCCGGCTCCACAGATGATTCGGGTCAATAAATCATCAAAGATAATTGCCATATTCTCCAATCGGTATTCAATTTCCTATTTCAAAACTTGCCTGCGAAAGTCAATCCGGACACAATCTTGAACGTGGACTGCAACAATGCAATTTTGTGCAGACTGACTTTGTAAGACAACAGTGGCGTTACTATGGGTGTGGGGATCAGAGGGATGGATCTCCCCCCCCCCCCCAGAGATAAAAAAATGGGACTTTAACAAGTTTTAAGAAACAATGTTTGTCAAAAAAGTCAAAGAAAGGGTCTTCTAAAATCGCTAAAAAATGTGGTTTTAGAGGTATAATTTTTAAAAAATCTCCGGGGAACCACCTCCAAACCCCCTTTCAAAGAAATGTTTAAGTACAGTACTGTTTGGTACCTGAATAAAGAAAGGCGAGGGATCAAAAAATTGAAAAACAATCAAAACCTGACAACATACCAGAAGAAACAACTGATTGAACCATCATGTGATTCGACGTTGAAAAAGATATTTGAGTGCTACGTTGTCAGAATTTTGCATCAGTGTTTGAAAGGAGTATAGGCCTACCGAGAGCTTTCAAATACTGCTGTAAAGATTCTTATTGGGTCTTCAACTACATTCCTATGAGAAAGAGGGTTTTCAAGCTTAACATAATAATTATGAAAAAAGAAAGCTTAATGTTGAGGGCGATTTAACGTTGTACTCAACAAAACTTGATTTGAACATTAAGGAACTATGTAAAAAGAAGCAAGCTCATCCTTATAATTTTTTTGAATGCGTTTCAAATATCTTTCAAAATATATTGTGTTTTTGATATGAAAAGTGATTTTAATTTAACCGATAGCAAGGGGATACAAAAATATTTTTTTTCAATAAGGGGTACAGTCTTCAGAAAAGATTGAGAGTCCATGGTCTACAAAATCTAGGGAAACATTGAGTGAAGTGGTCTTCTAGCTGTGAAGACATGGAGTTGGGTCAGCAGCTCTGTCAAACACAACAGAACGAGCATAACAACCCTCATTACCTGCGTTCAAGCAGCAACAATTTACCTGCTTGGTTTTCCATTCAAATGACCCACATTTGCACCTACAAGATCCTAGTTACACGTTAACCGCAGAGAACTATCTGGGACGCGCGTTCAGGCCTAGATCCCATTAACCAAACGCTCAAATTACAGGGACCTCTCACTGAAACCAACCATCGTGAGCTTTGGTCCAACAAACTCGAAATTAACACACTAGGTCAGAGTTCACTGTCAAGGATCAGAACGATTTGGACCCGAAGCAGTAATAAACAAACAGATCTCCAAATCTTTCCTTGCGGATCAACATTTTTCCGGCCGTTATAGGTGATTGAAGATGAATCAAGAAAATGAAAAAGCTTCTTTTACGAAATAAAAAATCAGATTTTATTAGACTCAGGTTTTCATCCCTGTATTATCTGTAATTGCATTGTTTAGGAATATGATTCTCATTGCTCAAAATTATAAATAGATACTGTAGTGCAATAAAATAAAAATGAAATATCCAAGAAAATAAAAAGACAGCGGTCTTTCTAAGTATCTTTCAATGAGAATGCAAAAGCTGGAAACAGCTTTCAAACGGTTACATCATTCAATGATGACATACATTTCAAATTCTTGTGTCGATTCATCCAATGAATAAATAAAAACTCCTTTTTTAATAGTTCCACTAATCAGAATTTCAAATTGCAATATTTCCTCCAGCATAGATCATAGGTTATTTTGAGTTTTTTTTCTTCAAATATAAGCTGTTATTTTACATTAATAGAGCTAATCTAATCTATAACCTCTTCTCTTTTTTTCAATTTTTTTTTTTAATATTATTGAAATTGACGATATTCAATTGTATGGTTTCTGACTGTATTGTGTTGAATAAATAAAATATATTATTATTATTAAATAAATTATCTCTGTTTAGACCGACCTTGATCATTCAAGGAAAGGAGGAAAGGAAAATAAGTTATTATAAAAATGGATAAAAAGATCGAGAAAAAAACAATTGAATAAAGTATTAATTAATTACTTTAAGTAATGTGATATTAGAGAAATCCAATAGGTAAAATCACCCTTCGTTGAAGGGTATGGGCGATAAATTTATGTTATGTTAAGATAATAAGGTATTTTATCCCTATTTGGCGGGCCGCTTAGCGTAGTTGGTTGGGGCGTCGCAACTTCAGCTTGCTGTCGTTTAAGTGGTCGTGGGTTCGAATCCCGCTCCACCGTCAGGCATTTATGTGTAATCATTCACCTCATTACCCACGCACAAGTCTCGGACTCATGTGGGCATCATCAGCAATAATAAAAAAATATTCTAAAACATGGCTTGCCATAGTTTTGTGGGGTGATTGCCAAAATATGTATTAAAACCTGTAATTATTTTATTATTGTATTCAGTCCTAACATGCATATGTAAATATTCACATTTCTTGAAAATAAAATACTTATTTAATTCCAATTTTTATCTGAACAATTGGCAAATTTTCAGAAGACTTAATTTTATACGAAAAAGATCATATCAGACAAATTTAAAGTGCAATATAAGATTTTGTTAATAAATCATTCAATCAATAATTTGAAACAATTGCATAATTTCAAACAGAATAAAAGTTTACAAAAATGTCAGACGCCATGATTTCATATCTATTTCTTATATCATGGAAATGCTGAAAATAAAGGATGTATCTTTAATTTTCTAAATTTATTTAATTGATTATTCTGTAATATAAATTTATTGATTTGCCATGGCCAATTTTAATAAAATCTGGGATTCGAATTAGTTTGATTTTCTATTGATTTATTTATAAGGGCTTGATTATTTATAAGGGCTTGATTATTTATAATCAAACATGTATGGTGAGTGCGTCTTTACTAATGAAGAAAATTAAAATCATTCAATTTTCAATTTCATAAAATTTATAAATTGTTAGTTTTATAAGCTCATCTTGAAAACATTAATTTCCAAAAAATAATTTTAAAATGTTCTTTGTCAATGGACAATTCACAGCCCAAAACTTTTATTGGTATCGCTCAAAAGTCAGTAATGGAAAATATATACAAATTTACAACTATAACCGATTACTTTATGTGAAAATCAATGGAAATTTAAATAATAAACTCCAAGCTACTCTGTACCCATTGGTCTGCTATAAAGAACTCGATTATAGTATTTCAACTTTTAGAGACCCCAAACCACATATGCCACAAAAAAACTCCTTATAATTTTATTATATCATAAAGAAGGATTTCCATCAACATAAGTTGATCCTGGACTCAGGAGAATTTCACAGGATCTTAGATATTGATCACTGGATCTCAGTGCCGTTTTTACGCATGGGCCACTTGGGCCCCAAAATTCTGGGGCCCCATTTTTTCGGGAGAGAAAAATAAATGAAAATTGAAAAAACTCAAGAGACTCTTGAGAAACTCAAGTTGATAAAAAACGAGATTAGAAACAGTATGACACAAGAAAGACTGAGTTCTTTATCAATTTTGTGTATCGAAAATGATGTACTGCAGAGTATTGATTTTAAAGATATAATCGACGATTTTGCTAGTCGAAAAGTTCGAAAAAACTAATGTAAACTGTACTACGGACAAAAAAAGGAGACACTTTTCATGGCATTTTAATTCGTAAGTGTTCCTTACCTTTTTGTATATAGTATATTCTCTGGTACCATTTATATAAACTAAATCAGCTCTAAGATGTTCAAGAATTGTTTAATGACATTTTTTTTATTTGATAGAATATTTTGATTATGAATTTTCTCGAATTCTATGTTAAATATAAATAAACTGTTTAAATATCAACAATATCAACATCTTTTTTCATTCAGAGTATTTAAGGGCCCCCAAAATCAGCATGGCCCATGGGCCCCTGAATGTATAAAAACGGCTGCTGGATCTAGGTATTTTCCCTCTTCCCATAACGAGTAAATTATTACAGATAATTAAAAAAAAACGATTAATTTCACGAAGAACTCACAAGCGGACGTCCATTTAAGATTAAGGGCGACCGGCCATCGAAAACTGTGCTGTGCAACCGAACAATGGTTGAGTTCCTGGGAGTCTTCTCATTTACCGGTGAATGTTACCGGTGGCATCTGATTAGTCTATTCAAATTTTTGAACGTCTATGGATTTGAGTTGACCAATCAGACGCCACCGGTAACATTTACCGGTATTATGATGTCAAAAATTAGTTTCTATTATTTAGTTCTTATTATTTACCGGTAATTGAGAAGGCTCCCAGGAACTCAACCATTGATTTTCAATGAACGCCCATCGCCCAGCCACCGGCACAGCACAGTTTCCGGTGGCCAGGCGCTCTAAAGAAAAAATGCTTTGGAATTCGAAGTCTTTGGGTTTCATGATACTATATATCACTATTATCAGAGATGTTGATCCTCATATCTTGGAATGAATGTAGCGTAAATGTCAATTTTAAAGACGAAACCCATCTTTCAACAAATTCTTTTTAATTTCCACAACCCCTGTTTTATTGAAACAGAGACTAGGTTTCAATGGTAATGAATGTCATTGTCCTCATTAGCCTACATTTAAGTGTTGAATTGAAACTCAATAATTTTACTCTAATGAATTTGCAAATGAAAATGAATTTTCCTCTAATAAAATTGCTCTTGACAGAATAAAATTGACATTTCCTGGATTTCTTGTTCCATGACGAACTGCGTTGTTAATATTAACTTTTCGAGTGAATTCAACGACTTGCAGTCAAATTGACATTTCGTTTTCATTTATCAACCATCACCTCATCTCGATTTTCAGAGTGAAGTCACTAATAATCTAAATAAATAATTTTATTTCTCAATAAACAACAATCTTCAACATACACAAGTAGTACATAAGAAATACATTGTGATATTCATTGAGAAAGTAGGCACTCCCGAGAATAGCCTATATGGGAGTTGCCATCAAAATATTAAATATCTGATATTTTTAGTGTTAACAATAATATACTTAAAAATCAGTATCTATTCGTGATTGAAAGAATATTCTGTTTCAATAAAGAACGTTTCTAGGTCTGAATGTGAAGAATACAAGTATTTTTTCCTAGAGCACATAGTCTCCAACCCGAACACTTCAAAACCGCATTCCGGAAAATGAAGAAACTACTATAACACCGCAAGAGTTGGCCTAGAAGCCTATATTGTACAAGTTCAATATAGAATTACAATATCCTTATAGTAGCCTACCATAAGTATAAATAATTATGCATTAAATTCCTAGACAGTTTTTTTACAGAGTTGCGGCTATGTTTTGTTTATTGGTGATGGTTTTTAAGAAAGTTGAATTTATGTACAGTATAACCAGTAATGGATTTATTTTATTTTAGAATGTTCTCAACAACATAGTAAAATTAGGTATATTATTTCATTCAATCAAAAACTACTCTTTGATAAGACAACTTGTAACTACTTTTATCCCCACCTAAACGACGAAGATATTAACATGCCAAGCCCAGGGTGATAAGCTTAAAATTCAATTGTTGAAATAGATTAATTGATTTCGAAAGTTACAATAATTATTTAATTTTGTTGTTGTATTGACACTTCACTTTAATTACAGATGTTCAATAAGCATTTAGTGCATTTATTGTACAATTTTAATCATAATTTTTTGGGCTTTTTTTTATAATAATAATATTTTATTTCGCCAAAATACAAGAATACAAGTATAAGAAATTCACAATATAAAGTGTATAACACATTTTTGGCACAGCCAGCAAAGTAAATACTGTACATTGTATTTCTATTCATAGCTCTTATGATTTTGGTTGTAAAGTTCTATACAAGTTTTTTACATCTATCTACTATACTGTTCAAGATAAAATTTTGATTACTGTTCAAGATAAATAAATATGCATATAATTTCGGATTTTTTAATTTTGAAAATCCTATTGGGCTCTGCTCATTGTCGTGAATACATAGGAACTTGAGATTTTTTCTAGCACGAATATTAACATTTTTATAGTATATTTGTTTGAACTTGGACTGCATAAGTTGCCATTATAAATTTATTACAAGGTTGTCAAGAGTTTCTACATTCTAAATAAAGGAAACATTTAATCACTCACCTTTCGCTTCAACGTTTGAAAGAATTGCAGCATAGCTCCATAAAATCGACAGAGAAAATAATAAATCACGTTTAAAATACATTTTCGAGGCGGTTTTAATTTTTCGTCTCTCGCGTTTACCTATCGCGAGCAAATGTAAGTAACATCCTCCACAACCGTTCTTCGGCTACTAACCTGAAACCACGATATTTCCTCCAGCTCCAGCCAAATAGCGTGCGTCTGGCTCATTGAAAATAATAAAAGGGAAAAATAAAAGTAATAAAGGGAAAAGTCTCGTCTCTGTACCGAGCTTGCTAACCGAGCTGCTCTCTGTATCAGTAACTGCTCTTTCACCTGTATCTTTGCATTTTTCTTTCTCTTTCTACCTGATGTTCTTCATCTATTTCTCCTACTGTTCTTCCTTCTTACCACTGTTCTTCATCTCTTTCACTTACTGTTCATCTTCCTTCTCTTTCTCTTACTGTTCTTCTTTCTTCCCTTTCTAGGCTACCTCTTATTATTCTTTCTTCTCTACTGTTCTTCCAAAGCAGATTAAATTGAATTGAACATTTCTGATTTAGGAACATTAAATCTCATTTCTTCGTTTTTTTCCAAAATCTAATTTTTTCCTCGTTTTTCTTGTCAAGTTTGAGTATCATTTGCATCTAATGCATTTTGATAAATACAAAATCAAATAAACGTTACTGATTTTTCATATGATGCTATGTATGAAAACCTGTTACCTATGCTTCAATGTTTATAATAGTAAAACAGTCATTATATAATGTTATATAATTCTTGTAATTCATAATTTTAATTATTGATTACTGAACAATAATTTCGAAATAGAATAAGATTATATCTTCATAATAACCATCTAGAAATTGTGAATATATGCTGTTCCATTCAGTGAAATAATCAACGATTATTGCAGTATTTGAAATTGTATTTATAATTATTGTAATATATTAAAGAAATTGTGGTATTTGAAAAGTTGATACAAAAATAAAATACCATATAAACAGCAATAGCAAAACTAATCAATGGAAACGCTTATACTCTAACCTGAACACTCTATGCATGTGTCTGCTCTAAAAGCAAGATTTTGTTCAATGCTCATTGAAACTAGTCACCTGAACTAACCATTAGTTTTATTCTATATTCTTATAAACTAAATTTTTTCTAAGCAAGATGCCATAAATCTTAAAGAATCTAAGGACCTAAAAGAATAGAATGATCTAAAAGCAAAGATATTCGAAAATTCTTTGTCTTGAATAAGCTAAAAAATGTGCCTGTTCTAAAAGCAAGATGCCATAGAGCAGGCAGATGCATAGTGTTCAGGTTGGCATTAACGTGGTTTTGCCCAAACTGTCTATCAAATGACAAAAAAAGTAAAAACTGTGGAATCAAGGGTGTTACAAGGGATCAACACAGCATGTTATCATTGCAACGCAAAGCGACAGATGCAACGGAGCAGTTCTCTAGGCTCTGAATTCGAATGTGGTTTCTCTAAAACAAAATTTCCCTCGCCTTACAGAAATTTCCCATTATTGTCTGCCGACTATACCTATACCACACATACATTTTTAGAATATCTGTGCAATATGTGTCTTTCACTTGTATTATTTGCTGTCAGACAAGTAAAACTTATATCGATAATGGGTAATAATAATAATAATATCGTGTGACCTGGCTGGCTCAGGTCTGGTGTCAGAGTTATCAGGTCGCACCTGAATAAGTCCAGGGCCTCTGACGTGACTTAACGACTTTTTTTAGGCAGCCGGGACCGACAGCTTAACGTGTCCTCCGAAACACGGGAGTGGCCCGAGGGTAATCGATAATGGGTAAAAATTTAGTTTATAAGAATATAGAATAAAAGGATAATGGTACGGACGAATCCTGAAGAGGGGGAGGGGGGGTTTATAACAACTGGGAAATACTTCGGGGTAACACTACCCATAAAAGGTCCTCACCACTCAAGAGTTTTTTTTTAGTGATGTTTGAACTGTTAATCCCTTCTATATCACCCCGTCTGTTTGCACACCTGATGATTGTCATAATAATGTAAGGTTTTTGCACTATTTTGCAGAGAATAAGTGGGAATTATTATCAGCTCACACAGGTTGAGAGTGATCATTTTTTTTTTTTTTTTGTAGATTACATCTCGGAGACTCCGGTTAAGGAGTATAAGACAAATCAGATCAACAATTATATGCATATAATATTACCAATCTTATAGACTAGTTAATTACTATATAAATTAGTTGAGGTGAGGCTTAATTAATTTTAAAGTGAAAGGAACCCTTGTACACTATAAAAAGCTTCAACTGAATATTCTTTCAATTGTTTTTTAAAATATTTCTATATTTTCAAGACTCTAAAAAATGCGGTAGCTTGTTGTAGAATAACGAAGCATTTCTGGGCCTATGTTCTACATGAAATTTCTTCATTAATTTAGTGAGTACAAAAAGGCCTCAAAGTGAGTTGTAACTAACTCTTTATTTTCCAACTACATCATTGTAATCTAATTAGGTCAGTTCTTTAGAACGCATCTTTATTTTCTAATTAATTCTTGTAGAAAATACTATACTCATCCAAAACACCAGCTGTCTAGTTTTTCATTATTATTAAATGACTCAGTCACAGCTTTGCTGCCATATCATTCAAGCATCTAGGCTAGAGTTTTGTAAGTGATTCACACCGCATAAAAGGAGAAAAAGCAAAAAAAGGTTTGTAGAAAAGCAAAAAAAAAATTGTAGAAAAGCAAAAAAAGGGTCGTAGAAAAGCAAAAAAAAAAACGGTTTGTAGAAAAAGAAAATAAAGGAGAAAGATAATGACACCCGTTCATTAATCTCAAGTATAAGAAGGCTGAGCTGAGTAAATCGATTTGTAGTTGGGATTGCTCTTCTCTGAACCGACAAGGCGGCTTTGAATGGGTCTGAAGCGTGTTTTTACACAAGTCAATCTATAGGCATACAAAGTAATTCAGGTATAATCACTTTTTCCACTCTTCTCAAATTGGAAGCCATCAATGTAATTCGATCCAAAAATTGGCCTCAAGCTTATAAGTATTTTAACATTGGTGGACTAAAACATAGGTGTGTCCTGGCCCTAGAACAATAAAAATTTATTGCAGTACTTTTTTTATACTTGTTTTCATTTCTTGTTTTTTCATATGAAGACGACCAAATAGAAGGTAAATGTACTTAATAAATAAATTGTTAATTCAACTGAATATTGTCAATGCAATAACACTTCAAGAGAAACTCAACATTCTGACAAAATATTTATATCTCTGTGATGTTTTCCATGACGAAATACTTGATGAACAATCTAATATCAAAACTGACACTGTATTTCAATTAAATATATGATTTTCACTCACTTTTACTGGAGATACTCCAGTAGCATACAGAGCATCTCCAGTAAAAGTGAGTGAAAATCATATATTTAATGCTCTGGATACTACTGAAATATCTCCAGTAAAAGTGAGTGAAAATCATATATTTAATTGAAATACAGTGTCAGTTTTTATATTAAATAAGTACAGTACCTAGCTAGGCCTACTCAAGTGAAATCAATTTTTCATACTCAAAAAAAAAAAAATCACTGGAAGTGAAGGGATTAGCACTTTCGACTCGACTTCAGGGCCCATCTTTTTGGATCTACCTTGCGAGACTCGCTTAACTCAAGCAAAACCTGCAAGGCATTCAATCAAAAGGCTTCAATCAAATTGAATTCAATTCAATTCTCTCTTGAGATAACAATGCCCCAAAGTAGGATAATAAATACTGACTTAAGTAACTTTTATGGCATAAATTATTTTATTTTTCTAAGTTACTTGGTATTTTTCTTATAATTCCAAGATACCGTACTTGTGCTAGCAACAGTGACTTTTTTCAGGACGAAGCCCACATAGGTTTGAGACCTGTGTGAGGGTAATGAATTAAATAATGGTGATTAGTTCGAACTACAGTTTTTGGTGGGTTCCAAACCACCGGGAAGTGATTTTACAGCAGAGAACAATCTTTTTTGCTGGCAAATCTAATCGGTCACCCTTTTTTTCGGAGGATGAAGCCATAGGTCTGAGACCTGTGCGTGGGTAATGAATTGGATGGTGGTGATTGATGAGTTGGACCTACAGTTTTAGGTGGGTTCCGAACCACCGGGAAGTGATTTTACAGCAGAGAAAAGAGTATTTTTGCTGGCCAATCCAATCGGTCACCGTTACAAAGATGACCAGGAGTTTCGTAGCTTATCTCTGATTGAACAGATACCTGCTACGGCACTCGGCCGTACAAAGAGGTTCCAGGAAATGTAATAAATGATAAATAATTATTGCTATAAATGTGAATGTAATATTGCTGTGAGAAATGGGCAGAAGCATCAATTCATTTTTTTTTTTTTTAAATAAATATAAATGTATCAACGCTTAGTTTCTCCGTTTTTGCAGACGAGGAAACGATATTGTCTTTAGATTTGAAGGAACTGATAATTTTTTAATTTTGAATTCCTCAAAGTGGTGCTATTAATTGTACTGAAGACTTCCACAATATTTAATCTGGCCAACCGATTAGATTGGCCAGCAAAAAAGACACTGTTCTCTGCTGTAAAATCACTTCCCGGTGGTTCGGAACCCACCTAAAACTGTAGGTCCAACTCATCAATCACCACCATCCAACTCAGACCTATGTGGGCTTCAACCTCCACACAAAAAAACAATGCCGGATATTGACAACAGCATTGAACGGCTGATAGAAAGCGATGAATGCCACTGCACAAAAATAGTCACCGCCGGAAACGAAACCACGGACCTCCCAATTGCCGGGCGGGCGTCTCAACTGCACTGACCCTCCTGTATATCGTATTGTAGTGACCCTTCTATATATAATTGAACGCACTTTGAGGAATTCGAAATTAATAAACTGTGTTCTATATATTTGTGTTCCTTCAAAACCAACTTGGTATACGAGTCGATACAGCAAAGTCTAAAATGAACGTTGCTATACAGAAGGGTCACTGTAGTTCTAGTTTTTAAGACGCCTGATCGATGATCGAAAACTGTGAGGTCCGTAGTTCGATTACCAGCGGTGATTGAATATGTTTGTGCAGTAGTGTTCATCGATTTCCATCAGCTATTCAATGCTGTTGTCAATGTGCTGAAGTCTTCAGTACAATAATTGGTAGCACTTTGAGGAATTCGAAATTAATAAATAATAGTGTCCTTCTTATGAGTTCATGTGAACTGCTGATAATTTTTCTAAAATTAAAATTCATATAAATTTGAGATGAAAATTACATAGGACTAATTCGTATTTTAATCAACGGTTTAGTTTCTTTGTAAAAGTTTTCTACAGTTAGTAAATATTAGAAGATTTCATCAAAACAATTATCACACATAAACCTTTAATTTGGCTACAAAACAGCCTAGATCATTCTTATATGTGATTCAAGTTGATTTCCATTGTTGAAGAATTATCAAAAAATCACTTTATTGTAGCACAGATCATTTAAAGCAGTACCATTTATGTGATTCTTTTGAGATACCATACCACTACGCCTAGTTTTACGAGAGATTTTTACCTATTTCAAAGCATAAATATGCCTATTATGTATATATTATTATAATATGGTATTGTATAGACATAAAGCGATAAAGCAACATTACAAAAAATTATCTTACGCACCAAATGAGTAGATTAATAAGAGTTTGAACAGTACTACGCTAACGATAACGTCACACCAACTTAGCCACACTATGCTCTGAATGCAAGCTGCTGTGAAGCAACTTGAGACATAGAGTGGTCAGGTTGGAATTAGTGTTTTTGTAGATTACGTCTTGGAAACTCCGGTTAAGGAGTACACGATTAACAATTATCCGCATACAATATTACCAATCTTATAAACTAGTTACCATAATTACTATATCAATTAGTTGAGGTGAGGCTTAATTTTGATGTGAAATAATTAGCGTAGTTTTAGTCAAACTTATAGTATTGACCAAACACACAGTGGATACGTAGCGGTACTGCACTGACTGATAGCCTTTTCTGCAAGCTTATGTGCTTTTAAAAGAAAACTGCAAACATCAATTGGCATTAACTGACCACATTTTTCAATAATAAATAAGGAACAAATAAAAAGTCTTCTTTAGTAAATACATTGTTTTTATTCTTGTGACAACAATGTCTTAAACTAGATGACTAACCTCAGTTCTTATGGTAGGTAAATACAGTTCAATTCACAAATCAACATTCAAGGCGTATCCAAAAACATTACAATCGTGAAAATCATGAATTAGCCAAGATATTACAGTGCCTAATCAGCATAGAAGTGACTGTTGCAAGTAGCATATTTTGGAATAGAAATAACCACAGTGCATTCCGCTCAATTGAACTAAAACGGGCAATTCAAGAATAGCACAATTTCGTAAAAGCCTTTTTAACCTAATGCAATTGAAATGAGGTTTATCACATATTTAAGCAACAAGAATTAACGGTTTGTTGAGGAAATCAAGGAAATGAATTATAAGTATGATTGTATATCTTCATTAGATAACACAACTGGATAAGATAAACAAAATAAAACCAACTTTAATGTATATGCAGCCATAGTTTGGGAACATAGCGTGTAATAAGATCAGCTGAACTGATATTAATAGCTAACATAATTAATCTGAAAGAAAGTATAAATGAAATTTTAATTTGTAGTGATGAATAATCGGCACATTCCACAATAAATTTGTTTACAAATACTCGAGACAGCTTAAAAAAGAGAAACATCAGATACTGAATGAAATTTACAACTAAATGTTGCAGAAAAATTCTAAAATTTTATAAAATCTACATGAGATTGGGGGTTTGCGACAGTAACCTTCATCAGTGAGAAGGTCCAACATGGATAATAAAAATGAAGGTTATTTTATTGTATTCAACAACTTGGAACTTTAATAATATGATTTGTTCATTTTTATCGAAAAATATCAACATGTTTTACTCGTACAGCATAAATAGGATTATATAGCCAGCAATCCATGTAACAGCTTCCATGAAACCTCGACCAAATAAACAACACACGAGTATACAGAAATTTTCGAGAGTACAATCCTTAATTTGGAAACTCATCGTTCACTTCAATTGTAATTCAATTTCAGTAATACAATATTCTGGTAAGATTACTATCGAAATGCTCATGAAATCACAGCTTAAATTTCTAGTTTGGTCGTTAAAGAGGAAAAGCCGATAGATGAATGTAAAGTATCTGGAAAATAAGTGTGATCTAGATGATAAGTTTAATGAAGATATTCAAGAATGGAACTGCAGATACATTAAAATGGAGTAAATTATGATGACATTTTATTATGAGGATTTTTGAGAACAAGTAATGAGATAATTCACAAGCTTATTGTACAAATAATATTCTCATGAATAACTTCTAAAATATTTTAAATTAGAGTAGTTGATGCTTGGATAACAGATGTTCTTAAAATACTATTTGCCATTTTTATTGCCATTTTTATTGACATAAACACAACATAAGGAATATGATTCTAAACTACATTGAGCGATAAAAAATCAAATGAACTTAATGGAATTTGAAAAGATGCAAGATGAGTTTTAAATGGCATTTTCAGTTGTATGGTCAACGTCAGTCGTCATTTCCATCACTTTGAATTCCATGAATAGTGGAAGAACATGAAAAATTAGAAATTTAAATATAAACTAATTGTTTGTAAAAAGTCGCAAAAATATAAAAATCAAATATAATTATCATTGGTTCATAAGTGAAAGAATAAAATACAGAGTGTGCAATGTGGTTGTATTCGGAGTATATGTCAGGTATCACATTTCCATCTAAGAGCATGTTATTGAAATAATAATGAAAAAACAATGTTATTGAAATCGGAAAGGCTCATTGTGTTGAAAACCGTAACAAAACTCAACGAAATAGGAGTTCATTATATTCTAATTGTCTCAATCACATATATTTCGCCAAGGATATGAAATCAATTTATAATTGAAATAAGTGATGCTTGAAACAGGATGGGTCGCATCAAAAAGAATGTTGCCTGCTTTCTTTGTGGATTGCAAATGTGAATAACATTTTTCTAAATACGAATAATCAAATAATAATCAAGATACTGAATATAATCAGATCAATAATTTGCAGTGAACTGGCGAAAGTCAAGGTGTTTAGAGAATAGAAGGATAGTCGCACCTTTATTCTAAACGCCTTGGGCGAAGTAGACAAGCTATTCTTTTCTCATTTATTTTAAAATAACATTGCTATCAAAACGATCGTCATAACTATAAACATCATTTGATTAAAATTTAAAAAAATATATAAGTATACATTACTCAATTGAAAGTATATATTTATACTTTATATAGTACATACAGTAAATGGTATTGAGTGTACAGACTATATTATATAGTTATATAATTTTATAAACATGGAAGTCTTTTTGATTGTAAAAAGTCGCAAAAATATAAAAAATCAAATTCAAAAAACCAATATACAAATCAACAAAATAGTTGTTTTACAATACAACTAACGAACTTGAGAAATGTTATCTCAAATATCATACACAAATTCAATTTTCATTGAGAAGGTTTTTATTTCTCATGTTTGGAAGAGAATTTAAACAATCTTTCAAGCATAATACATTCAGACCAATTTGTGAATGAAAAACCCGGATAGTACAGTCTTATTATGCATAATAGATTATTATTTCATGATTCACTTTTAATAAGAATTTTAAATTTCCAAAAATAAAATGGATTATATGGAGAGAAATCAACAAATTGGATGCTAAGATACAATCATTATTTTAAACTGCCCCATTTACATTTTCCCGTCATTTATCATAAAGATTTGTTATGGCCTGTATATTGTTCTAGGAGCTAAATTATAGAATTTCAAACTAATCAACGATATTTTCGTTTACTAAATTTGCAAGTTACTCGAGTTAGAGTCAAATTACTCTTACAACTTCAATACATTTAATTATACCCTAAACTGACACAATAATTCATTGTTATTGTCTTGAAATATTTTTTGATTCTACAATATTTATGTATCAACTGTCACTGACTAAGCTTTTCATTTTCTGATTCCTTTCCTTTTTATTAATCGAATTTAGCACTTACAACATTAAACATGTGTATTCCTCAGAATTTCTAAATCCTCATCTTTCCCCTATTCAACAGAATTTCTAAATCCTCATCTTTCCCCTATTCAACAAGCAAATATTCAAGTAATAACAACAAATATGTAATACAGTACAACAGAAATATATAATTGAATTGAAATACATAACCTTATTTGAATCAATATTTATTTTCCGAAAATTGGTACAATAAATCAAACAGACAAGTTTTTCTGAACAATATATAAAAAATGCTATATTTGTAAACTGAATGCATTTTAAACTGTATATTGATTTGTTTTCAGAAATTGGTACAATAAATGAAACAGGCAAGTTTTTCTGAACAATACCTAAAAAAAGCTGTGTTTATAAATTGAATTCATTTTAACTAATTATTGATATTTGTTTTCAGAAATTGATACAGTGAATGAAACAGACACGTTTTTCTGAACAATATATAAAAATGCTGAGTTTATAAATTGAATTCATTTTAACTAATTATTGATATTTGTTTTCAGAAATTGATACAATAAATCAGACAAGTTTTTTTGAACAATACATAAAATGCCGCATTTATAAACTGAATTGATCTTAAACTAAATAATTTTTGGAAAAGAAGTAAAATAATTCAATTGACATACATAAATATTGATAGAATTTAGACTTATGGTCTGTATAAAACAGGCTGAGTCCTCAGTCGAAAGAAAAGGGTTGTTGCCAGATGGGGTAGCATTTCTACCTCTAGACGTGATTACGTCTAAAAAGTGTCCCATGTGTTTACTTACTGAATTTGGCAACATAGGCTTTCAACATAGTTGCCCGTTTTACTAATTAAACACTTGAGACGATTTTTAGGCGTTTGTAATCAAGGCCAGAGGAAGAAGTTTACCCGATTCGGCAATGAGGACTCAACTCTCATTTTATGTTATACGAACCATATCAGTTTTCAGAGACAGTATTATTAAATCAAATACATCAGTTTCTGAACTGCCATGGAAGAGCAGCTGACTATTTTGCAACTCAGCTTCAATCATTTTAAATCTGGTTGATCTTCCACTCTAAATATTTCTAGAAATATTATAAATTATTAATACGATCAAAAACCGACTTCAATTATGCATTTTTTAAACCTATTTATGTATTTAATAAAATAGAATACAGCTGACATCATAAAATGCCTATTGTCACAGCGAAAACTGTAACAGGCAATCTCTCGTCAAAATTGCATAAAAAATGAATTCAATTTATAACACATCATAGTTAGCAGACATCTACAGTTCATCAAAAGACATCTGATCTTAATAGTTTTATATATCTATTAAGTGCTAAGGATGCGAGATGACTGTTGAGATTGATTATCAACTCAATCCAGACAACCGAATTTAAATTCATCTAAAGAACGTAATGCATGTATTTGTATAAAGAAAAATTCTTATAAAACTAAATTGTTCAGTTTGGTTCCTAATTTCTCTGTAGATATAGATAATAGGCATGGAAGATTGAGGTCGGGCAGCAAAACTAATTAAGTAAAAAACTTGGGAAGTTGAATTGTACAACAGCTGGAATGTCAGCTCAAGGATGTGTTCATTCTACGAAAACTTGTGAAGTTTGCTTTAAATCAGAATTGGCAAGCAAACAAACTATTGGTACCAATGACAGGTAGCTTAATAATATGCGTGGATTGACTAAATTGAGAATATTGATGTAAATGAATAAGATATAAAATAATAAAAAAATACATAAACCAGCAAATACAATATTTGATTGCGGATGAAAAACCTGTAGTTTGCTTTAAATCAGAATTGGGAAGCAAACTATTTGTATCAATGACAGATAGCTTAATAAAATGCATGGATTGACTAACTTGAGAATATTGATAATATGGATGTAAACGAATAAGACATAAAATAATAAAAAATATATAAACCAGCAAATACAATATTTGATTGCGGACGAAAAACCTGTAGTTTGCTTTAAATCAGAATTGGGAATCAGAATTTGTATCAATGACAGATAGCTTAATAATATGCATGGATTGACTCACTTGAGAATATTGATGTAAACGAATAAAATAAAAAACATACATAAACCAGCAAATACAATATTTTTTTGTGGACGAAAAACTGTAGTTTCCTTTAAATCAGAATTAGGAAGCAAACTATTTGTATCAATGACAGATAGCTAAATAATATGCATGGATTGAAAAACCTGTAAAGTTTGCTTTAAATCAGAATTGGGCTTAATAATATGCATGGATTGACACAATTGAGAATATTGGTGTTAATTAATAAGATATAAAATAATAAAAAACTTACATAAACCAGCAACTACAATATTTGTTTGCAGATGAAAACCTGTAAGGTTCGCTTTAAATCAGAATTGGGAAGTAAACTACTGGTCTCAATGACAGATAGCTGAATAATATGCATGGATTGACTCACTTGAGAATATTGATAATAATGATGTTTGTGGACATAAACTTGTAAAGTTTGCTTTAAATCAGAATTGGCAAGCAAACAAACTATTGATATCAATGACAGATAGCCAAATAATATCCATGGATTGACTCACTTAAGCAATGATATAGCAATATTGATGTAAATGAATAAGATATAAAATGATAATCAAAACATAAATCAGCAGCTACAAAAACCATTGGACAACTGCAAACAAACTATTGGTATCAATGACAGATAGCTAAATAATATGGATTGACTCATTTAAGAAGTGATATAACAATATTGATGTAATTGAATAAGATATAAAATTATGAAAAACATATATAACTAAAAAATTTGTTTGTGGACATAAACTTAATAATGAAATTGGAAGCATTCGATTAACATATTTTATGCCAGACAATTGTGGACACCCGGAATGCTTCATCTACTATCATTTAAAGAAAGTGTTGCAACTTGTCTTTAATTAGAATCTTGGATGGCATCTCATAATTAGATTGTGACAAAAAGTGAACAATCATTTATCTATCCCTGAAACTTTAAAAAATGTTATCCAGGTTAAAGCTTTAGAAAATAAATTCAACAAATACTATATTACAGAGAAAATTATTTTATATTTCACTATATTTCGTTTTCAACTGAGAATGAAAGGAATCAACAGGAAATTTAAAACTTGCTAACTAGTTACGACTATAATTTGTACATTCTCAATGAAATGTATGAGAAAATGCTGTTGGTTCGAATGAATATTGAAATATGACAGACAGAGAGCGACACGTTTAAGTTACTAGAAAACAGATTATATTGTTCACTAATTGTCACTAATATTTTATGTGAGCTTGGTTTTCATTATTTAAGACTAGCTATCTTTAGTAACTAGATTGCACTCAAAACCCAGTCAAATAAAAAATAAAGAGAGAGAGGTATTACGTATATTGATAAAAATAGTTTGAATTCAAATAGAAATATTTTGAAGCCAAGAAGAGCTATGAAATACCAGTGAGATGTATCAGCTTGAATATGAAATATCATTGGAAATGATAAACTATGACACTTTTTCATAATTTATTATCCAAGAAAACAAATTACTGAACCATTGTGATCCAATACAAATATCCAGCACTGTAGGAAAAGTGGACTTATTTTTCTTCGACAATTTTGATAACATATATTTACCAGCTACTCTTTTCTTTCCAATACTAGTATGTTTGGCTGTAATAAAAAAAACTTGGAAAAACATAAACACAAGAACTGGTTAAATGTACCTTCTTGTGGGCCCATTTCAATTGATTGAGATATCAAGTTACTCGAAATAAAAAAAACTTGATCAACTTTTCAATCACACTTTATCGAAATTTATTATTTTCGGAAACAATTACATTGAAATAAAAATTTTATTTTGCATAATTTGAAGTAGTATTTTGTATTATTGATTAAGAATTTCAATGTTGAGCTCATAAAATTAATAAATTAAATTTTTTTCAAATTAAGGATTCATGAAGTCACTTAAAAAATTAACTATTATTACTATAATGTACTTGATAGAGAATACTCATTTTTAAATAACTTTGCTTTATTTCTGATAATCTAAGTTAATTGGGCTGCATTTCACTTCTTAACTTCTAACACCATCTCTCCCTTCAAATATTACAAACATTGTATGAAATATATATATATATTATAGTGATTGGGAATCACATCAAGTGTACCAGCTCTTTTTGACAAAATACACATCTCAAATAGCGACTTATTGAGTTTATAATACTTAAATTAAGAATAAATGTTTATTATCAAGGCATATTGAGAAATTGAATTAACATTGAACTAACTTTGGCTCAAGAATCAAACACAAAATAAGATGAATGGGATTCTACTTTCATGAGCTTTGAAAATTTCTGAACATACTATTTATTTGTATGTATTTATTAGTTCTGCATTCTTCACTGAAAGGATAGAGCGCAATTCAATTTAAATTGTATTGAAAAGTGGTAGACTTCTCTCATTTTTCAAGAATCGAATTCTTACATTACTGTAATGTATAAAACAAGTGGAAACACTAATGAATGTAGTTTAAATGCATATCTAACTGGTTACCACATTATTAATGCCAGGATTATAACTAAGGATTTGGTATTTTGAGCCATAATTAGGATGGATCACCGGGGAGTGATGTGGAAATGAACTTGCGAGCAGCTTGCACTGGAAATTGATAAAAGTAGATATCAGGTAGACTGCAAAGCTTAATAGTTCCTCTCCAGATTGAAAAAAATAATATTTTGGCTTGATTCTATGTACAGTTCAATTTTCTGATCAACAATCAAAACAAACAAGAAACCCTTTTACAATCAGTGAGTCACGACCACATTTGTATGAGTAACAGTATGCTTTCTAAGATATTCCATGTTCAGAAAACTCTTTCCACAAACGGCACACGGAATAGGGTTGCCTCGAGCATGTGTGGCTTGATGACGCCTCAATGAAGCCTGCTTTAAAAACGCCTTACTGCAAGTTTCACAAGTGAACGGTTTAACACCTGAGTGTATGGCCACATGGTTTTTGAGGTGCGAAGAGCTCTTGAAACATTTGTAGCATTCTGGACATTCAAAAGGCCGCGCTTCAGTATGCGTCAAAAGGTGCTGCTGTAGAAATGTCTCTTGGGCAAAACTTTTGTCGCAGATTTCACATTGGAATGAGTGTTCACGATCGTGAGTCAGAGAATGTTCCTGTAGGTGAATTGCATGCACAAAACGCACTCCACACACGGCACACTCATACTGCATTGGTTTCATAAGAGTTTTGACAACTACCTGTGATGGGAGGTAAGCACTACCATCTGTATTGTCTTTTGATATGTTAGTATTGGCACCACTAGGATTACCATTACCACGGTTGTTGGACACCATATCTAATCCACCTGATCCTGTATTGCTATGTGCTGCTATTAAATGGTTGTTCAGTTCATTTAGATTCTGCAACACAATGCTACAAATATTACATTGAACGCCTACAGCTGGCACATTATTTGTTGATGATACACCTGCGTTAAAGCCCTTATTATTTTTTGTATGTGTTAATGTATGCTTCTTAAGGTTTGACGAGTCAGCAAAAGCTAGTCCACAAATTTGGCATGCAAAAGGTCGAGCTCCAGTGTGTATCAAGACATGTCGTTTGACGTCAGAAGGGCGAGTGAATGCCTTGTCACACATAGAGCATGGGTATGGTCTCCGACCTGTATGAGTGATCATATGATTTCTCAAATTACTTGAATTTGAAAAGGCCATACCACACTGGGGACATGAAAATGGCCTTTCTCCAGTGTGTATCACTAGATGTCGTTGCAGTTCTGAAGGCTTACTGAATGACTTCTCACACTGAGTACATGGGTAAGGTAAAGAGCCAGTATGCTTCATTGAGTGTATCTTCAGATTGTAGTTGGTGGTGAATGCCATTCCACATATTGTGCATCCAAATGGACGTGCTCCTGTATGTAAACAAGTATGACGCTCCAAGTCTGAGAGTCGGCGAAATGATTTTTCACAAACTGTGCATGGATGAGGCTTTGTATCAGAGTGTGTTAGAAGATGCATTCGAAGATTGCTAGAATTACGAAAACTTGAGTTGCAAACATCACAAGTGTAAGGTCGATCTTCAGTGTGCACAATACTATGACGGACTAAATCAGAAGGTTTGTTGAATGCTTTATTGCAAACCGTACACACATGACTGCATGCTATTACACCAGCAGCAGAAACAGTATTCTGGCTTTTATCACACATTCTAACTCCATATTTGTTTGTTGAATTTGCTGGCTGATTAGTTGTCGTTATTGCAGTTCCAGAGGCCTGAGCAAGAGATGACACAATTGAAGCAACAGTGGTGGAAATTTCAACAGCTTGAGATGTCTGTGACTGGTTTTGGTGGACATTATTCCGTGATGGGTTTTGTGGGTTTTGTTGTTGCTGCTGCTGTTGTTGTTGCTGCTGCTGTTGTTGTTGTTGTTGCTGATGCAAATTGTTTGGATTTTGATGATGGTTGAGCTGATGGAGAACTCCATGAGCAATCATTTGAGGACTTGTCATAGCCTTTACTGCACTTTCATCAACTGTTGATGGCACATCTCTGGTATTTGCTGAAGTAACAGAACCTGTCTTTGCTTCATTAAACTCGCGACAAATACTGGAAGCTCTTACACTTATCATATTCTGATAAGTGTCATCACATTTTAAGACTCTATGAGCTATACGTGTATGGTTCAACAAAGCAAAGGTATTACTGAATGTAACATTGCAAAGATTGCATGGTACCTCATGCATGCTTGGTTCATCATTTGCATAGACAATTATATTTTGATGCATTGTTTCTTTGTCAGCCGGGTTTCCTGTAGCACCTTGTGGGGCACTAGCACCATTGCTGAATGCCCCTATTTCACAAACAGGCTCCGGATACTCTCCTGACACAACTCCTTGATGATGACGCAGATCATAGCCGGGAGGTGGCTGAATACCTAATTGAGAACACCCCTGATGCACCATCATCTGACCAAGAGTTTCGAATGAGACACCTCGAAGAGCAGTATCTGATGTCAACTGAAAAAAACACATATTGAATGAGATTTTGATTGCAAGAAAAATTCATTATATTAGTGATAACAATCCCTTAAATTGTTTTTATCTAAAACTATATTATAAAGTAATTATTGAGAGTTCAAAAAATAATGAGATAAGAGCTGACTTTATTCATGCCTAACCTGAACCGTTGCATAATGAAGCTATTATGCAATGAGTCACTTTTGATTGAACTTTCTAGTTTATGTTTATTTGAGTACGTTATCCAAGTAATTGGTAAGTGAAATTAAAATTAAGTTATTGGTAAATGTAGATGAAATAATGTATTCAACAATTGTATCCAGCCTTTATTAAACCACTAGTGATATGTTTAGAGCACTTGCTTTGCTTGTCTGCTAAGAGCCTTATCATAAAGAACTACTGCAGTCATGTGCTACAATTTAGGCTAGATTACATCAGCTTAGCAAAAGATCGAGCTAACCTGACCTGACCTAAACCTAACCTTCATTCATCCAACATTCATAACCGTCAAATTCATGCCTCAAATCAGTGTACTGTGGGTCGTCTGACGATGCTCTTAACAACAGAGTGAAACGGCCGTCACACCATAACGTGAGTCACAATTTCCACTTAATAGTGCTTATTAAGTTTTGTTATGTACTAGTGGAAACAAGATGGATCTTCAACATATTTTTTTATATTATTGTGATTTGTATAAGAGTGCATAGGAGCTTTCCACTGTATTGTGAGAGATTGTGAGCTTTCTTCCAAGATTAATAGTTTTGCCCATACAATCCAACCTTTTTGATCCCATCCTTATCCTTACCAATTCCCTAACTTGACCTATCCTAGTACATGTAACCATAGTTGGTTAGGTCATTTCTCACTCCATATGTTACTGTTATTTTGTTAATGTGTTAGAATGTTTATATTTTATTGTATTTTCTTAAATGTATATTGTCAGTTGTTATGACTTTGGTGAGAAATAAATAAATAAAGATATTGGGAACTCAAAATCTACGTTATGAAAGGATGTTGTACGTTTGTTTATTCAGTGGATATGAAAGACATTAAAGAGATAATGAAAACGCCAGCAGATGACATTAGATGAACAAAATGGCTGAATTGTTATCAGTTTAGAGGAATTACTTTTGGAACAACTTTCCACGGTAGAATACAATTTCGGTACCATCATGTGCTCAGTCTTCAATTTCAATCTTAAAACAATGGAAATGTGAACATGAAATTGATAACGAACACTAATTTAATTGAAAGATCAAATGGTTGATAACATCAATGTACGAAATAAAAGGACTAGGTAATTGTGCCGCAGATGTTAGCAAGAAAAAAATCACTTGAAACCTTCACCAAATTGTAGTATTATGTCTCCTGATCTCAATTATCAAGTTTTTACATTCTTCCATATTTTTCTACTTACTCAGCTTCCAAATTTTATTTAGTTCATCCTTCCAATTAATCAAATTGTTTAGACTTAGATCCACATCAGCATTTAGCCCTTGCGCTATATCTAGCCAGCTCTTGTACCAGAATACTCTTCTTTTTACAATTTCCGCTGCTAGCAGTTTTGGTAGGCGCCAATCTTGCATATTCATCACCTTGTTTATATAGGTAATTGAAATGCAATCGGAGTGTGTATTCAAAAAGTGGTGGCTCTCCCGTTTCTAGGAATAGAATATAGCTGGGCGTATTGTAGGGTAAGTTGAACAATCGTTTGACGAAAAAACGCCACAATTTTTTTACCTGTTCGTATCTTCTGTATCCCCACACCTGAGAAGCATACACCATGACCGGCCGTGATACAGTCCTGTATAAAATCCACTTAGCCGACAACGGAACCTTCTTATTGCTAATTAACTGCTCCCAGCCAGCATTTAGACCCGCTTTAGCACTCCTCAATTTTTCCTCAAGATGATGTTATCAATACTCCCAAGTACTTGTATTCAAACATTCCCTTCTCTATCCTATTTCCCTCAAAAAAACAATTTTCCTGTCTTCCTTGCCGTCCACCCTTTTTAAAAACCATTACCTTCGACTTATTCAAGTTCACTCTCAGATTCCACCGTTTGCAGTACACTTCTAGACTGAATATCATATATTGCAGTTCTCTATCCGATTCAGCCAGTAACACGATATCATCAGCGTACATGAGTCGTTTTATTCGAAGATTACCCACTCTTGCTCCTCCTAATTCACCCTCCAAATCAGTCAAAAAAAGAGAGAACAAGAGCGGGCTCAATTGACAGCCCTGTTTCAAGCCTACTCGTGCACTGAACTCTTCCGTCAGCCCATTCTCACTCTATACTCGTGCAGTAGTTCCATTATTTCCGCAATACATATTTCTGAGAATCGTTATAAATTTTGACGATATCCCCATGCAAGAGAGTTTGTAGAAAAGCGCTCGTCTGTCTACCGTATCGAACGCGGCCGAGAAGTCGACATAGAAACAGAAGAGTTTACCTCGTTTTCTACTAATTTTCAAGTTGACTATCAATAATAAATTGAATATGTTGTCTACTGTGGAATATCCCTTCCTACAGTTTATCTATTTAATAATAAAAGCATTTTCAATTTGTTCCATAATTTTATCACTTGATGCATTGCACATACTTCTACATAATCTGTCGCCACAGCCTGGGTTTTGGGCGCTTGGTCCTTCTATTTCATTAGCTTATGAATTTTGACGACTGTGACTAACGATAATGGATGATAATATCATCGAGTGCTATATAATCTGAAACTGATGCTTTTGTTTTACTCACAGATATAATTTAATGAGAATATATATTTGAAGAATAATACATTTTATGTTAAATAATGATTTTTGACTGTTTTTTCCAACCTGATATTATTTCTGAATGTAAACATTTTAAAATAACAAAAAATTATCAAAGAGATTTTTACTTTGAATGCATTAAGGAATTAATGAAAACATAATAATGATCACTATAATTCATTAATATAGTGACAGAATATTGGGAATATATTGATACTCCATCACTACATTGAAAAAAAGTAAATAACACAATTTTCATTCTTCATCATGGTGGAACCTTTGAATGATATGTGTATTTGTGATCCCTTGTGCCCAATTACAGAAATTCCAAACCAACCCAGCCTTGCTAGATTGGACAAATTTATCAAGGTTAAATGTGACATGTAACATGTAATTTGCATATGCATCCTAACCTAACCAAAGCTACCCTTACCTAACCAAACCTAGCATTGCTAGATTTTAAGCATTCCAATTCAGCAATTCTAGATTAGGTTAGCATTGGTTAGGCTAGGTTAGGTTTAATATCACAAACTTCAACTAGCCACACTAGATTGGTTCTACTCTCTGGCAGTCTGCTCACAGGGCAATCAATAAATGTTCAAAATGTGCTAGGTGTATAAAAATTGGCAGTTTAGGTTTTCACCTATGTCGTTTCATCCATAAACCTGTGAAAATTTTTTTAGAAAGAAGATTCTTGATATATTGATGTTACCAATGCAGGTTCCCATAGCACACCCGTTATTACAAATTAATTTCTTGGTGAAAGTAATCAATGTTTTGTAGCCTAATGAACATTGAAAACATACACGTTTCTGATTATTACTGTAATTTCCGAGTGATAGTAATTTTCAATTAATAATTTTGGTAAAATTATTTTGAAACAACATTTGAAGAAATATTGATTGAATCGAGTGAGTGAGGCCAGGCTACACAATAGCAGAGTGATATTATGTAATGGATAGCACTGATAGATTGATGGAACTGATAGATTGATGGCACTCCATTGCTCGAACTATCTGTTCGTCTATGATATTATGCTTAAGGCACTTTAAAGGCTTTTTACAGAGCCGTATTACGTTCAAAAGGTGAGTTTTTAATATTGAATAATTAATTGAGACCGACACTTGAAAACTTGATAATTGTGATCAGGAGACACAATACTACAATTTGGTGAAGGTTTCAAGTAATTTTTTTCTTGCTAAAATCTTCAGCACAATTACCAAGGACGGAACTAGTAACAGGTAGAATATATGATTGAAAGAGAAAATGATAAATTATACGAAGTATAGGGATAGGAAAACCACAAACGAAAATTACCTATAATTTTAACGAAGAAGAAGAATACATTTGAAGAGCATTTGATGCAACAAAGCCCAACATGAGCTGTTAAAAAAATTGTAACATCAAGTTTACATACGAAGCATTATTGTTTATAAGTAGGCCAAACATTAGTAATATTTGTCCACATATGAAAAAGTAACAGATTCCTATGTGAAATATCATGAACGGTGGCATGCCTGAGTAATTTTGCACAGGATGCAAATCCTATATTACTACATTATTTATAGCTTAGATACTAGAGTAGAGAATGAACTGTTAATGCATTAACTTATATTAGTTGTTTAAACTGTAAACATCAGCTGGTTAAAGCTATGTAAGAAATCATTTATTTCAATTTTCAAGCAATCTTTCTAGATCTCAACTAGGTTATATTTTTTTTTAAACACAAAAATATAACCAAGAAGAGTTGAATAGGTAAGTGAACTAAGAATTTTCATGTTTTAAGACGCCCAATAACGTTTATCAATGGACAAGAATGAATGAAAGAGATTTTTTCTTCTCTTGATGTGAGAAAGGATGTAAAGGAAGTGTTCTCCTTTCAATCATCTAGATTTTCAATTATCCAGTATAAACCAGGCCAAATTTCATCCAGATAACTGAAGTTCTATTATTCCAAGTTAGAGAAATTAATATATAGGCTAATCAAAGAAATTACCATGGTTGTTTACCACCAATAATTTATTATGCTTACCTGAAGTTGAGTTTCATGATTTCCTTCGTTGCCATTCCTGTAACAATAAGTTAATTGTTACGTTATTGTTGATTGTGGAATTTAGAAATGTATCATGTTTGGTTGGAAACATGCAGACATAATTTATAATGAAATACTACTGGAAACTATCAAAAACATGAAATAGTCATCAGAGAAAGATTATTGTGAGCTGTTCTCAACATGTTTTTAATTGACAGGAGCAAAATTAAGCTCATAACAAGCAAAAATTATCGAATTCAAATAAGAATTTCCTATCTTTTAATAAAAATTCATAGTTGAAAAACTTATTTCAAAATTGTTGCAATATTTGTATGAGTGTTTAGTGAGCTGAATTCTTCGTCCAAACTCCAGTTGGACTATCTGGCAATAATTAATTCAATAGACATAAGATTGGAATGTGTTCAGAACCTAACCTAACAGCAACCTAATGATAAATAGTTGTTGATTAGGATGATGTTCTTTGTCCTTTTGACAAAGGTTTCTTCCTAAACCATTGAATTTGCTCCCAAGAGTAATTGACAATGTTTCAAACATTGTACAAATTGTTATTCTACAGAATAATTGTCAGTGTTTTTCACATAAAGAGTTGGTATATGGAACGAAAAAGATGAATAAGTTACTTAATGTAATAGACTGACAAATTATTCAGTTACAGAAAGCATCATAAATTATTGGGAAACTGAATAAATGAGCAATACTTACGACTTTATATCCATAGCATAGAATATAGGTTGTGCATGATCATTATTGTAATTGTAAATTGTGATAACATAAGAACTCTGCCGATAACATAGTAATTTATGGGGCAGCTACACACAATAGTTGGCATTGTAAAGATTCATGTCAGTCCTACTGAATATCACGATTTATTTCCATATGCATCTATTACATCTAATTTACTTTATCAAGTAGTAAGTCCTGTATAGCCTAGTTACATGAGATAGTGACTTACGTATTTTAAAAATGATAAACTATTGCAAAGGAACAGAAGAGATAACTGATGTTTCAAGACAGCGACAAAGATTACTTCGAACAATTTTGTCTCAATAACAAAGGTTATGGGATAGTTCCCGTAAGTTCGGCCAAGCTGCCAAACTGCAGTGTATAGGTTATGAAAGGTTTTTCTGCTAAATCAAATCAATTGCATGTTTTTTTAATTAAAAAATCGACTTACCTTCTGTGGAATTCGTGAGGTTCTTCGTGGTTGTGTTTGGCTTGTTCAGAATTAGAAGGTTCAGTTTTTACTGCTACAGACTCACACTCATGTTTTTTCTCATCCATTATTTCATAAGGAACCAAAATTAACATTCAGTTACATTGAAAACTAATAATTCGGACACTACCCAAACATTACAACGTTTTAGCCTAATAAAATTCAAAAAATTTTGACGAAAAATTACATTCCAGTCTAACCTTAGCCATTCTAATCCGAACTTGTTTTCATGATGGTGATGGATTATGGGTATGGGTTGATATAACAACTGCCATTATGCTTTAGGTAAATGTACAAGAAAACTGTATAAAATTCAAGCATCAGTAATTACAAATAATGGTAACTGATTTTATATTTTTTTCATAGGGAAATATTATTATGATACGATTAATATCTCAATTTCCGGAAATCATCAAAACTAAAATCCTACTTTTTAAGTATAAGTAGGTGTAGCAGTAACAGGTAACAGTAACAGTAACAGTTAACAGGTCTAAATAGCAGTTCCAGTTACTGATCCTGCTCCATTATCTGTATCAGCTGCCGTTCAAATAATTTGCATTGATAAAAAAATAATAATAACGAATAATATGGGGCCATTGAGTGATATACACAAACATTGTGGCACCGGGGCAGTTACCAGTTATTAAACTTTGCCCCCTCCCCAACATAATTGATGACACTTTTTTTTAATTGGAAGGGGTGATTGTTAAGTTTCGAGGAATGATGCTGTTGAAAGTTGAATCAAAGAACTTTCTCAAAAAGTCAATTAATGTCGAGTTTCTTCTTAAAATTGAAATTTCTCATTTCTAAAATTAAGAACTCGTGGCTATGCGGCTCTCCTTGAAATTTAAATGCTCCTACGAAAATTATCGTACCTTTAAAATAAAGTGAGGACTTGCGGCTTTGCGAAGACCATAGAGCCAATCCTCTAAAAAACGACCCCTTGAGATTTGAAGAGCCCTTTGGAGGGATAACTGGCGGTAATGCATTATGCATGATGCATGGTTCTTTTTTGTTGAACTTAAAAATGAACTAGACCTTACTGTTCCTATTTCCAAATCATTTTTTTCACAAAAGTCATCCTGCATTACATGTCATATTGAACCTGATGCATTTCTATCTGCATCGGGTCGAAACAGAGTGGAGTAGTCATAAACTTTTCAGTGTGGAAACGCTTTCTATACTATTACCTAGTTCAGCAGTGATTAGTAGACATTGCTCACCCAACACTCTCCTCAGTGAGGAGAGTGTTGGGTCCTCACACAAAAAAATATATGATATTTTCGAAAAATGATGATATTTTGGAAAAGCGATGATATAATCAAGAGCACTTTTATTGTCTCAATTTTCATTGCTCAATCTTTCATTGATGATAGATACTGAAAAAAAAATATATTTGAAAAGCCCAAAATTGTTTACATTCTCTAGAAAATACGCCTTATACCCAATGAAGGGTAACTATGCATTTTTAGCTCTCACTGTATGAAGTGCATAGGGGGAGAGCATTATACGGAGTCCGTCCGTCCATCTAGCTGTACGCATTAAACTTCAGAGCAAAAACTATAAAGAGTTTAAGTACCAAATTTTCAGGAGGTATTAGGCACCTTATACGAAGAAAAAAGAAATTAACATTAAGTTCGTCAATACTCGCTGAAGTACAAAAAAAGGAAAAATCTATCCTTAAAGGAACAGCTGATAGAAGTTAACAGTATTTTGGAGCACGGCGTTGAGGCATGCCCTTTCTCAGTTCTAGAGAATTGGAAAATTTGTATCAATCTGTATCAGATGTTTCCCTATAGAATAAAATCGATTTTTCTTCAAATGTTTTTAAAAAGTACGGTCGGGACAGTGAGAGCGACCCCCTTTGAATTTACAGAAGGTAGATTCATTCCACTTTTTTTTAGCAGTAACCTCCAATCATGAAAAGCAAAAATTTATTATCCATTAATGAAAACGCTCGAAATTTGTTCATCCATCCCCATTTTCTAGTTGAATTTAGATTTCTGCCCCTATAGCTTCAAAGGGGGATTATTTTTTAGCCTAAAAATTTTTTGAATGGACGTCTACAGAGTTTTTATGCCCAATCTGATGAGGAGAAAAATTTCCCAATTATCTCAATATATAAGTTTTTAATTCTTTTAATTCCCCCTCTCCTCCTCTAATATTTAAAGAGCAGTTCAGGAGTCAGATAGTTCGTTGAGGAACCGATATAGAGGTATATATATATATATATATATATTCAACGCTGACTGCCTCAAAAAACGAGTTCTTGGAGTGATTTTTCCACCACTATGAGTCAATTCTGCAGCTAGTCAGTAAGCTGCTAGATTCTTATGTTTAAAACACATTATACTCCATCTTTGGGCGCACATGATATTTTTCATTACAGTGTAGAGCCCCAATTATCTGCGGAATTGGGTAGCAAGGGCATAGCGGATACGAAAATCGCAGATAACACAAAAATAGACAAGAAATAAGGTGAAAACATGAAAAAATATGTCAGCGTAAAAACTATGTTTTATTGTACAGAAAACATGATATGCAAATCTTTTAAAGTATGTACAGTACAGCAGAAACCTTAGCTCTACATCTAAATAACTAGAATAAAAAACACAAAAAAAAAACAATATACACTGTACTGTTAGCAAAAAGTGTTCAGTACGCCTTTCTAAAACTCCTTTTTCCTTCTTGCTTTGGAAACACCTTTTCTTTATTCTTGTTTGTACTTTCCTTATAAGAGGATCTTTTTTTCGTAGCACTCGCGGATAATCCGCACCACGGATCATCCGCCCGCGGATAATCGCGGCTGTACTGTACTTCTTAAGGTTATTCCTCTTATTAAAATGAAGAAAAAAGTTAATATAAACATAGGTCAAGAAACTTTTCATCACAAAAATAATGATGATTGGAATTGGCTGCTATCAATATGAATTTACTGAATCAGAAACCCCTTAGAGCCATCATATCTAGGAAGTTAATTGGATAGGTTTTTTGTAAAAGGAGCTGAAAAATGGATTAAAACATGTTGTCAATCTGTAACTATCGTAACATACGAGTACTATTGAGCTATTTAACAAAATACACAGAAATGACTATAAAACGCGTTTTTCGAAGTTGAAAGTGATTCACTTTGTATTTTTTTAATAAACATTTTCCTTCATTAAAACTTATAGAGAATTTCATTTCAAAAATAAAATGTTGAATCACCTAATAGCAAAAAGTACCCAAAATTTTAAAATTGGGTTTTATTGGTCAAAACACACTGATTTTGCATGGTAGCTTTCAACTTGTTATTCTTGTGTGTTTGATGCAATAAAACCCTGAAAATATGAAATTTGGGAACATTTTTCATTGTTAGGTGATTCAACATTTCACTTTTCTAATTGAATTTTCTACCAGTTTTGTTAAAGACATAGTGGTTTATCCACAATATATAGCCATATTATTCCACTTTAAACTTGAACCCCCCCCCCACCGCTGTTTTATAATCATTTTTACGAATATCTTATTAATTATTACAGTAGTTACAGATTTGTAACATATTTTATCCAATTTTCCAGTTCCTTCTAGGCTGCAGCATAAAACGTACACAACACACCCGTTTAACCCAACTCAATACACCCAATACAAAGTTTACATACCACCCAATATACCACCATATGAATCTTTATTAAATGAATTGACAGCAAAATAGATGTCAACTTCAACCATCTTCATTTCTGTAATGAAGTGATACTGAACCTATACTTTCTATGAACTCACCTTATTATGTATATTTCTTTAATGAGAGGAATGGGTTGGTGCAGTATGACAGATTACTCTTGAAACACTCTGTATAAAAGTGAGTGCAAGTAAATATATTAATATCAATTATAAATACAATTAATATTGATATATTTGTAAGTGCTGACAATATTTATTTCAATTATAATAATTATTGTTCAATAATTTATGTACTGTTATTCTCAACTCCACACACAGCCAAAAAAAAAAATCAATTGAATTAATGTAACCAGTTCTTTGGTTTACTTTCGTTCTATTATCTAACATTCAATTAATTGCCAGAAATTTTTCCAGTTTTAATAACTTTGTGTAGGCGTCCCAAAAACTGATAAAATAGCTAAAATCAAGTGGCATCAACAGTGGTTAATGGTATAAATAAGGGAGCTCTGAGTGACTGAAAAAGTGGCGTGAGAAGCAGCCAGTGAGTGCATCAGGCCGGATTCTGATTTGTTCAGTCAGCCTTCCATGAACATCTATTTCTATGGGTGATATATTTTGAAAATCCTTCAACATATGAAAGTAATGGTAAATATTGAACCTTATATTACAAAAATTTGAATTAATTTTTTTTAAGTTCAAACCTATTTCATTTGTTCAAAACTTTTATGTCACAGATCAATATAGGCTATTGTGATTATATTGTGGCAATATAATCATGACTAGCCTACAGCAATATGACATAAGTATGATGAGCATCTCAATGAGATTAACAAATAAGTTATAATATGTTTATTATTATCTAGGGAGTACATAATTATTAAATCCAAAACTTATTTTTACTTTCGTGTTTGCTGTTTTGTGTGACTTCCAATACAATTATTTTAAGGTGACCTATCACATTTCTTAGAGTTTATAATGATGAGAAATATTAACGGGAGTAGGAGAGATTAACTAAATAAATAAATGGGGCGTCGCAGCTTCAGCTTGCTGTCGTTCAGCGGTCGTGGGTTCGAATCCCGCTCCTACGTCTGGCATCTATGTGTCATTCACCTCATTACCCACGCACAAGCCTCGGACTTATGTGGGCATCATCAGCAATAAAAAATTAATGAATCTGTATCTTTGCAATAAATTCCCCTACTCTTGATTTGGCCCTATTTTTGTTTGTACACCAATCGTGCACTCAAAAGTTGGCGCCAAGCTAACTCTGTCTACAGACTGCAAGATGTATAGAGTACTTTTCTAATTCTACTCTTATCTTTTTCAATAAATTGATAATTACATTATGAACATATCTATAATAAATGGGAATAATCCTAATAATCATTTTTCATGGAGAATGTCATGGTAGAAACATCAGCTGTCAACTTCAAGTTCTTTAATAATTGTCCGTAGATTACCCTCTCTGTTTAGTGTCTATTGCTATCTCGTTTAGCCACAGTGAGTCACAGTCACAGTATTGGTTGGTCGGTCGGTTCACTGCTCCACATAGTTTACAATATTTAGTACAGTCTAGACAGGAGTTTACAGAGTGATTGTGAAAGTGCACAGCATATGGTTGGTAGTGTACTAGTGTACTGACTTGTCATCTCAAGCAGCTTGAGCGTGTGATATCTGATATCACTATACAGTGTGTAACATCCGTTGATAACACTTGAGCAAGTTTTAATTTGATAGGAAACTAACTAAAGTGTTCAATAGTTTCAGGAAACTTTTTCTGAAAATCGAATCATGTCTGAAGAAGGATTAGAATATGATCGTATTGTCCAAGACGGCCCCAAAAAGGTGAGTGATAAAGTCGACTCCATACACCTGTTATCAAAACTTTTAGAATACTTATATATGCTTTAGAATGAAAACGGATTGTTGCTCTATTTACCCTGCTCAACAACCAGTTTTTTATCAAACTCAACAAAATATTTAACATTTTTCCCCTTTTTGAAATAGTGGCTTTAAATTTGTTACTAGGATTTACATGTGGAGCAAGAACAGTATAGTCACCCGGTACCGGCATGGCTGATTATGCATTATTTGTAACTTTAACACTTATTTTTCACATCAATAATACGGTAGTTCTATAATAAGGTATTACTGTACAGTTGAAACATTTCGAGCATATTTTGTGATATTAAACGGATATTTTGAACGGTAGCCTACATATTTAAAAATATTTCTTACCTACAGAAACGTTTTAGTAGGTCAAGGAAGAAAAGAATATACAGTATAAACTTATCGAGCATTCGTACTAGAAAAAGTTCGATGGCGTTCTATAAACTAAATATAAAATTTTTGAATATTGACTATAATTATATACGTATTGTATTAAACATGCTAAACTTATAGATTTTTGTTAATTTTTGTGAAAATTAACTCTAAAATTTCAAATGCTTACAAATTTAGACTAGACACAAACATAGTAGTTCCAAAATCATTAAAAGAGTAGATTTTCCTTATATGTTCATTCTAAAAGTGGATTCATTGTCACAGAGGATTTTGATTGAATTACTAATAATTTCCTCTCAATTCAAAATTTGTATAACAATTGCAAAATCTGTAATGTTTTCCATGACAAAATACGTGATAGACAATCTAATATCAAGACTGACACTGTATTTCTATTTAAATTATGTAAAAATTATAATTTGAATAGAAATACAGTGTCAGTTTTGATATCAGGCAATTGCCGAGGTGATGTATGGGGACACATACATACTACTGAAAGAAAAATATTTATTTATTATAATGAACCAACTGATGACTCATGTGGATTCATAAGCATGATTCACTGTTCATAAGCATTGCAAATTTGTATAATACTCACATAGCTTAAAAGAAAAAAAATCAGTTTATTGAGAATTAAGATGCAGCTCATGGATTTTCAAGGTATAATAAATATAATTTATTAATTATTTCTCAATATTTATCTGTTTGTAAAATTGTCAGTCACTTCAAACTAACTTATAAAATAAATAATATTTATCGAATTCATAAAATTCTTTGCATGAAGTTCTTCTTTGAGGTATCAAATTGCAAAAATTGTGTCAAAAATTATTATATACATTTAGGTAACATCTTTTTATTATTGGTGTGAGTATCCATTTTCGTGAACTGCAGTATAAATATTCATATGTAGAAACCTGCTTCGCATAACTGACCTTTTTGAGTCGCGGCGGACGCGTTTCGAACTATGTGGTTCTTCTTCGGCGCTTGGTTTCAGACTGAATCAGATCTGTTGGTTTTATATCCTTAGCATAACAACCTCTGAAAACGCATTTTAGATCAAATTAAACAAGATCGTAATTTTCCAAGTGCAGTAGGGAAAGCCTATACTGCCCTTTCAGGTATAATTCCAAATTACAGGTCAAATGTGACATGTTCCATAAGAATTTAAATCGCCTTGAAAAACCAAAAACCATTGGTCGATGGAGTGCGACGGGCCGTTCTTGAGAGAGGGTCCAACAATGTTGTCAAAGGGGTAACCCCCTCAACACCTCTCATACGATCACATCATTTATTTTATGCTCTGCTTGCTGCTTTCCATATTATGTTAGTACTTAGCTTAATAGTATAGTTAAACCTATCTAAAAACCAAAATCATTCAACTTTTTATTTCTTCTTTTTATGATTATATTATTTTTTTTCCTCTTCATTATAATGCTAATTCTTTTGTTCCTTGTCACAATGATTGTCATATGCTTTTGTTTTATTTTGTTGCAATAGGCTTAAGCCTAAGCCTAACAGTCATCAATAAAAACAATCAATCAATCATCTCTCAACGTTTATAGTTTCATATCGCCATATCATTGGATTCAGAAAAAAGTTCTACAACCTTTATTTGAAGCTATTTTCTGTATACAAAAAAGTCCTCCCTTATAATAAAAAATCTAGTTGATAGAATTCCCTTTTTGAAATATTTCAATTTTTATAATAAAAACTATCAGGTTTAACGTCAAAATAAACAGGACATTCGTTGCAGTCCATTATACGACTCATGATGATTCATGTGGATTCATAAGCATGATTCACTATTCATAGGCATTGCAATTTCGTATAACACTCACATAGCTCATGGAAGAAGAATCAACTTTGTTATATGGTTACAGAGATAGGTATCGAATTTCCAGTAAATAGAGAAGTTTTGAACTTTGAGTGAGGCCGAGGAAAAAGACAAAGGGGGATTTTTTGGAACTTTTCTGAAAATACTTCTAGACGTGTACTATCGATTGGCATATAGTCTTGCCCGTTTCTAATTCGTTTTGACAATAATCCTTTATATTAGACTGGGTTAGACAGCCAAGCGCCATACAATATCCAGTGCTGTGTAGGGTTCAGCCACGTGGTGTCCTCTACTGTAATTTCATCACTCACTATGACGCCATAACTTGAACTATGGTAATCAGTAGACGCATAGTTTTAAAGATAATTAAATTATCTATAATTCTTGTGAGAAACATCACAACCAATAACGCGAAGATAAAAATGATATGATCAGTTGAAATTAGTTTTTGTGGTTTGTGGTGACATTTCATTGTATATATTCTATTATTATGAAAAACTAGGCCTATCCACATGGCAATAGCTATTTGTGTAATTAGAGCGAAGAGTGGGAGATTTCTGCACCGAAAGAAACAGTTTTTTTACAAGCCGAAGGCGATTGAGAAAAGTTTCTCGAGTGCAGAAACAATACTTTGCGCTCGAATTACACATTAAATTTTTTCTACAGTAATGTATAAAGTAATTCAAACAGAACAAAACGGGGCATACATAACCTGAAAATTCCTCACATAACCTATCTTCAAATCAAATCGATTTCATCAACAACAACTATTTCACAGCGGAAGCAGAGTAGCCAACCTATTTTTGAATGCAGAATAGGGAACCTGCGTATTAAATGCTCACTATTTTCTGTTGTTAGGTTGCAAATTTGGAGTGCGGAAAAGTACTTTCCCGCACTGTAATTTACTTTCTCGCACTGGTGCAGGAATAGACTATTTTGCGTGCTACAGTTAGTGAAAAAATAGGCCCTTTTCGGGTCACTGTAGGAATATATATATATGTTTTCCAACGGATATTTTAGGTATCAAATGGAATGAGAGTCACTGATTAATTACCGAGTTATAAGCCTTTAACTGAAGTACTGCTCTTCCAATGTTGAGGAGCGGGTGGAGGGAGTAGCAAGCGGGTTGGGGGTTGGCACTTTGTATACTAACATCCTGCCAAAATTTATCTTTCCCCTAATTTTTTACGTCAGGTTAGGTTAGGTTTTTGCAATTATTGCCTGGTCTTTAAGCCATATAAACTTGTAGCATTTGGCTGCACTTAAAATAAAAAGTCCAACTTTATAATGTGCTGTACAGTCATATATCAATCTAATTTTCTTCTTATGTCAAATTCATTTTTAAGGCGTCTCTTCTTTGATTTTATTACCTAATTTAAATTACCTTTCAGTTGCAAAAGCATCACTATTTTGTGAAGAATCCAAATACATAAATCATGAAGATAAAAGGTTATGAGCTATGAATAAATATACTCTTCTGCAAAACTTATTTAGTTTTGCAGGTATGTTCTTAAAATTAGTATATTTATGAAATAAGTATATTGTGCCTTCTATTTGTTGCAGGCAGATATGGTTACAAATACCGATGATAAAAGCATTAGAAAAGCTTATGAAGATGTAAGATCAGATTCATCTGACACTGAATGGTATGTAATTTCAAATTTGTTTGATATCAATATCGATAACTTCAAGGCCTAAG
>OX418222.1:62028187-62214076 GCA_948455865.1 Conomelus anceps | reverse complement strand
AAATTATTTTCTATTGTATAAATACGATATTCTTCTGCATTGTATAAATCTATATTAGCTGAGTCAAAACTCCAATTTCAAATTATTGTTTGTTAGACAATAAGGCTCTTTGTTGAGTATTTTCTGAGCATGTGTGTGAATATATAAGAAAATTATTAACAGAGGTAAATCTTGACCTGGAAATCACTCTGTTGGGAAGTGCGATAGCAGTGAGCCGTAGAAGATGTCTGTTCAATACGATCAGATAAGCAACGATCTCCTGGGCCCTCTCTGTAAGGGTGACCGATTGGATTAGCCAGCAAAAAAGACTCTGTTCTCCGCTGTAAAATCACTTCCCGCTGTTTGGAACTCACCTAAAACTGTAGGTCCAACATATCAATCACCAGCAACCTACTCATTACCCACACACAGGTCTCAGACTTATGTAGGCTTCATACTAAAAAAAATTGTAGATTACTGTGACTCATTCGACTCAAGAGCAGCTGTTTAACATTGAAATTGAATCAACTTTTTCTGACAATGTAGTCTAACTTTCAGTGATTTAATTTAAAAAATCAGAAATACCTTTGAAAGTATTAAATAGAATCAATCAAAGTGCTTAATCGTTTAAATTGAACTTGGTAATTGTGTTTTCCAGAAGATTCAAGTTTCAGTTTAATCAAAACATAAACATAACCTATGCTTACAAAAATTTGGACTCATGTAAAAATTTAGTATTAGAAACAGTTTTGGGCTAAAATCGTGTTCTTTCTTTACAATAAGTGTTCCATTTTCCTGTTAATAAATAAAACATGTCTCTAATCTTGTATCGAAGTAATCTCCTAAGCTATGTGCTACTTTTTTAATAATTTCAAATATAGAAAGTTATAATAATCATTTCAAAAGATTTTCCAGATGTTCCTAAAATTTATAATCTAAATAAAACTGAATATTGTTCTAGATTTTCTTTATTTTGAATTGTCTAATTGCAGGGCTGTTTTCAAGCACGAAAACACAATTGTTGTCTGTGCAGCAATGGGATCAAACTTTGATGAATTCAAAGAACAGTTTGGGGATGATGATCGCGCTTTTGGCTACATTCGAATTCAGGTGAATTTTCATCTTTTGCTTTAATAACTGTCATAATTTTCATTTCTTCTATTCGGATTACTATTTCGCTATTCTGACACTTATAATATGGTGTATGCTTGTGATTAATTATTCTTCTTATAATATCCATACTGGTACTCCATCACATTTCTCACACTTTGATTAAAGTTAATGTATAGTTTTCCATTCATTTTATTTATAACTATCAAGTAGAATCTTCCTCACGGCTAACAGGTAGAATGTGCTGTGGCATTTATGGAGGGATTATTCCTCCATGTGTGGCACAGCTGTGGAATATGCCACACCGTTGCTTGTGTAAACAAGGCAGTTTACAAGGTGCTGCCACCATTGTGGCAGAGTGCATGCTACTTTGTTGACTGAGAATCGATAACGTCTGTGAATCAAGGAGCAAAGGAAATACTCTTTTAGGCACATCTAGAGAAAGCAATCTCTTCCGAATCAATTTTTGAATCTAATATAAAGAACAGGGTGGCCACCTACCGGGAAAACCGGGAGAACCTGGAATTCCTCATGATTTTACATAACCGTGAAAAATTCCGTGAATTCCTCATGAATTTTTCCAGTTACTCATGAATTTTTCATAAATGCCAATTAATTTAGTAAAGTGTACCGTAACAATAAACTCAAAATACTCAAATAAAAAACCACTTGATGGCTAGCAATAATAATTATTGGCAATGTTTGTGAACTATCTAAAAACATCGATGATTTTGGAAAATATCGATGTTTGAAAAACATCGGTCGCAAAACATTGATGTTTTTTCCTGTTTTGCCATAACTAGTGTTGTCGCGAGTATATTTTTTGTTATCGTTAAGCCGGATTTATATTAGTAGATTTTTCTTCTAGGTTACATTCAAGTTTTATTGAAACAAGGGAAATTTAATGAACACATAATAAATTCTTAAATATATTGATAACTTTGACACTGCAGTCTATTTTTGTAAGGATTTCTCGTTTTTTAACTAATCACTGAGTGTTGAAAATGGACTCTGTCCGAAAGCGCTCCACACACATGAGTAGTTGAAAAAACGTAATAATTCCTCACAAAAATAGACTGCAGTGTCAAAAATTATCAATATATTTCAAAATTTAAATACACTATTCGCAATTCGTCATGGAAGATCAAACTGAAGATTTCCATAATAAATTCTTTATGAATGTATATATATTGTTGTTCCTCAAATACCGCGGATACTACACCTGGAAAATTTGAAAATTTTACTCTGGAAAACCGGGAATTACTCATGAATTTTTAATCTTAAAATGGGTGGCCACCCTGAAAGAATCTTTTAAAATTGAGACTGTATTTCTATTTAAATTATGATTTTTACTCACTTATACTTTATAGGAGGGTCCGGATTTTTTTAAAAATCTAATGGTGTGAAAAGCTAATCTAGACAACTTGTTAGGCTCTAAAGTTCAAAAGAAAGTTTTGAAAAATTACTACCCAAGAACCTAGGTGGCCAGGTTTGAAATGATAAAGTTTGATATACCGATATCTGTGACTATTTTGAGTCAAAACCCTTGAATTGGAACTAATCATACTTAACTTATGTACTGAATCTCAAAATTAATACTAATTATTATAAGTTTCATATAATTTATGTCATTAGCCTAAAACGCATTCAACCCAAAGTTCATGAAATCGGAATTTTTTTTATCATAGCACACTGATTTTTCACGCTTGCATAGAACTTGCATTTATTTGTGTGTTTTCATTTATAAAATCCCGATTTTATGAACTTTGGGTGCGTTCAGGCTAGTGGGTTATACTGAATTTTAACTTCAAAACTAAATTTTCTACAAGATGAGTTTATTCAAAAAGGTGATTTATCAATAATTAACAAAGTTAATTCACTTCAAACTTGAAAATTGCATTTTATTTAATGTAATAAATAAATAATTATGGTAGTCACAGTTTTCTAACATGTTTTATTCGATTTCGTAGCTCATTTTAAATCAAAATTATCCATTTGAGCACCTAACAAGTTTCTATATGAGTAAATATTGAGGAAAAATTTGAAAAATGCATTAATCTGACTATAACTGTAGCTATATTCCATTACACAAACAGGGTTTCTGTAATCTGTTCGTTATAATACAACAAAACAGATAGAACCCTTCGGCTTTAATAAGTCCTTATCTATTAGTTATTTGAGAATTTTTTATTTCTGAAATTTCGGGGGGGGGGGGGGCCGGGCCCCATGGGCCCCCCTGGCTACGCTACTGTGCAGAGCATAAAAAAACTGCATACAACTTTGTAATAATCCCAGAATCTCAAAAAATGGACATAGTATCTTTTACCTCCGAGGTACAGTGACAGGTCAAACTATTTTTATTTATTTTTATCTGGTATGTTTGTATTGTTAGTGTCTAAATTTATTTGTAAATTATTATTAGTTTCATGCGTAATCGAACTGCTGCTGATTTTTTTTTCATTTTTAATATGTTAAATCTCTTCTTATCATGTTTATTTAGATGGGGGATGAAATTAGTAAGCGAACCAAGTTCCTCTTTCTCACGTGGGTTGGAAAAAATGTTGGAGTCATCAAAAAAGCAAAAATGAGCACCGATAAAGCACTCATCAAGGCGGTTATTTCAGTAAGTCAGTTTTTCCAACAAGTCCACTTCATGTAATATCATCATGTATATTCACATTCTGTGTAATAGTACATTAAAATAATATTATGTAATGAGTGATTGATTTCATAAGTAAGGCGTGTGAGCATTCCAGAATACTCACTCTCTCTGCAAAAAAAAAGCTTCTCCATCATATGCAATTATGCATATGCCTGCATATGCCCTCGGGCTACCTTGTTCATCTGGTTAAGCCTTATTCATATGAATAAAGTTACCAAGTTATCATTCATAAGAATAACATTTGTTTGAGAGAAACAAAACATTTTTGATATTTCAACTAAGTATGATAACTAGTGATTACTAAGTGAATATTAAGTTTAATTAGACCTCATATTGTTTTATAAACTTAGGCATCTGATATGTTATTTGAGCAATCAGCTTTCTCGCAAATAGAAAATACAGCCTTGTTGATGATTGTGATATAGAGTGAACCTTTATGAAAAACAGACATGAAATAGACTACGCGAATTGAATTAAGGGTCAAGTCTGATGACTGTGATTAATTTTGCGATGGTGATTATCATTGAATGCATAGAGTATGTTCCTCTGAGCAAGCACCCTTATTCTTAAGCATGAGGTCATTGTTCACAGAACTACTAGTTTATTAATTAGTATCATGAGGTAAAGTGAAATAAGATGAATGTAATATTGGTGAGAAATCTGGGTGCAGTAGACCAAAATTTCGTCTATGACGAAATGAACCGACTATTTCTGACCTGTGATCACTTCATTTTTGTGATATTAGTGAAAGCAAAATTGAAAAAAAAAATTATTATTTTATTTATTTAAAATCCATCTCAAGTTAAAATTTGATTTTTCACTCATTTATTATATAAATAAATTCATATGACTCCACTTAAATCGAGCTTGGATCAAATTATATTAATTCGTCCATTTTGATTTAGATAATCGTAAATCCTTGATCGATCAATCAAATCAATAAATCACATTTTTTACATTATATTCTATACCATACTTATCATTTTCACGATACATAATTATTATCAATTTTAATTTTCATTAAATTACTTTCACTTACATATTCTGTTAGTTTATCTACTTTTATCATGTTATTGTGTTATTAGTTCATTGTCTTCTTTTTTATTTACATTATCCTATTACGTCTAATTTTAATATTTTTTGGTATTTATATATTACTTATATTCTGTGTTTTATTTTTTCATTTCAAATATATTTTTCCATTCCCATTTTCTGTTTTCTCCTCTAGAACTTTGCAGTGGAATTGCACCTAGATAGCATCAATGAAATTGATATGAACTATTTCAAAGAACAATTGACAAAGGCAGGTGGAGCGAACTATGGTACAGGAATAAGAGAAGATTAATTTTTATTTTAACCTATTTAATTAAGAGAGCTTATTCCCATGTTATTCCAATTAAGGCAATAATTATTCAACTGAGATAATCTAATTTTTTTGCTCAATCAACCCTATCTTTACAAATAATGGCCCCGTTTTAAACAATCAAGTTCTTACCTTATCAAATGAAAAAGGGATGCTACTTAAGAGTAAGATCGATAGAATAGGATTAATTCCCACATCTTAATGAAGGGAAAGTGCTTGTAGAATTCTTCTTTGTTATTAACATTGAATATGGTACGCGCCCTACCAATAGCGTACCATATTTATTGGGATATGTTATGAAGTATATTTTGTTATTTTTTCCTATTGATACAAGTTAAGATAGTATTTTAATTGGTGTGTGCTTCAGACCCTAACAAAAAGAGCCTTCTAGATATGTGAATATGGAGGTAATAGAAATATTTTTACTGCTAATTTTCATTTATGTGACTCATTAATGTAAATGCTTGATTTGTTTTTAGTTATTTTCGTAATTCCATGCATTATACTATACTTTTTTCTCCTGTCAAGCATCTGAATTCATTCAAGCTGCAATCATAGTATTAACTCATTTAAATTAAGATACACTTATAATAATATTATGTTTTGAAATCAATTTTATTCTAATTGCTATCCATTTAAATGTTAAAAACTGCCCTCTCTCATGCATAGATAATGTCTCGAGTTATAGAACAAAGATTTGTTATTCTTAACCCAAAATAGCATCAGTCAATCATCTTACAATTGGACAAGCATTAAGTATACAATTATTACTTGACTAGATAAAGAATAAAGACTTTCTAATATAAATCACTTTTATATTAGAAACAAATCAATATAGTTTTGTTTGAGCCACATTCTACATATATATTTATTTGAAAATACTTTTCCTTTAAGAAACAACTGACAATCATTATGGCCGGCATTTTAAATGAAATTCCAAACGTTTTATCATCAAGACTGTGTTGAAGGTTGATAAGAACTATTGTTATTGAAAATCATTTGTAATACTAGGCGACAGGAAATATATGATCTGAAGTAATAAATTTTATATGAGCATACAAAACTACAATGTTACCATGTTTTCATAGTATCTAGATTTCCTCGTTGTTTGAAAATAGATTTTGAGAAATCGTTTTATAAGTAAAATTCGTTTATAATATTTTCGAATACCGTATTGTTTTTCAGTAAAAGCTTCATTGAAAAGTGTATTATTTTTTAATGAACCTTGAGATCAATATTATTATTTCTAGGCTTATGTTGCACAATTTCAATGCATTTTATCATGAACGATTCATCTCACCGATACCTAATTTTTTCCTAGTACTTAAGATGTTTTTCTTCTTTGTATTGGTGACGTTGATATTGTGTTAGTTATCCATAATATATAAAACTTGATATTTGTCACAAGCACAATTATTATGAACAAACGAGAAACTATACGCCTTTCTTAAAGGACAGGTCGCTTAGCGTAGTTGGTAAAGGCGTCGCAACTTCAGCTAGCGGTTGTGGATTCGAATCCCGCTCCTCCGTCTGGCATCTATGAGTAATCATTCACCATTATCCACACACAAGTCTCGGACACATGAGGGCATCATCACAAATAAAAAAATTCAATCAAAAATACTTTATTCATTCACTTATTTAACTAACATACAATCAATGTGAATACAACAGGGTTTTGCCCAAAACTGCTTTTCAAAAATTTCAAATTTTAGAATCAAAATCTTAGGAGGAGAATATTAGCCTAGACCAAGCTTCGCTTGTTGGCAAATAAAATGAAAGACTCTGATAGGTTGAACTGCGCTACGTTTTAGGGTTGTAATTGGTTGAGGAGTGTGACATGACAACACCTACTCCACAATAGTAGCTGGTGAAGCGAAAAAATAACCGCCGAATACAATATAACATAATCAAAACAGATAATAGAATATAAATCAACATTAGATTGTTTTTGTTTTTAGTTTTTCAACTTTTTTAGAATTGTTATTTCCTATTTATCGCTTGCTCCACCTGCTACTAATGGGTGTGTCACATGTTGACCCTCCAACCAATTACAGATCTCCATTGAACAATTATGTTCAAACATAAAGACACATTTCGGCTTATCAGAGGCTCCCATTCTATTACCCTGTTCGTATCATTCCGTTTAGTGCATAAGGAAGCTGCGCTGTAGTTAGTTTTGGTTGGAGATTACAGAAAACGGTGTGACCATCGAAACTGTAGTATCTTAGCCCATTCAGAAATAGCATGCACAAGACAAGACCCTACTTTGATTGTTGCTAAGCTCATTCACTCCATCTAATAATTTGTTATTACAAATGATCAACTAGACAATTAGTTTCAAGAGGTTTTATTAGAAACATCTATTCAACACTTTCAGTAATTTTACAAAATTATCGAGTTCTCCAATCTTGTTAAAAGTTCAACAATTTTCTGTTAACTTACTAAGTCAACTTTAATACAACTAATAATTATTATCTGGTAACTTTCAAACTAAAAAAATTAACTTCTATTATTTACAAGTGAGATTCCGAATAGATTCTATCTGATATCTGACTGGTTTGATTTACTTGCTTGTTCAATTCACAGCAATAACAGTATTATTAGTTATACAGCAGATAAGAAGTTTAATTTATTAAAGAAATTGAAAGGATGCTATTTAAAATGTTAGTTATTAGTCAACAATAATTATTTTACAGAAAAAATGAAATACATTAAGAGGTTCCCTATGTATTAAGAATACTATTAACAAACTTAACAATTTTGCGAATGCTATCCATTTCGAAAAGTTATTTCTTAGTTCATTCTGTATTAGATAGTTTTTGATTATGACATCCGATTGTTGGTTTGTGTCTAACAATTTGTCAAAAACCAGTTTCAGTTTCTACAGAAGATCTTTGGACAGTAGGAAGTCCTCTTTTGAAATTGGTTTTATTTTTGCTTCTCGGTCTTTCTTCTCCTTTTCTAGAAGTTTTTTCTTAGCAATGGCCGCTGAAATAGTAAAAAATCAAATATTAGTTTTAGTTCAATAGTCGATTATTCATAGTTGAAATTTTTTCAGTATTTTTGCTTGACATTTGTATTACTGGAAAAGTTTCATCATTTAAGATTTGTTAAAAATATTTTGACTCCTCCATGCAATTTAAAAACTACAAACTAACGGTCAGAAATCCAAAAATTCATAATTCATTAATAATTCAAGAATAATTGTGTTGGAGATATTCACACTTTTACTATCGGACTACCTTTTACTGGAAGAGTAGGTACGAATTACCAGAAAAAGTACATTAGAGAGCATGTTATAAAAATCAAATCTGACGTTTCCTACAATTCTTCAAAATTTGTCATCGGACAGAAGATTAAGTCTCAACTAAATAATCCATTTTCTTATAATTTCAAAATCAAACTATGTGATTATTCAAAATTTACTTTGCTAATTTTTAAGCTGGCCTCATTCAGATCTAAAAAATCTAAGAGCTCTATACATATATTAGCTAATTTTGATAAGAGAGAGTGTATTGTAAAATGATATGTACTGTTTTAAATTAACATTATAAGGTCGCACTCATATATAGCTGACGGAAATTTTGATAAGAGAGATTGTGTCATAAAAAGATACGTACTCTTTCAAAAAACATCATTATAAACATTAAAACATTATTAGGTCGCACTCAAAATGATTACATCATTAACGAATAAATACAATACCCTTCATCAGCATTGGTTTAAATAAAGAGAATATGAGCTCAGATGAGTACTATCTACAAATATTTGAAAAATCAGAACCCATGGTTATTTGAATTAAAACTGAAAATATCTAGGTGTTTTACTATATGGAAATTAATTTTACCTGTAATCAAATTAGCTTTCTCTTTTGGTTTATCTCCTTTTATTCCAACTACAGCGCCCACTTTATAAACTGGTAAAGGAATGACTGTTGATGAAACTGGTATCAAAACTGGAAAAATAAATAAAATAAGTTGGCATTTAAAAAAAAGGGATATACAATAAATATATAAATATCTATCTATCTATCTATCTATATATATATATATTTGTGTTTGTGTGTAATGAAAATTACTTAGCAGCTTCCATTAATTAAATGAAGATTCATACAAAAAAAACTAATATTATTATTATTGTAATATGTAGGCATAGGACATCACATAGAAGTATAGCCTTTATAAAGAATGAAACATAATTATATTTTATAAAAGAATGAGAGAAGTTGATGTTTTGTGAGTTTATTAGTAGTTTATCCATAGTATTTAGACTGAAGATCCGGAAAAAATTGTGAACAATTTCAAATGTGAAAGGAAATTGAACGACAAACGTGATTTAAAATACCTTAATGACTAATGCAGTTATTGCTACAGATAATGTAGATTATTTAAGAGGTAACTGAATAAGAATAACTACCTACTAATAGCTCTCAGTACAAAAAAAAAACACAATTATTGTTGATATCATTTCATGAAATACGATTTTAAAATCACTCATTCATGAGACCAATCAGACCAATACTTTTTTACCTTCTCTTTTTTGATATGGTTATTCATAACACATTTTTTTAAAGCTAGCATTCTTGCTCGAAACCAAATTACAGATTCAGAAAAAAATCAGCCTACTCAACTCACACACACGCAGAAATACTGGCGCCTACTTAAACACAGAATGAAACCAGGTGACCTTGGATACGGTACCATGCTGACATTTCCTTCTCGGCAGCTCCAGATTTCATTCCGAAATGATATATAACAGCTTCGAATTATTTATAACTGTTCTTGCTACAAATCCCTCAATAATTTTCACAAAACTATTAAACACCGATTTATTCAATTTTTAAGTTTGTATAGTCTTGGAAAGAATGTTAAAATCTTTGAATTTAACTTTAAAACTGTTTTTTTTTTTTTTTAGTAAAACACTGAATTTCAAAGACTGGATCAAAACGAGAGATGTTGCATTGGTCTGAGCTATATTAGAGAAGAAATTCAGATTTTAGTGTTGTATAGCAACTACTTCAACAGGGTAGATAAACTTTTATATTAGGGCTACTATATAGCTTCAAGTAGAAAAAACAAAAATTATGGTTTTCCTCAATCGTTTTCATCATTATGAATCTTGAAACTTTTAATATCTGTTGAATAACGGATTGACAAACTATTTTTATTAAAACTTGTATAAGTAGCCAGCGTGCTGCAAAATTGACTAGATCATTCAATAAAATCTTACAAAAATTAGCAATAATTTAAAATTTTTATGCAACAGGTACCTGGTCCATTTAAATTCAATGTTAGATTAATCAAATTAATTAAGAAATTTCATCTCTTTTCAATGTCATCATTGTCTAAATTAGTTCGTTTATTTCTTTTCAAGTTATTTACAACATTAATTTGAATGTCAAATTTTCATCTTGCAATGTAAACCAGATGTAATAGAATAAAGCAGTGCTTCATTATGAACCTGATAACAGGTTTATTCCCATTAAAGTTTTATAATAATAATAATTCATTTCTGTATAGGGTGATTTGATATCGCAAGTTGGATTTGACGGAACTGACAGTCATGCAAACCATCAAATAAACGGAACAAAATTTACTAATAAGTTATTTCGAATTCCTGAAAGTGCCATCAAGAAGCCTGACCGGCAATTGGGAGGTTCGTGGTTCGATTTCCGGCGGTGACTAATTATTTTTGTGCATCGATTTCCATCAGCTATTCAATGCTGTTGTCAATATCCGCCATTGCAGAGGTCTTCAGAGTAACTGATAGCACTTTGAGGAATTCGAAATTGTGTTCTGATATGATATTGTATGACATTGATCCAGATGTTTATCGTTATGGGCATCAAAATACATTTCTTTCGCCACTATGTCACAACTGGAGTATTCAAGGCAAAGTGGAAATATCAAACAAAAATTTAGTTTCAAACTGCGTAAGAGAATAATAGGATATAGAAATATATATATATATATATATATAACGTTAAAATACAGCCTTATATTTGAGAAGAGTAATCAATACACAATACGGTTCTCATCCTTGATAATATGAATAAAAATAAAAGAAGGTTAATAAGCATCACTAACCTGGCTCCAACATGTGATTTGAATTCTTTTGATACATCGTTGGGACTGCATGTGTTACTTGCAGGCATACTAACGCTACTATTGGTATAAACAATGGTGAGAACTTCATCTTTATTTCGAATAAATTCGTTTGGCTCAACAGCTAATAACTAAAACTATCCTGGAAAGAAACACAACTTCACTTCAATAAGACTAGTAATTCTAAACTTCCAATTATATAAATCCTCTCTAAATATTATTACACATCTATCTAAATCTTGCCCTTCTTGACAAGAGAATTTGGGATGGGGATTTCTTAAGATAGAATAAATTTCAATTAAATTTTCCATCTGTGATGTTTTCCATGACGAAATTCTTCACTTGTTTATTGAAAAATTAACGAGTTGCAGTCAATTTTTAATTGTGAATAAAATAATAATTGTACTCATACTTGGATGAACGCTTTCGAGTTATCGACTAACTCAAGTTTACTGGAAAACGGCCGGCTAAGTGTGAGTACAATTATTATTTATTCACCTATAAAAATTGACTGCAAGTGCTTAAACTTGCAATAAAAAGTTAATATTAACAACGCAGATCGTTATGGAACAAGAAATCCAAGACCGAAATACTAATATCAAAACTGACACTAATAGAAATACAGTGTCAGCTTTGATATTAGATTGTAAATTTGTTCCATTAAATTAATTTATTACTGAATCCTTCATAAAATTATTATTAACTTGAGAAGATTTTTTTCAATTTCAAATCAATTTTATTTTTTTAAATAAATTAGGCCTCTCAAAATTTCGTTTTCAATGTGAGTTGTAAACACACTCTTGGCAAATACCGTACGGTGTTGATCTTTATAAATATTACTATATAAAACATTATTTGCTCATAAGGATTTATTACTGACTGTGACCCTAGTTATCTATTAATTCACTATAACCATAATAAGTGGCTTCAAATGTTATTTCTTTAAATATTTATGAGAATATGAATGTGAAAGACGTGCCTACCTAGATGAGGCGAATGACTTCAATGTAGCAAGCCCCCAGGCCTTAGAGTATATTTTAAACTTGGACGTGCACTTGTAAATAGTGTGAAATTACAATGACTTAGAAAAAAAATGCCATACGCTATATATATATATATTATTATTATTAGAATAAATTTGCCAGAAATTGTGTCAAATGTATAATCTAGCTATTCATGTTTTTTTTAAATCATCCAGTTTCCTCAAGGAGGAGCATCTCTTTAAATAGAAGCACTCCTTTTGTAGTAAATTACTATGTAGTGACTCACTAGTCTGACGTAGCACGCATCAAACCTATCAAATTTCTGTTCAAATCATTTGTGTTGCTTCATTCCAAATCATAAACTTTCCTCCTTTTCCTCCATAAACAAAGGAAAGAGTGGTAATAAACAAATAAACAACATTGGTATACTAGAAAATTAAGTGTAATCTAACAACGAAAAAATCTACAATTTTTAAAATTTGGTGAATTTACAATGCCTATTTTGTTTAATGCCTAATCTTTAATACCTCAAAGATTGTTTTTGATACCATGAGAATAAATCAGTCAAAAATAATTTCAATAAATTATTTCGTCCAATACATGCTTTGAAATATATCAGTGGTGATTTTTGCTTGCTTTCCAAGACACTGGTTCTAAACTCATTTCAAATAACACTATTATTATACAACTTGGGCTCTATAAGTATAGTATTTGTATAATAAGTACAAATACTGCAAGTATCAATAATATAAGTGTTTATACAAGTACAAAATATATGTTCAAAGGTATAATATATTTAAGGTATTATACATATATTTTGTAATCTGTTCAAAGGTATAATTCTTGACAGAAGGGACGTATTATTTCCATTTTTTTCGGAGAATGAAGCCTACATCGGTCTGAGACCTGCGCGTGGGTAATGCGAATTGGATGATGGTGAATGATGAGTTCACGCGCTACACAATGCAATGTTATAATCTTGCAAATTCTCTTTCAATATGTAAAGAATAACTAATTCACATAATCGATGTATATGAACTTATAGTTAAGCATGATAGAAAAACCGAGATGTTTGTTCAATTCAATATTTGAAACTTTCAAGTACGGTAATGCTTTGAGAGAAAATTCAGTTTGTAAGTACAGATTTTATTTATTACTAAAATTTTGAAAGTAATAGCACCACGAATATTCTATACTTGTCTAGAATCAAGACATAATTTTGATTTAATCTCAACTACAGAAAAAATGATACGTCTTCTAAGCATTTTCTTTGAGAAAAAACGTTTCTAATGATACTGGAAATTCAGTATAATGGCACTTCTCTCCAGTCAATCAGTGAAATTTGTTAATCTACTTATAAACGGTACCAAATTTTTAGTTAACTGGTAGAAAATCAATACATAATCGTTCATCTCGTGATATTTAATTAAATTTATTAAAATAAATATTGAATCTCACCTGTTACACGAAGAAAATACAACACCTGCTCTGAAAGTGAAAGTATCCAGTCTTGTCCAGAAAAGGTCTCACTATTGGCCTCCTTTAAATGCAAGCTATAGAGCCCGACCTCCTTAAAATTTATAAGAAGGAATGCTCTTCAGATGGACCGCATTGGAATTAGCAAGCAGGAAGCTCGCTTGTACAGAAGAAGCTAGTTTCCAATTGTGTTGTATTTAAACTTGCTACTGTTACTACAACACTTAAAGGTAATATAAATTTCCTGTCAAATAAATGACAAAACAAAGTTAACGTTTTATATGGTTGCTTGACCAGATTCCCATGCGAATCAAAAAGCTTACTTTTTCAGTATAAACGTGTTCAAGTGTATAAGTGACCATATAGGTGTGCAATCCCTTGTCCAATTCTTTAATCAGTTGAACTTAGAAGACAAGGTAGTGTCCAACAGCATGATGTGCAGTAGCGTCAGCTATATATGGCATGATGCAGTGACGTCATCCTGGTCTCTATACACAATTTCGCCTTTTCTTTTACATGTTAAATTGCATAGATCTAACAGTCTTTTTGTCAATAATATATATTGTTTTCAAGAAACTTGTACATCTCCTATGTTTCATGGAAAATTTAACTGTTAATCTTATGGCATTTTTGATACGATCATACAATTATTTAATTCAGAGCACTCGATAATGTTATGGCTTATACATCACATCAAGGATAGTACTTCTTGGGTATTCAAGTTATTTTATTCGTCTTTAAACTCACTTCAACTAATTCTCAAGCACTGTGGAAGATTAAATATCCAATTTTTAAAGAAAATTAATTGGAGGAATAGATATGTAATTCCAATAAGTGCATCATAATTAGTTGATGGTCAATTAAATATCTTTTTCTCCAATCAATGTCCTTAATCTTTCACAATTAGTTGGAGTTAAAAGACGAATAAAATAACTCAAATACCCAAGAAGTACTATCACTGACATGATGTACATTCTAGAACATTATCAAGTGCTCTGAATTAAATAATTGTATGATCGTATCAAAAATGCCATAGATTAACAGTTAAATTTTCCATAAAACATAGGAGACGTCCACGTTTCTCAAAAACAATATATATGACAAAAAGACTGTTAAATTTATGAGATTTAACATGTAAAAAATAGGCGAAATTGTGTATAGAGACCAGGATGACGTCACTGCATCAGCTGACGAAATTGGGTATAGAGACCAGGATGACGTCACTGAATCAGCTGACGCTACTGCGCATCATGCTGTTGGACAATACCTTGTCTTCTAATTTCAACTTATTTAAGAAATGGACAAGGGATTGTACACCTAAGTATATGGTCACTTATACACTTTTCTACTGTAAAAGTAAGCTTTCTGATTTGCATGGGAATCTGGTCAAGCAACCATGTAAAACGTTAACTTAGTTTTGTCTATTATTTGATATGATTATCTATGATATTTATTTAATATTTAATCTTACACAATTAGTTGGAGTGAGTTAAAAGACGAATAAAATAACTCGAATACTCAAGAAGTACTATCATTGATGTGATGTACACACTATAACATTAAAGAGTATTCTAAATTTGATAATTGTAAGATCATATTAAAATATGCGTATGGACGGACGGACAGAGCCTACGCATAATGCTCTCCCCCTATGTACTTCGTACACTGAGAGCTAAAATGCTGTAGATTAACAGTTGAATAAACCATAGATGTCCAAGTTTCCTGAAAAGCAAATATATTTTGAGAAGACTTATAAAGTTATGGTAAGCAATTTAAAATGTAGAAAATAGACGAAATAGTGAAAAGAGACCCGGCTGACGACACTGCATCAGCTGGTCGGATGAGTAGAGATGCGCGTGAATACTACCTTGTCTTCTAATTACCTTGGTTGGCCAACATTTCCTCATTTCAGTCGATGCTTTATCATTACTTCCAAATTTTGTCCACAAATAATTTGGCAGGACTACATAGTCGATGATAATAGTTATAATTTCATAATCAATGATGTTGAGCAAGTTATGAATTGAATGTTAACTAGACATATTTCGAGAATCGATTGAATTTGATACACAGTCATGGCATGTTTTCACCAATAATATTGTAGACCAAATTTCGGCCAAGGATTTTTAATCATTTAATCACGATGGGAAAAATTAGTTACATTAATTCATTGTCTCATCGGCCATGATGATGGCTTGACTTAGCTTCTATAGCTTTCTTCTAGGAGTCAAAGAAATACAAATCAGAACCGGTTCATCTCTATTAATCTGTCTAAGCCATGCTTTTCCACTTATGCTCCTGAGAAGATTAATAGGCATCATATGGCGAGTTTTCACGGTCGACACAGGAGGGCATGAAATGTGGTACGAACCTTACCATTGTAAACTTGTGGCATTTGCGTTTTTACAAGCGATGGCGGAGCTCATTTCACATCTGTGTGGCCGTGAAGGTCCGTCCAAACGGTGACACTAATTGCTATAGAGCGCTCTCTTAGAGGAATGTAGACTTTGCCAAACGAGTATATGGGAACCCGCGTGATGAAGCAATAACTGAGAGGGAACATAATTTGTGAGGGGGGGGGGGAAGAAATGAGTAATGCTACTGAGACTCATGCTAGACTCACCTATTTCTATTCCATATCGAGCCGTGCAGCTTCAGTCTAGATTGCTTTACGAGAGCGCTCTCTATTGCAATAAATGTTTCCAGAGTAGTTTTTAGAATGCTACTACACCTACAAATAAGGAAATTGATCCTGTCGAATGAAATTCACTAATAATTAAAATAACGTTTTAATTTCTGTAATCTTACAAATTATTACATTTTCAAAATAAATATTTAGAATGATGAAATTCAACTTATTTGATTATAACTGTAGCTGATGAGGAATGAATGTAAGCATAATATGAATCCAATTATTCCAGCACAAATAATGCATTTTTGGTTACGTTTTCAAGCTGAATACCATGTTGATGAACTGCTCGTAGTGTAAAGTGATGATGCCATCCTGATCTTGGTCATGCTGTCTGAAAGCTGAAGTTAATGTCTGTAATAAGAAATAAAATATGATTGTAAAGCTTTTCAATTTTGCTGGAGTTCATGTAAACAAATAATAATATCATTCACATGGATACATAATAATAAATCAGTGATGCAACGGGTATTCAGTAAATTTAGCAATAATGCAATGAATTATTGGCCCAATAATATTTTTTTTTATTGCTGATAATGTCCACATGAGTCCGAGAAAAAAAGCAAAATTATGAGAACGAACATTGATTCAATGTCAATACATAAAATGTATACAAATTCATAAATAAATATAAATTTCGAAGTAGTATGTAGAAAAACTATTTTTCACCACCACTATTCAGACTGTTTGTTCATTGTATTTTTTAAAACTTCATTTCGTTTTTCTCAAAAAATTGCGATGATTTGTTCTCACAATGGGCCGAATTAGCAAAAGGTAGAAACCAATTTGTCAAAAATATACATAAAAATCTAAAAAATTACCTTTTAGAAAGCTCTAAGCATGCAAGTTTCTATGTTATTCAAAACTCGAGTGCTTGATTTTGCAACGGTGATTACCCTCGAGTATGGATGGTCAGGTTATTTTCTGAAGATGCCAGATACAAGAGCGCCGATAAAAGTGTTTGTGGGACAGGCTGGAAAAAGGGTCTCTTTTTAAGATAAATGATGGGAAGACAGAGTTTGAATGAATAATAAGACGAAATTGTCACAACCACATTTATTAAAAATATACAGATACTAGTTTCGGTTGTTACTCCATTATCAATCTCAGACAAACTCGGGAGTAACATCCGAATCTAGTATCTCTATATTTTTAATAAATGTGGTTTTTCAATTCAATTTTTCAATTTTTATTTTTTATTACATGAAAAGACATATGTAACAATGAATATTGTGACAATTTCGTCTTATTATGGATATCTTCCACAATATCACCTTCACTATTACAAAAAAAAAAAAAAAAAAAAAACAGAGTTTGAAACTATGCTAACGAAGAGCTAAGTGTGAGGGAGTGGAGACCAGTACCAGTAATAGATAGTTTGGTTGAGGCCATAACTAGATTTGAGCTATACCATGCTTTATTCTTACTGATGACACCCACATGAATCTGAGACTTGTGCGTTAGTAATGACGTGAATGATGATAAAATGATATTATGAATGGCGGACCTCAAGTTTAGGTAGTTTCCAAATCACTGGAGAGAAATTGCATAATGGTAAAAATTCAAATGATCACACTTACATGTAATACAATGCAGGCCTGAATAAAGTCATCGAACAGTATTGTATTCTTCCCAAGCCTGTCGAACTTTCTTACAATCGTTTCAACCGTCGGCTCAGAAAGTCGGTAGCCGAATGTGTTCAATGCAGTCTGTAGTTCCTGTTTGTCAATGTTTCCTGATCCATCTCTGTCAAAAGATCGGAAGCATTGCTGCCAATCAGTAACATACTTCCACAGTGCTCCAAAATCTTGGAAAGATACTGTTCCACGGTTTTCTTTGTCGAACATACCTGGAAATAAATGAAACATTACAATACCAAACTCAACTGAATAATGATCTCATTCTCTAATATGATCCCCATTTGGGGATACTTCACTCTTGATGCCATATGTTGGTAGCCCGGCAATCTGGATGACAACCAGACCTGGTAGTATGCACTCAGTATTCCCTTTAAGAGTCATATGATCTCCAGAGACAGTGACTGTGCTGAGTTTTCTGTTTTATGATAATCATCGAACCTTACTACTACTAGGAATTACGTTTTCATATTAAAAGGAATGTGTTAGAGGTATACTGCTTATATAATAACTTATGCTGAAGCTTTATATGCCATACACCATACAGTTTATAGTCCATAGGAACTTTGTAATAGTTGTGTATATACCACTCAGGTTAGTTGTAGTAGCCTCATAAACTCCAATCCCCATCTGGAAATCATAGCACAGCCATAGTAGCGACGTAACATTCGCATTCTTGAACAAAAATGCAAATAATCGTCCCATACATGCCTCAACAAGGGTTTGTAAGGCTTTACGAAATGAATTAACTTCTAAATGAGCCAGGTACGGAATGCGACTCAAATTCGAGTGATTTAAATCATAACACAATACAACTTATCATATTGTACAATATTGAGACTGTGGGCTGCTACAAAGTGATAAATACATCAATTTTTATTAATCAACATTGAAGCAGCTAAACGTGTTCTCATTCTTATATCATAATGAGAACCAGAAAATAATGAATCTTCTAGACAGGGGTTAAAAAAGTAAATTCCAATTAATTTTAGAATAGAATTGTATTTATATATTTTTTTGAGGATAACGCCCACATAGTTCTGAGACTTGTGTGTGAGTAATGGATTGGATGATGGTGATCTGATGTGTTGGACCTACTGTTTTAGGTGGGTTCCCAACTACCGGGAAGTGATTTTACAGCAGAGAACTGAGTCTTTTTGTTGGCCAATCCAATCGATCACAATTACAAAGAGGGCCCAAAACTTCGCAGTAGGCTTGGCAATAATGAATCTTTTCAATGAGTCGTTCAATCGCCCTCACTCTTATAAGTAAGTCATTCATTCGAACTAGTTCAAAAATGAGTCATCAGCAATGCTCGTGCTCATTCACTACCATTGCTTGTTCAGCAGCTAAGCGCTCTCTCGCTCATTGAGCACTCATACACACACACAACAACAATAAACGGTCTTGTCGATGTCTGGCGCCTCAATATGAATAATTCTCAAAATCTGAGTCATCATTTTAATATTCCAGAGCACAGAGCTTAGTCAATGAGCTTTCTGAGCCAGCTTTAGTTGTAGTTCGTTCAACTCACATTTCAAAAAGCTCGTGGAGCTGAGAAAGATGAGTGAGTGAGCAAGCTGTTGTTGTAGTTAGTTCACTTCACAGTTCAAAATGCTCGTTGAGTGGGGAGGTGAGTGCTCTTGTCTATCAGTGCCTATAGCAGGCCGCTGCACTGCTCTGCTAATTCAAGGAGCGCTCACTAGATGGTGTGTTGACTGTATTCCGTAAAACACAAACGCAGTTCAAAAATGAACTACCTACTTTCTGAATTTTAACTACTAGTTCGTAGTTCATTTTAAAGAGTCAGTTACTTTGAACGACTCGCTTAATCTGGTCACATCTCTACTTCGCAGCTTATCTCGAAAATTATTGAACAGATACCTGATTCAGCTCACGGCTATCACTTCCCTACAATTTATGTAGAGTTGAGTAGAACTAAACAGATAGACACAGTTGAATTACAGTTATAACTCAAAAGCAGAAACATATTTTATGTTTTAAGCGACTGAAATGGTTCCCGTACTTGATTGCTATCACCGTTTGATGCCACCAACCCAATCACACACGTTAAGGCTTATATGCAGTCCACACGCAACAAAGAAAGCTATTTTGAAATGTATGTTTGCAATCAGAGCACATACCTATCATTAGCCGTACTGTTTCTGGATTAAAGGGAGTCCATGTCCCATTGGATAAGGCCATCTGTAATTCATCGGCTGAAATATAACCGCTACGATCCTTGTCAACCCTGGAACAATAATGAGCAAATAAATAGGATTTTGCAGGCACATACCTATCATAAGTTGAACTGTTTTTGCTCTGAAAGGAGCCCATGTCCCATTGGATAAAGCCTGTTGCAGTTCTTCAGCTGTAATATAACCGCTTTTGTCCTTGTCAACTCTGAAACAGTAACAAATAAAATATACATGCTTTGGAGTTGGAGAACTCAATAATAAATGTGCCTAAAACCAAGCGAAGCTAGTCGAATTTTGTATAGCTTAATATTAAAATCTGAGATTACATTTCAAATGGTAATTTCCAAAGTAATAACTTATCTAAAAAATGAAAAAAGATTTTTTGAAAGCAACGAACAATTCTAGAAGTAAGGAAGCCGTGTATAATCCAGAGCTTTTTTATTTCATTCATTAATCAGGCAGGACTTGAAATGTGATAAATTTCAGTCAATTTGCAATGTGCAAACTATCACAACCAAGAAAATTTAAAAATATTGTAATCTACAGCAATATCTTTGGAAAATCATGTCATCAACAAAAAGTATATTTTCACGCTGATATAAAGATAGAGAATTTAATCATGCAATTATCTTCTTGAATTTCTTGTTCCATAACGATCTGCGTTGTTAATATCAACTTTTTATGGTAAATTGAACTACTTGCAGTCAATTTTCAAATGCCTTAATAATTTTCAAATGCCTTTGAAAATGAATCTTCACGATTCGAAAACGTTTGGCCTACGCGAGTAAAAATATTATTTATTCTCAATTAACATTGACTGCAAGTCGTTGAATTTACCATGAAAAGTTAGTTTATTATCAGGATTATTTCAATATTATACCCATTAAATGCCATCATTCAATTGACGGTGGCGAGCATGATTTAGAAAAATACTTTAAAACTGGCCAAGTAATAAAAGTAATAGAAAACATTTTGCAAAGCTTTTACAAGCGACAATTAACAACTGACAGTAATTTCAAATGATAAATTGTTTTAGCTTAATTTGACTGCTCTTATCAATGAAAATATTTTTTCCACGTCATTAACCAGTGAAACTTGCATCATATGCTTTACTAAGCATCGTTTCACAAAAAATACACTTTAAGAGGCTGATTACAAATATTGGGTTGTTGAACACAATAAAGACCGAGGGATTACAAAAATAAATAAATTACACTTCAAGAGGCTGATTAAAAATACTGGTTTATTGATTACAATAAATACAGAATGATTACAAAAAAATGTCCCGATTTTGAAGGGCTTCAATAAAAAAACACAGATACAATATTTTCTGACCATTCAACTTATAAGAAAAAGACGATCAAAATTTTTATGAATGATCAAAAGTTTACGTTATTGTTCTATGTGACTGCTACCAGAAAGTTCAAACAATATCTATGTGATAATCAAACTCTTCTCACTCTCGTGTCTGGTCTCTATGGGTGCAGCTATTCTCGCTTAAAATGCATTAGTGAGGAATAATCCATCGATGATGTAAATCTATAATAAAAACTCACAGGTCAACTTTAGGGCTTGTTGGAGGGCATCTTTGTCAGCTCCTCTGAAGCCAATCTATTGAAAGTGTCTAAGCTTTGATACCTGTAATGAGTTAGATGATGGTGATTGATGAGTTGGACCTAAAGTTTTAGGTGGGTTCCGAACCACCGGGAAGTGAATTTGTTATCCAAGAATTCTAAAACAGGTGGGTGCAAATGTGGTGGTACTTTATTCAGCTGGAAAGTGTGATCCTTTTCTTCTAATTGGGCGTCAATCAATTCACGAGCATGTCAAGTAGTAAAAATAAATAATACAGCATCAGACACGTTGCTAATTGTGGGACAAATTCGATTACCACCTATATAAAAAATTATATGTTACTACCAAATTCATAGAAATATAAAATGTGAGACCTATATTCGCAATGAAATGTCTTAATTTTTAAATTATAGGTTTGAAATTTGAATCTATGGTGCTCCAACAGATCTATTCAACAGTGGACTAAACAACTACTGCAACAGCAACTAATGTTTTATGTTTTCCATGACGAAATACTTCATGAACAATCTAATATAAAAACTGACACTGTATTTCTATTTAAATTATGATTTTTACTCACTTATACTGGAGGGTTGCATCTTGCTTCTAAAATGAAGCTTAGTTATAAAAAATTCATAATTTAAATAGAAATAAATGTTTAACGTTTCTGGTGGCGGTCAAAGTGAACATCTATGAAAGCTATTGATCATTTACAAAAATGTTGAATTTGCTTCCTCATATGAATAGTCAAAAAATTGGTGTCTGCATTTTGAGATGCTCGTTTGAGTCTGCAAATGAGACATTCTTTTGTAATAACCCAGTAAGTTATATGATGCATGAAATAATTTATACATTGAGTTCTCTTCGAGGTATAAAATCAACTCAGCTCAGAACTGTGTAGTACTCATGAGCTTATGCTCACCTTGGAATGTAAAAGGGTTGTCATATTGTTTGTAAATCTAGATATATTCCTTCTTTCAGCCTTCTTCTATTGTTCTATAGCAGTTTGATATTTGGTGATTTCAAGGCCTCTTTATTGGAGTTGTCTGCAGAGTGCACATTTTAGAGTAATAATCAGGACACAAAAAGGACAAATGTATCCTTAAAGGAAAAGCTGATAGAAGTCAACAGTTTTTAATCATATGGCAGGCGCCTTAGCGGCGTTATTTACGCTGTCTGGGATGCAAAGACTTTGCATGTACCGTGTAGTCAGAGCCTTGAAGTAATGTAGGAGCATATGACTGTGTATGATGCAATGTAATTATTCCGGGTTGACATCTGTTACCCAATGCACCTGGAAATTTGAAATGTAGCCTCATTGGGAGGTGGCGAATAATAAAATAAAAAAACCTAGCTTCTACCCTAATAAGTTAGTTGTAGGAGGTTTAAATTTAAATGTTTCTTTATTCAGAGGTGGTGAGTAAGGAGGCCTTTCTGATCAGGTGAAAGAGCACTAAGACTAACGTCTTTCCTAATAGTTCTAATTTGAAATTTGAAATGCAACCTCAGTGGGAGGTGGCGAATAATAAAATCAAGAATTTTTAGTGAGATCATAGCCACCTAGTTACTGTATAAAATATGATATAGTTGGTGAACACCAACATTGTTTCTTTGTGCATGGGCTAGATAGTTACTCTGTACATTAATTGCTGTGATAAAGATTTAGTTATTGGTCTAGAACGTTTTAAAAAATAATTTTAATGAAAAACTGTCTTATCTACATCTACAGTATCAAAACAAATTAAAAAGAAATGTAGTCTAATCACTATGTTGATAAGTTGGAGAAACTTACTTTTGAAAAATTCCCCATAAGAATTCCTGATTGGGCATCGATGAGTTGAAAGCCATTTCGAAGTCTATTTCTTCGCAAATCAGTAAACTATTATTTGCGAATAATGAAAGATTGCTAACAATGAAGCAATTCTGTTTTGTCTGGTCTTCCCTATTACTAACCTTAGTATAACCATTGATATATACTAATATATATCAATGAGTATAACACAACACAAGTGACCAATCACACCATACACGATACACCAAGCCTAGCAGCAAGCACCAACACCAACTGCTCAAAAAATAAATATTACAAATTCACAGTTGGATGGATATCGATCAATCGATACGATGAGTAGTAGTCGATTTATGTTTTACAACTGGGATTGATAATAGGATTTTCTTAAAAATGTATTCTTTGTCAAAAACTAAAATGCAATTCAGGTATGAACCTAAGAAGTTATAATAGTATTCATTATCTACAATCTATTATGATTGTGGCAGAGAATTTCGATAGCAGTGTAGCCTAGCGTCACTTATTAGAATCAATATACATAATTCCATAAAGAATTTTTGCTTGTTTTTAACTTTATTCGTAATTTAAAATCACTGTGATCTCAGTTGATTTACTGTTGTATTTGAAAATAATTAGTTAATTTCCGATATTTGTTTTCTGCTTAGTCTTGAGAATTAAATCTTTTTGTTACGGTGTATTGTAGTTTTACGAACTTTTATTATGACTGCTTTCTCCTATACTTCTACAAATCAAAATCAAACCGCCGAAGATATTATGATGGAAATCAAGGAATCTGTCAAAAATGTATGATTTTACAATGGCAGTGGAAAAATGGGACATTCTTGTTGAAGTGTGGAAAACGTTAGCTATGTTGTTACTGGAACTTTGACAAAGGTATGCATATTTCCTTAATTAATGTTTGAATAGAGAACAATTAATTAATTTTTTTTTTGCAAAACTGTTATTCAATCGTATATTTAATTCTGCTGAAATCCCGTAACGATAAGATTTCCATAGGACATTCACCTTTCATCTAACCTTTTGTGACAAAAATTAACTATTCTTTGTTCGATCTACCTTATTGCTGTTGATGGTAAACTGCTACCGGTGGTTAATTTGCTTGAGATTTGCTTAAGATTTGCTAAACTATTCAGGCGAATAAAGTGTAGTCATATAAACTAAGTTTCGTAACAGTCCATGTTCAGCAATTGGGATTATTTGTACGTATCGAAATTCTGTCACAATAGCAATAGTATTGTGATCGTTCTCTGTAACTTATTCATTTTTTAATTTGATCTCATTTCCAAACATTCACTCCACTTGCTGGATTCGAGCCGGGTAATGACAAAAACAATTCTCTGAGAAAATGAGACATTTTATTGTGATGATTGATTCATTCTTATTCAAGGTTATTGAAATAAATGTATCTTCTTTTAGAACATCAATCTAAGCTGTCTAGTTGAAACTAGATCAACAGTCTTAGTTGAAAATAAATATACTCAGACTGGAAAACGTCGTTCTTTTTTTTAATTTGAAGTTTATTGCGATATTGGGTAGGCCTAATTTATTCTAGTCGTGTATTTTATTAGCTATTTTAAATTTGATTTTTGCAATAATTTCAGGTAGACAATGCGCACACTGCCAACGTGGTACAATTATGTGAACTGAATATTAGTTTTCAAAATGGAAATCAGCATGGTGCCGTCCCAGTTTCTAAATGTTGTACTTGAAGAGACTAAACGAAACAAGTCTTCCTCTGAGACTCCATTGTCTCTTTCTCCATGTCCTTTTCCCAAAGATGAAAACAACTGTGATGACAGAATAAAGACTGATGGTGATAAGTGAGTACCTATTCATTTTCTTTTGTTATAGAACTGTTTCTAAGTCTACTGACTAAGCAATGTTATATGGTATCTGACATTGATACATTGAAAATCATGAATAATAAGACTTGAAGTTGTCACAATTACATTTACTGAAAACTCAGTTTGCTTGAGATTGTAACAACCGAAACTAGTGTCTCACGGTTTTTAATAAATGTGGTCGTGATAACTTCGTCATATTGTTCATTATGGATGTCTTTCACAATATCACCTTCACCACTACAAAGAAAGACATTGAAAATAATTTTTTTTGCTGATGATGCATTCATGAGCCTTAGGCATGCATGGTTTTAATAAGGTGAATTATTACAAAAAATATTCCAGGCGGAACGTGAATCGAAGTCGTGACCGCAGGAGTAGCAGTCAGAGTTTTTCATCAGAAGTAAGTTAAGCGCTGTAACTTGTTGATTCTAATATTAATATAGCGCAAATATACCGGCCATTAAGGACAAATTTGACCGTAAGTTCCAATATTTATATTTTATACAAGTCTATAACATTATCTAAAGTTATTAAAGTGAATATCAGCGTTTTTTTTTAATTTATTTGCAACAAGGAAAACCTTTAGAAATTTATATTATTACAACTCATTCAAATAATCATTTTTTTTTTATATTAGCCCCCCCCCCCCCAATTTCCTACGAAATCTGTAACTTGTCATCGATTTTCAAACTTCATATTTTATTTTTATAAACCAATGAATCATCCTGTGCAAATCAGTTGTTGACAATTGAAGCAGACGGTTATTTTTTATATTGTAAGGGGGCCGGTAATTGAGAAGTTTACCTTACCAACTTTCTTATCGCAAATAATTTACAAATTTGTGAATTAGTCTGTATTGGCATGTAGTACATAGTTTTGAAGTTCTAGTAATTCTGAATTCAAAACAATGGCAGTTTCAGAAAACGGGCAAAGTTCAAAACACAAATTCGTCGATTTTCGGCTACTATCCTTACATTACCATTTCGATTAAAGATCTTCTTCATGTTAACCTTATACCTAACCTATAATGGTCTTGGTCAATTTTTTCCGAATTCCTCCATCATGTTCCTCATTTCAGCTCTATCCTCACTCCTCTCCATATGCTGACCTAGCCTGTCCCTAGGTCGTCTACTTTCTGGGGTTGCTTTCAGGAACTGCTTTTGAAGAAAAATAAACAAAAGTGACTCAGAAGTGATAGCCGAGTGCCGTAGCAGGTATCTGTTCAATCAGAGATAAGCTGCGAAACTCCTGGGCGCTTTTTGTAAGGGTGACCGATTGGATTGGCCAGCAAAAAAGACTGTACTCTGCTGTAAAACCACTTCCCGGTAGTTCGTAACCCACCTAAAACTGCAGGTCCAACTCATCAATCACCATCATCCAATTCATTACCCACGCACAGGTCTCAGACCTATGTGTGCTTCATCCTCCGAAAAAAGGAAAAAGTGTAACAAATTCTTGTAACCATTGAAATACTAAATAACTTTACAACATGACAGAAACATAATTCTTGAAACATGATTTTTCCGTATTGAAGAGGTTTCTCGCAGTTCGGAGTTAGTATTTGCAACCATTTTCAAACTATTGAGAGGTGGCATGACTGTAATCACTCTATGTATTATTTCTTCAAAGATAGACTTCTAATAAACTTCTAGGGGCTTTGTATCTGAGATATTCATCACTCAACTATTCATCTTTGCCTTTCTCATTTGTTTCTAATAATTTTTCTAGAGAATCACTGAAACGTAAACATTCGATTATTGAAGACAGACCCCATTCCAATGGACTCTCAGAACAAGAGAAACGAGATCTTACTGCCCGACTTCCAAAGGCTCTGCTGGCTGAATGTACTGTTGAAATCCATACTTCTCCGCCTCGCGAAAGGCGAGCGATCAGACCGAGATTCGATGCCAGAGTGTCACCGGTAAGTGTCAGGAAAGGTGGATAAAACTTGAATGTATTTCAATAGATTCTCTAGATATAGACCCAGTATGCAGTAACGTTACAGATAAACGATGTAAGTAAAGAATGATGAAAAATATTTGTGAGCTACTAAAGGGACCAAAACCTTAGAACAAATGATAACGAATATTTGAAATAAGTTTTAATAAATATGCAAATGGATAATGGAATGGGGAAATTAAATATATTTGAATTGTAGTCAGTGCAAAATAAGATTCATCACATGAGAATTCTAGAAAGAAATTGACGTAAAGGTGAGGACATGCAAATCATGATATAAAGATGAATTGGCGATTGGCGTAATATACACTTCACGAAAAAATCAGTGTGAGACGGTTAAAGTAAAAATCTTGGGAACAGTGCCATGTTTAGGTATATTATTATTTTCTTGAAAATCGATAAACTTACAATATAATATTAGAAATTTGCAACTAATGTTCGTTTCAGTTTTTATTCGATCATAAGACATCAAGTATTTAATTTTTCTCATTGTTTAATATTTTGATATGAAATACTTATAGAGTAGCAATGCTGTAGAATAACTACTCAGATTTTTCATGATACTTAGAATTGTATGATTCAAAATAATTTCCATGGTTTTATTCACAGATATACACAGCACCTAAAGATAGAACAAGATACAACGATTGGAATATTCCAGGCTTGCAAATTATTCGTGAAGCTCCATTGAACTTGTCCGCTTCAAATTCCAAAATACCTCCTAATAATCTGTGCTCTTCTAGTTCCTTTTTGCCCGAAAATTATAGAAAGGTAAGAATTACCTTTAGTTGGTAGTTTTTGTTAAAGTAAATATCAATAAATTCCAATTATGTACAGACAATCATCAATATAATACTCGAAATAGAAACATCATTGCATTTCCAATACATAGAAATGTAGCATTGGAAAAAACTCCATTCTACTCTGGAATGAGACTTTTCAATAGGCTGCCAACAGCCATCCGAAATATAGAATCAGTCATTTCATTCAAACAGGCAGTCAAAAAAATGTTGGTAGAGAAAAGCCTATACACAATCACAGAATTTTATTAACAAGAAAATAACATTATAACTTTATCAACAATTTAAGTTATTTTGATTTTATGATTTGAGCTTGTAATGTCAATTTTTAGTTTAGAACAAATCTATACTGTAATAGTATTAATCTAGAAGTAACTAGTTATAGCAATTGACAAGTCACCAATCAAATGAGTATAACTCAGAATATGATGTATTGTGACAATGAATGAATGAATTACTAGGCTGATTATCACTACAACAGTAATTATTAGCTCAGTGATTATTGAATGAAAATTTACTGAAAGCGAGGTTGTTTAAGTTCTTTGCTACCCAAAGATTACAGACAAGTAAGAATTGAAACATTTTTTCATGAGTATGTAAGTTTTTCATCACTGTTGAAATTGGATATAATTTACATATTGAATTGAGACCCTAGAAGCATGCTAAGAAAGGAATTTCAAAATTTGCAAAAACTACTCCCAAAAATGGACGTTTTCAAAAATGAAGCCATTACTGAAACAAAGCTGGCTCGATTGTAAAGTCTAGTATAATACAATGTATATAGCAATGTAAACATTGTAATTATCCTCGTATATCTTTTTTTTATTGATAGCCTGAATTTTGGGTTTGGAGAATAAGGTATTACAAATTGTTCTTGATGGACTTTTAAAAGAAAACGTTTTTGACTTTTTACAGAAGTACAATTCTGAAGACATTGATTACACAACAACAAACGCCCATGACGCATTACAACTAATCGAAGCAGTGTATTCCGATCAGGATGATGAAGACTCACATTCCAGAGAAGATTTGTTGATTGGCGCACAAAAACCAACAAACGGTGAACGGAAAATGCGCAGACCTGTTCCCAATCTCATCGAAGTCAGTTTAACAGCTAGAGCCAACCTGAGAAGCGCTCAATCTGCTCGTAATTTAGGAAACCCGTCTTTGAATCCACTGACGAACTTTTACAGTGCTCTTGCCTCAAACTTGGAGTCTCTGCCAACACGTGAAGCATTCGCGAATCTTCCACGTTCAATGCTGATGGCTAATGATTCGATAACATCTCCAATTCTAAGAAAAAATGTGGCTTCTCCCGATCAAAAGTTCAGTTTCAAGTGTGAGCACTGTCCCAATGTTTATCCGAATAGAGGTGCTCTGTGGCAACACTCGGTCGCTACACACTCTGTTGAGAAGACGTGCGAGTGTAACATCTGTGGCAGAAAGTGAGTATTGTCTAGATATCTATAAATTACTACGCTAGCGGTTTATTTGTGACACATTTTTCGTACTTGCTGCATTATTATAATTTGAGTAAAACTACGATAACGCTAACTCCAGCGTTGCCATTGATAAATGATATTTATCATTTTTAGACACGTGCTATTGGTTTGTCGAATAATCAAGTCAATACAGCAATAAAGTCAAATATGCTACAGAAAACATAGACACAGATTATTAAACAATACAGTACATTATGTAGTCACAATGTGTAAAAAAATATAATTTTCTACTTTTCCTCATAAAAATGCTTGAGAAAGATAAAAAAATTCACTTATTGTGTACAGAGGCGAACTAGTTACATTTGTAAGTGTGCTTGATGAAACCCTTTGTTGGGAGGGCTCTTCCATCTATAGGCAGTTTGTTGAACAGTCATAATACGTTCAAATGTATCTAATTTTGCTAAGCCTTGAATTGGGCAAATCGATCATCTTTCTACTCCTTGTGTTAATGCTTATCCACTCTAAGGCTTAGACCGCCCAGGCTAAGTTTGGCCTTTTCCAGGGATATGAATATTGCTCTGAATGCAAGAAGCTACAGATCAAGCAGAGCTAGAGTAGTCAGTTTCAAATTTTGGTTGTTATAGTCGTACTCTATTACTTTACTAGCTATACCAATAATAATATACCGGTATCTATGACTTTTATTTTTGTGAACACTCATGGAGTCTCAACTAATTCTTGGCACTGTACAGAAGCACATTTTGTTTTGTCTGCACACCATTTTAAGCGGCTGTTTTAAGAACTATTTATTCTTAATTATGATGAATTATGTTGGAACAGCTCTCAGCATAGATTAGTAGCAATCCGTGATTAATCTAATCTCGGCTCTCAAATCTCTGATATTGGATCAAAATCAAGTTGTTTCTAATCGAGACGGTTGAAGAGAGTAAATTTACTTTGAAGCAGATGCTTACAATGAATTGACATTTCAATCAACAATCACTGACTTCATGAAGATTTTTATCGGCTCGAATGCATTGTGCGGATGTGTTCGGTAGCTTAGAAATGAATCAAGCCAATATCATTAGAATCAAAGCTCAATAATGTAATATCAACTTATGAAAGCTATATTATTATACAATAGAATAATATAACCTTCGTTAATATAATGTTTTATCTAGCTATATATTGAAATTTTCGCTTTTTTCTTTGTCCACCTTCTTCTTGTTTGGTGTTTTTATCATCAATCGCTAACCTTACAGTCTCATTAGAAGAAAACTCGTTGCCTAACTTTCTCACCTCCGAGATGAAAAATATTGGTGATAGAGGTTAATTATTGGCAGGTGTGGATCAAGTTGAGTCAGCTGAGAATCTCATATTGAGTGACTGTTGATCTGCTGAGTCGACAGGAGAGTCCAATCGGAAGGCGTAAGAAACAGTTGATTGACTCAAATTTCTATTCACATCGAATAAAAAGAATCCTAAGCGCTAAGTCAAAAACATGAGCAGTGGCGTAGCCAGGATTAGATTTCGTGGGGGGCGGGGAGGGGGGATGTCTGGGTTTAGGAGGGTCCGAAATTTTTTTAATTTAGTGGTGTAAAATGCTAATTGAGACAACTTGCTAGGCTCTAAAGTTCAATAGAAATTTTTGAAAAATTACTACCCAAGAACCCAGGTGGCCAGGTTTGATTTACTAATATCAGTGGCTATTGTGGCATACATAGCTTATGTATTGAATCTCAAAATTAATAGAATGATAATAAATTGCATTTCAAGTTTATAAAAATACAATTCAAATAAACATGAAGAAAACATACCTTTTTATAAGTTTCATATCATACATGTCATTAGCCTAAAACGCACTTAACCCAAAGTTCATGAAATCGGAATTTTTTGATCTTAACACACTGATTTTACATGCTTGCATAGAACTTGAATTTTTTTGTGTGTTTTCATTTATAAAATCCCGATTTCATGAACTTTTGACTAGTGGGTTATATGGAATTTTAACTTCAAAACTAAATTTTCTACAAGATTAGTTTAATCAAAGACGTGATTTATCAATAATTAACAAAGTTAATCCACTTCAAACTTGAAAAATTTCGTTTTATTCAATGCAATAACTCAATAATTATGGTAGTTACTGTTTTCTAACATGTTTTATTCGTTTTTGCAGCTTATTTTAAATCAAAATGATCTATTTGAGCACCTAAATAAAGAATCTAGAAGTTTCTATAAGAGTAAATATTGAGACAATATTTGAACAATACATTAATCTGACTATAACTGAAGCTATATTCTATTACACAGTCAGGGTATTCTGTTCTTTATAATACAACAATACAGATAGAACCCTTCGGCTTTAATAAGTCCTTATATATTAGTTATTTGAGAATTTTTTATTTCTGAAATTTCGGTTGGGAGGGGGGGGGGCTACGCCACTGAACATGTGCTACTCAATAGACTCAACTTCATTCACACCAGCCATTGTCTTGAAGGAGTAATCTGAAAATGTTCATAGTTAAATTTTCAAATTTCCTTGTTTCCCAAGTGAATGTATTCTCTGCTAATCTATCAAAGTGGAATCGGTATCGTTGATATTTTGTGAAAGCTTTCTATAACTATATTTTTTGTACAATAGACAAATAAAAGTCAACTTTCAAAATTCGGTTGGTCTTTGGATTTGCAAAAAATTCTATTGGAAATCACTATGCACTAGCCTCTTATCATGACTATTGTACTGATTAGCAGCTCAAAATTCACATGATCTTAAATAATTAATGGATCTTTTTTGTCTGGTAGGTTTTATCGCAACTGCAGTTTGGCTCTACATTTGAAAAGTCATTCCGAAGAAGAATATTGCACGTGTAAAGAGTGTGGTAAATCATTCACCAGACTGATAAATCTCGAAAGACATATGAAGGTTAGCTGAATCCCATATTTCTGTGCATGTATTTCAACTGTATCCTACATATTAACCTGCAATTAGTAAAATAGAATCATTAAGTCGAGTGGCACAGGCACCTTGGTGGAGTTTAAGTTATCATGCGCTTGAATATGGAAAATATTGCAATTATTATTTGTTGTAAACGTTATTTTCAAACAGTAATAGACTGAATTAATTGTTTCCCTATTACTTATGGAGTGTTCATTATTTTTGGCATGCAGCTATCCACTAATCTGAAAAATAATAATTCATTATAAAAAAGGAACAATAAGCCCACATTGTTGAATCTAAAATACACACATCCATTCACAGAAAATTTACTCAATGGAGATTAGTGTTTGAGGGAAAAGCAAAATTTGTAATTACTTATGTTGAAAAAGCAAAATTTTTTATAAAGTCTTATGACTCATTTCAAGTTCAATAGATGTGTCACCTTCAAGACTGTATGTTTATCGCATTGAGAATATTCTCAACGCTGCCGTAATTAAATTCGATGCATATTTATGTTTATGGTTGTTAATCATATTACCACCAGACACCTGGTTTGTCCTTATTCAGGCTGTATTTTCCATTAAGTCAGGATCACAGAAATTAGTAAAACTTATCAATTATTGATTCCCCACTTGTATCTATATGCAGAATGGTATAGACATATACACATATCTATATGTCTATAAGCATAATGGTAACTAAATATATGTGCCTACTTTATGCTATATACTTGAAAACCTTCAGTCTTCACTACTATATTACCTTTTTTATTCCTAGGATTCGTTGAAAATAATGAATTTCTATGCACACGTTTTTCATGTTGTTTAGTTTACCAGCTTTTCAGGAAAAGAATAGGCAACTTATAGTAGAATAGGCAAAAACATCCAAAAACTATCAAAATATGCATTATGCCTAAAATCAAGACATTTTGCCTAACATCCGGGCTCTACTGATGACAATATTGTAATTAAAAATTTGGAAAATTATTCGGTATTATGAATTTTTGACATTTATTGTACAATCCAGTTGTTACAGTGGCTGTAGGTTAGGGTGATCGCCTCGTTGTAATAGACACACTTGACTGCTACTCCGATAGTCTCTGGTTCGATTCCCGGATCAAGGCCTGTATTTAACGTTTTAGACATATCATTACAATCTCAAGGCACAAGGCTCATGTCGGCTTTATTTTCAGATGATTGATCATAAAAATACTATCTTCCCATAACAATTCCAATTCACAACTACTAAACAAATTAACTAAATTGCAACTATCGTTTTGTATTGTATAATGATTCAGGAAGTATATTGTAAACGTCATTTTCTACGAGCGTTATAAAGCAATTATACAAAAAAATGATTCAACAGCTGACTTTATTCATGTCTAATCAAAATCATTGCATAAGCTATTATAACGCTGGTGTCACTTTTCGATACAGCCTGTAGACAAAACCCAGCCGATCGTCAACACATAAGTTATGTTAGTTTGAGTAAGTTATCAAAGCAATTGGTCAGTAAAAGAAAAGGTTATTGTTAGTCATAGATAAATAGTGTATGAAACGATTGCATTTAGACTTTAAGCTACTCGTGAGATGTTTAAGGCACGAGCGAAGCGAGTTTGTCAAACTTTCATCTCACTTGTGGCTTGAAGGCATTCATAATATAATCGTTGCATAAACTACTATTATAAGATTCCTAATCCACAACACAGTGTATCGCAAAAAGGTTTTCTTTTTCATTTCTATGAGGTATATTTGAAAGTATTCTTTTTGTGCTATATAGATAGTATACATAGTATACATGATACATAATATAATCATTCGGTCCCGATGTTGTCGAGACATTACAGTAACTCTCTTCAGAACACAATGAAGATTACCTTGTGCTAATGTCGATAATGTTATTCCGGACAATACAAATTTGTAATTATCGAGTACTACCAGTATTTGTACTTCATTTTGCAGGTTCACTCTGTTTCCTCAGACCGTTATCAGTGTGAACATTGTGACAAGTCATTCCCAGACCGAGCCAATCTTCTCCGTCATTCTGTTTGTCATGGGGCATCTTCCACCCAATCACGCACTCACCAATGCGATACTTGCGGAAAATCTTACAAGTCAAAAGATCATCTTGATATACACTGGCAAGCAACACACGCGGTAATATCGTGCTCAGTAAGTTTTATATATATATACATTTTATATATAATTTTCTGATTACCAGTATACAGCTCGACTTCAAAAGATCTTTCCCAAAAATAAAGTGGCTACTGTTTGATATGTTGGATGAAATGGAATGTCCAGATGATGCATTTACACAAAAGGGCGGAGTTAGGGCAAAAGATACCTAGTGATTAATTTTAGATTACTGATTAATTTTTCCATTTGTTTTATCACTTCCTCGAATAAGTAGTCGTAGTGCCGTGGTGCCAGGCGGTTGTGATTCGGAGCAGCTCGCAGATAAGATAACCGACTTGTTTTTCGCTTCGAAAATCAAGTTCATTCATTCTATTCTATAACCTAGCAAATTTTTATGGCTTTAAAAACGTAGCAAAATTTTAGACTAATTCCGTTTAGATTTACAACTTGGAATTCTCATACATACACCCTACCACTACCATATATAACTAGCCGTATAATTATTATTGAAGTAAAACTCATCTAAATAATTATTTATTAATAAACTTTGAAATTAAATTTCTATCTTACTTGAACTTGGACTTAGATTTATAATACTCTCAACAATTTTCATACTTTGATATAGTTATTGAAAAGTTACAATATTGTCCTTTGATGATTGGAAATACAAAATAGATCTAATTTGATAGTCGAACTATTAAAAGTAGATTAAATAATTTGTAATTTGAAGCGAGTAGTGGATTTTTAAGTACATCTCAAAGTTTTCACACCGCATCAGCATTGATTTAAATCGTATCTATCTAATTCCATTTAGGACTTTTCTGTTTTCATTTTGTATTATAGTATTTATACTATACTTTTTTTTCATATTGTACAACTTGCTTGCTGGATTTTCCATTTCACGTAATGCTTGAATTTGCCGGACTTCCTTCTCTATATTCCACATTACTAGTCATTGAGTAATCACTCTTAGTCTTATATTAAAGTTATTCAGCTACTGTTTCGAAATAATAAATAATTGGCTGCTAAATTATATTCTGTGTTGTGGGGCAACTTATGTGAAATTCGTGAGTCTCAGTGGTCCTTGCAAATATTGTGCTGGGTAAAATAAATTATTGTAAACTCTGCGCAGTTTTGCTCTGGATTTCATAGTTGGGCTTGCTCTGCTGGAGGACGGGGCACGCGCAACTGAGCGGGTACAGTTGAGTTTCATACACTGTTTGAAAGTGAGCCCGAGTAGAGTAAATGGATTAGAAATCAATAAATTGCTTATGGAGAGGGAATTCTGACTCGAGTTTTATAAGTTCATTTGAAATCAATACGTTTTAGATTGTTTTCGGGTTTATTCCAACATTTGGATTACAGTATCTTAGTAAAGCATCCAATATCAGCCTTATCTTACGTTTGACAAACTGCTGTTATCTTGAAAACGTCCGTCTCTTTACAGTCTTTACACTGACACATCCTTTGATAAATATCTTTCTTCTGATCTCATTACTAGATTTTAAATAAATAGTGACTATTAAATTTATCTTCATTCAGTCTTAAAATTTGTCTCCTCTTTCATAAAAACGTTTTAAAAAAATAATAAATCTGTGTCCTGACAATAGCTTATCTATCTTGACAATATATAATAGGCTATTCGGTTACCGGATACTATTAATACCTGCGACATTTTCCTTTTGCTCAATATAATTGATTGTGGTGAATTTTAGTTTTTGTTTTGATTTATTAATTGAGTATTGATTGTCTATATTAACTCAATCGTAGTGCATGTCTTTAATCAATAATTCCTAAATATCTAAACGTAGGCTATCTCACATTTCTTTCGGTTCCTTACTGCTTTTGGAATTACTGCTTCTGAGTTTCCATATTTCTTTCTGAGCTGGTCTGAAGATTTTTTCCTTTGCTATGAAATTACAGGTGACTACAACTAGTACGGGAAATTTGGCGGTGATTTTTAATGGATATAAATTTAGGAAATCTAGAACTGCACCTCAAGGTTACATCGTTTGGCGATGTCTGAATAAGAAGTGCACATGTACAGTGAAAACAGATCAAGCATACTCTCTTGAATCCAACTTAACAATTATGCATAATCATTCACCGAATGCCACAGCCAATGCAAATAGGTTGAATTCGTTATCTTTGAGCGACTCAGTTGGTGGACTAGTTCTTGATAACGACATCGCTCCTGAAAAATCTTTCAATGAGACTGCTGATATTTTGTCGGCCATTCCCAATATGTTTAATGAATCAAAATTACATAGCACCCCGAACTTATCGGCTCCTCCTTTGAATTCCAACATAAGCTATTCATGTGACGATCACGATGAAATTACTGAATCGTTGAGAAAAGAAAACAGTAAATTGAATGAGGATTTAACTACACTCAAACAGCAATGGAGCGATGTGGTGGATCATTCGATTGATGTTGACAAGGAATTGATGGAGAATAAAACGTTATTAGAGCGGATGAAAGTTAGCATTGAGGTGTTGGAGGCTGAGAATACTGCCTTGAGGAGCGAGAATAAATCATTAGAGATAGAGCTCAAAGATCTCCGAGGTTTCTACTCTCCTGGTGGCACGGCTGCTAATCGCAAAGTCATTAATTCCACCATCACTGCAACAAAAAACTATTACGCTATACTAAACGAATCATTGACGGAAACCATATCTGATGCATCATCTAACTATAATAATTGTAATGATAGTATCTCTCCAAAAACAAAAAAAAACAATCAGAAAACCAAACAAAGCAAACAAAATGTTTTCCTCTGTGCAGCATCATCTTGAAGATGGACCGAGAACAGAAATAAAAAAGAGGCCTGTGGTGGAAAAGCAAATAAAGAATGAAAAAAGAAAAATCCTGATTTTAGCTGATAGTCATGGACGCGATATCTGTGGAATTGTCAATACTCGACTCCCTAATTTTGATGTACAAGTTTTTTGTAAGCCAAATGCTACACTTCGTCAGGTAATAAATGGAGCAGACAAACAAACATCAAATTTTGGACCCAAAGACTACTTGATAGTGATGGGAGGTACAAATGACATTGATGACAGTGAAGCTCAATGTTTTGACCAATTCAAGGAGAATTTGGATTACTTGATCCCTATCAGTATAAGAACCAACTTGATAATGACCACCATTCCTAATCGATTTGACAAACCTGAACTGAACTTGGCAATAAACAGGGCAAATGATTTCATCCATAAGTATATAAATACAATTAAAAGAAAGAATGTCAAAAACCTGAGTGTCTGCTTCATCAATGAGAGGTTGAGAGAATCCAATTTTACAAGGCACGGATTGCACTTGAACAAATCAGGAAAACAAATTTTGTGTAACAGATTCACAGAATTGATCAGAGAAAAGAAGCCATCTAGAGATGTCACTGTAAGGGAGACTTTTTTAGTGAGGTGGCTGAGAGGGGGCGTGGTAGCGTAATCTCTCACCAGAGTGGTCTGCAACCCAAGAAAAGTAACATGAAGAAGAATGTTCCATATTTGCTCCATATCAATATCCGTGGACTAAGAGGCAATAGAAATGATTTGCAAGTTTTCCTTTCTGAATTCCACACACTTATTTCCATACTTTGTATTAATGAGCACTGGCTTAACAGTTCAAATATCAGCCTGCTAAACTCAATTCCTGGATACTCCTGCGCTGATAGTTTCTCTAGGGCAGTAGATAATCATGGTGGTTCTGCAATTCTTGTAAGAAATGACGTTAAATATAAAGTTAGAGGTGATTTGCATGTATTCAACAAAGAAAAGGTATTTGAGGCATCGTGCATTGAGCTTATCAGACCAAAGGTACTAATCATATCCCTTTATAGGATCCCTAGACAAGAGTATGTGGGAGAATTTTTTGAAATCCTTGATTCTTTTCTCTATCATATTGGTGTTAGAGCCAGCTATGAAAACATCTTTTTTGCAGCAGACTTTAATGTCGATCTGCTAGGTGATACTGACGATACTAGAACGCTGGTTGAAATTTTTTCATCTTATGGCTTATCACCTAATATCAGCACCCCAACTAGAGTAACTTCAACTTCTGCTACCTGCATTGATAATATATTTTCTAAAGATGATGTGAAAGTAAACAATGGAATTATCTTCAACATGGGGTTCTCTGATCATAAGGGGTTGCTTTTACCCATGACTGAGAAAATCACACATGAGTCAAAAGTGCAAAAAATTGTGAGAATGAGAAGCTTTTCCACCAAAAATTTAAAGGTTTTCAGAGACAAGCTCTCCCTTGTAAATTGGGATTTTGATGAGTCTTACACAGTCAATAAGAACTTTGATTGCTTATTAGGGAAATTCCTGCCTATCTTTAATGAAACTTTCCGGGCCATTTCCATAAAACAAAATGATAGAAAGGGATGGATTACAGCTGGAATTTTAACGTCAAGTAGGAAGAAAAGAGAATTACATAAACTGTACATGGAAACGCAGGATCAAAACTTCAAAAATTATTACAGATCTTACAATAAAATATTTAAAAGTGTGATAAAACTTGCCAAAAGAAAATACCACGAAAAATATCTAGAGATAGCCAACAACAAAGTAAAGGCCGCATGGGACATAGTAAAATTTGAGTTGGGTAAGCAAAAGGATAAAGCTAGTACAATCCCATCTAGAGGAAGGATCAATCCTACTTCAGTGGCAGAGGACTTTAACAATTATTTCATTGATGTTCCAAACCGTGTAGGAAGAACTCACAGTCTGTCTATCTCAACAAACAATGTGGTTGGTAGCTGTGGCCCTAGGATGAAATTCAAGCTTCTCACTCCCAAGCAAGTGGTGGTTCTCATAAAATCTCTAAAAAATAAGAACTCAGCAGGATGGGATGAAATTCCAGTGAAAGTTTTCAGAATGGTCGCTGATATATTGTCTGAACCCTTATCTAAGATCCTCAACCAATCTTTTACTGTCGGTGAGTTCCCTAAAAAGATGAAATATGCACTGGTGAGGCCTATTTTCAAGAAAAATGACAAGGAGGACTTGAATAATTACAGACCCATTGCCATCCTTACAGCCTTCTCCAAACTTTTTGAGAAGGCAGCAAATGAACAAATTCTTAATTTTATGAGAGTGAATAATATAATCTCAAAAACTCAGTTTGGCTTTTTAAGGGGTCTTGATACAGAGGCAGCTATGATAAAATTTTTCAATACTGTGTCAGCAGGTTTAGACGCCTCCCAGCAGGTATGTGGTGTGCTGTGCGATTTGTCAAAAGCATTCGATTGCGTGAACCATGATATTCTTGTTGGAAAGTTGAAAAAATATGGCATCCGTGGTAAGGAGCTATGGTGGTTTAATTCATTTTTGAAAGAGAGAAAGCAGGCCACTCTAATTAATCATGACAATAAAAATTATCAATCAGAATGGGCTGAAATCAGTGCAGGTGTGCCTCAGGGGTCCATTCTGGGTCCAACATTATTTATTATATATGTAAATGACTTGGCATCATGCTCTACTAAGCCACTTATTCAATATGCTGATGACACATCTTTTATTATCACTGATTCAACTCTGAGAGATGTAACCACCCAAACACAGGAGGAGCTAGTTAATATTGAGAGATGGTTTGCTGCAAATGGTCTGGCTATGAATACAAGTAAGACTAAGTTCATCACATTCCAACCCCCCCATTTTGCAGACAGAAACTTTGATGAGTTGGAAAGTTTGAGTGTGCCCCAGCAGAGTGTTACTGTTGATTTTCTAGGAGTAACTCTGGATAGAAAATTGGACTGGTCAGTGCACACTCAAAAAATATGTTCCAGGGTTAATTCGGCCAATTTCTCTCTGCGAGTGCTCAAAAACACTCTGAGTTTTAAAGCAATGATGGTGGTCTATTATGGTTATCTTTTTCCCTTCCTTAAGTATGGCATAGCCCTATGGGGAAGATCTAAATTCTTCATTCAAGTATTTAGATCACAGAAAAAAGCACTGAGAATTATTTTTGGAAAGCCCCCTAGATATCCCTGTCAAGAACTTTTCCATAGTGGTAAGATACTCACGCTGCCATCACTGTACATCCTGGAGATCTGTACCTATACTCACAAAAACCTACCGAACTTCACCCGCAATAATGAAATCCATAGGTACAATACAAGGCATTCAGCCTCCCTATCAGTTGCTGCTCACAGAACCGCCATGTTCGAAAAATCACCACAATATATCGGCCCAAAAATATATAATAGGCTCCCTCAGGATATAAGAAACATGGTGGACTTGGGAAAATTCAGAGGACTATTAAAGAGGCTGTTGCTTGAAAGGGCATACTATTCTGTGGATGAATTCCTGCAGGAGTAACTCTGGCACTTTCGCATACTTTCGACTACTACATTTTTTATTTTTATTCTATGTGTTTTATGTGTATAGTGACTTTCCTTGTTATATGTATTGAGAACCTTCCTAAGGTTGTTCTTTTCTGACTCATCCTCTGTCTGATCACCAGATGTTTAGGATGTAATTATTAATTAAATTAAATTAAAAATAATGTAGAAATTCCATATTTCGAATATTGCAATAAAGTTTGATTACAACTAGAAAAATATTTTAATTTTGTAAAAATGTTTTTATTTATGATTGTCTCCATTCTTTTTTATGTCTATAATTTCTCTTTGCAGATGTGCGCCAAGTCTTTCACAAGCTTTTCTGAACTGGCACGTCACGAAAGCGCTGTGCATCCAGACCGCCCAGGACAACGTTACTCATGTGATCAATGTGGCAAATCGTACAGTCAGATAGCCGTACTTCGCAAGCACATGATATCACACACTGGGGAAAGACTGCGTTGTTCCACTTGTGGAATCGAGTTCACTCAACGTTCATCCTTGTTGCGTCATGTCAAGAGAATGCATGCCAAAGTACAAGGAGATAGAAATTCAGGTGGAGTTCTCAGATATGGACCAGAAGCAGTGCTGGGAAATGAGAATCTTCGAAGGTTGATCAGCTTGGACATTGCAAGTGCATCTGGTGGAGGAATCATGGGACAAAATGCAGATCAAATTAAAAAATCTAAAACTATAAATGCCTTGATTGAACGTTTAAACTCTAGTGGACAAACCAAGATTACTGGGAATCCCATGCATGCAGACTCAAATCCAAAATCAGTAGAAATTACAAAAACTTCAAACCAAGATAGTAAAGTGCAAAATGAAGACTTGTCTGGTAGCTCATTGATAAATCCCCAGGCATTGTTGGAAAAGTTTTATAATTCAAACTCATCAATAAGATATTTATTGGAACAAAAAATGAATCACTTATCTCCATATAGCAATTTGAGTGTCGCTGCTGAATTCCTAAAGCAGATTGACTCTAAATCAAATGTTTCATCCCCATTAATTGCTTCATTAAATTTAAATCGCAATGCATTCCTGACTAATTCGCTGCTTACTGCATCGAACAATATGGCTCTTGCAGCAATGATGGGTGCGTATGGAACGACGATTGAAACTGTACCTTCTGATCGATTTTCCAATGATGTGTCCGTTAGTGAAGAGAACAGTGCAGATGATAGCTTGGAAGATGATGATGGAGGAGACTACTCTGAGGAGACAGATGATGATGAGGCTGATGATAACGGTTCAATGGAGGTAAATAAGTACGTTGCAGATATTAATGACAATGAAGACAGTGATAATGATAACTTCGTCATAGATGAAGATGCAATAGAAGAAGAATGTTCTGACTCCAGCACTGATGCAGATGTCATGTCCAATAAGAATGATCAAGACCTGAATAGTCATGATGGTGATCCACAGTATAGAGAAAATAATGCTGGCCAAAACATCGATATCAAATCAGATGAAGAAACTAATGAGGAATTTGCTATAGACACAAAGACGACAAACAGTTTTGATTCTACAAAAAGGACTACAGAACTACAAAACGGGATCTTTTTGGAGTAGAAAAAACGCATGAGATACTAACAACAAAGAAGGCAGATCTTCAATGAATCAATGTCACATTTCATTCTCAACTTGAAGAATTCTGTCTCACCAGACGTCAAATCTGCAAACAGCAGAAACCAATCTGTTGAAATCCCTCCCAAAAAAAAGATTTGAGTGCTTTGACAGATGGCAATGATGTTGCTGCTATTTATAAGATCACATCACTACCTTCAGATCCAGAAGCACTGGAAGTTGACTCTGGATGGATCAAATTTGTCATCTTCTGAGGTTAGTAATTGGGGTAAAAATTGAACTAGAAAAATTTCTAGCACCGTAAAATAGAGTTACTTTACACACTCCTGTTGAATTTATACAAACACTGTTGGTGCAAACCGTGAATCAAACACAGTGTTTTCTCTCACAGATCTGCGTAAGGCAGTCCGCACAAGGAGCCTTTGCCAGGTGTGGAGTTGACTACTCGCTTATCAAACGCTCCTTTTGCGGATTGTCTTAGTGGTAATTCTTTTTTTAGCTGAGTCATAAATGACAACATTATATCAAGAGTTGATTAATCTATCTAGTCTTATAACAAATAACGTAGTAATTTCAAAGCTACAAGTATGCAAATTATCCTAGTTCAGCGGAACGTTTATTTGCCTGCAATCCTGCAAGCTTTTGATATTTTTTGTAATATTTACTTGACTCGTGTCAAGTAAATGGAGGTCTTTCGTTTAGAATTCTTTATTCATATGGAATTGCCGGCTCTGGTAGCGCAGTTGGTTGGAGCGCTTGTCTGTGATAACATAAGGCTCTGGCTGGCTTCGTTTCCTGCAGCCTAGGGTTCGAATCTTATTCAGCCATGGATGCTTCTCATCATTCACCACGCACAAGTCTTCGGACTCATGTGGGCATCAACCGCAATAATAATAAAAAAATTGTCACAAACAATAAGAGTGTTAATCAATCTGTTAATCAGATTGTATTAATCAATAATTATAGATCCCAGAAAGTAGACCAAACAGAAATAATGCTTTTCTATGAAATAGATAATAGTTAAATTATTGTGCGGGTGCAGTTAATGTGCTTGCTACTGTACATGCACATTTTTCTGTATAATATTACATACATGAGCGATAAGCAACTGATTGCATGTAGGGCTTTATATTGTTTTCCTTCGCTGCGGCCATGGTACAAACATTCTCTCTGCTCTTACAACAGTTACAAAATTGTCATTCATTTTTTCGTTCTCTCGGTTGCTGAATGTAATTCCATGACAATGCTATCATAAATGATATACAATCCTAAAACAGCAAACTTAAAAATGAAATATTATGCTCTATATCTTACACATAGTGTTCCCCCGCCTTGGGTATGCAGCCCACATTGATTTGAGACTTGTACTTGGGTAATGAGTTGGACCTAGAGTTCTAGGTGGGTTTGGTGATTTTACAGCTGAAAGCAGTCTTTTTTTATTGCAATGCAATCGTTCTCCCGTAAAAAGAGGGCCCAGGAGAGCGTTGCTCATCTAATCTGATTGAAAATTACCTGCTACGACTCACTGCTATCACTTTCTCATGAGAAGTAAATTTTTATGGGAAATAACTTTCCTTTGAATAATTATTTTGGACAATAATGTTTCAACCTGTGGACAAAAACTTAGAAATATTTAATTTTAGAAACACCTAAAATTTTATCAAAAGGCTGATTAGAATGTAGGTTGAAACGGAAACGATGCTTTATATTGATTCTAAACAAACATTAACTTCATGAAACTTTTTATTATGAATTTACTATTCCGGCATTATGTCAGTAAATTAGCCGTCGAAATCTTCATGTGCACGAAGATATCGATAATGAAGTGAATGAAGGAAAAAGCGATTCTGAATTTAAAATAAAAAATACATAAGGATTATGGCCCTATGTTTATTTAATTTGGCCATTTAAAGAAATTTAACTAGTAGAAAGCTGCAAGTGGAATGAGAAGCTATTACTCTTTAGAATTTGTTGATGTGGAATCAATATGTGCCTTAGGTAATGATTGTGTTGAACAATTTTGTTGAGGGTTCAAAAGCAATAGCTTTTATTGAATTTTAAGTTTATCCAATGAACGTGCTTTTGTTGATAGATAAACTATCTTTATTTTTGCCCGTTACATTGCAAAAGTGTTGTGGGGTGAAGTTGATACTTTAGAGCCTTCTCTTCCACTTGACACATGACTTTGCTGAGGGTGAGTTTGGTTTCTATGATATTGAGTCAACTGTTCACTCAATGCCTTTAGGCATTCTCGAAAGACTGTAATTTGCTGTTAATTGTGATCTTTTTATAAAATTTTGCTCTACGAATAGCCTGTAATTGTAACAAGAGTTCCTGTTTTCTTGCCAAATAGCAAAATCATCACAAAACTGAGACCAAATAACTGTTGGGCTTGTACCTAATATTTAAGGTGCAAGCTTGAAAGAATTTTAATTGCAATAATGCGAATATTTTCTATATGCATCTAGCAGATAGTTCGTGGGATGAGATCTGGTTAATCAGATCTATAACTTCTCTCATTTTATAGATTCTGCCTTAATCTGTCTTAACTCTAATCTCTCGTCCATATTTATTATTTCATTTAAAAATCCAAAATGTTCTTAGAACTCAATAAATCTTCAATGTTTTTCTCAAAAAAACAATTATTTTCTATTTCTTAATTAAAATATGTTTTCCTTTTTACTTTATCCAGCTTTTTATGAATCTATTTGAAGCAAATGCATCTTCTCCGTAATATTTTTTCCATTACATTTACTTTTGCATCTTCATTCTTTTCATATTTTTGAACAACACTACACAGTTTATGGATCAATTTCCACTTTTTTTTGCAATTTGTTTCCTAATGTTGTAAAATCTACATTCCCTTAACAATTAGGTTGAAATCTTTAGTTCCTTTAGTATAAATAATGTCTTGTTAATTAACTTTTCTTTCAATTTCATTTCAAGTTCTGTTATAGCTTATGAATTATTGTATTATTATTTTAGTATATTATGGCTAATGGGTGGTAGATAAGAAGTTAAATTTTAAGAATAATTTATTTTAGCTTTATGTGAAGAAATTCAACCAAAGATAAAGAACAAATATCTTGTAAAATACTGTTTTTCAGAACGATGAAAACACATTCTCTACTTAAAAAGCTTCCTCCAATCTCGTAAATTTTAACACACGTTCCAATTATCATTGCATTCCATTATATTTTATATATATATATCTCTAGATTTAATTTTCGGTGATTTCAGTTTTTCTCAAATCTATGTCTATCAGGGGCGCACCGATGGGCGGGGAGGGGGGGGGACGAACGAGACCGGAATTGGAAATCTGTGTATTGAGCTAGGTGATTCTCTATTAGCTGCAGGCATTGTCACATATCTGGCATCACTGCAATTTTTCAGAGCCGCCTAATTTGTTGGCGCTTAAGAAAACTATAGTGCTTATGACATGCCAAGGATGAGGTCCGGACTACCTCCCCTAAAGACTTTTCGTTCCTGTCGCCCCTTAAAGAACAAACCTGGGTGCGCCCATTGATGTCTATCTCTTTGTGATTCATTTTGTAAACTTTTTTAGTAATGGCGAAGGTGATATTGTGGAAGGTATCCATAATGAATAATAAGACGAAATTGTCACAACCACATTTATTAAAAGTTCGAGAAACTAGTTTCGGTTGTTACACCATTATCAATCTCAATCAAACAGTTTGATTGAGATTGATAATGGTGTAACAACCGAAACTAGTTTCTCGAACTTTTAATAAATGTGGTTGTGACAATTTCGTCTTATTATTCATCATTTTGTAAACATCTCGAATAATTCTATCAACAGTTTTTTTAAATATTGCATTTGCAATATTTTGTTGTATGTTATGTAATATGATAAATGCGGCTTCAAGGTAGTCTAGTACTATTATATTCCAATTTTTAGCAATTCTACAATTCTATTTTATACTTATTTTGCATCGGAAAGGTCAAGAGTTAGATAATGAAACATGTTATATTATTATATCAGCATCGCCTAACTCAGACTTTCGTGCTAATTTATCCCGGAGTTTTTTCTATACAGTGCATTTTACCTAGTCTTTCTTCTCGAAAGTTGAAGTTTCTTCTCAAATATTACCGGTACTACTTCTTATCATTTGTATTTGTGGCTAATCGTAATTATAGGAAACTGATGTCTAGCTTACTAACCTTGAAGTCCATATTCAGAATGCATTTATTAAAGTTGTCTTCCTTTATTATATTTGGATATCATGTTAGAATAAATAATTATTAAGATTTCTAAGAAGATTTTCCCTAACATTTCCAAAACATCTAGTTTTTAGTGAAAGAAAAAACAACTTACAATTGACTGCTGTTTCTCTAAATTATGTATAATCTTGTCTAATTTTGAGTTGAAAATATACAATAATATGGTATTTAGTATATTGTAATAGATATTTCTGTGTTGTGAATCTACCTAGTGTACAAAAAAAAAAAAAAAAAAACAGGTTCACATTTTATGAATTATTTTTATAAGACATATCTATGTTATACTATTCCTAAAATTTATTTTTTGTTTTATTTTCTATTTTTCCTATATCGCTGTTATTTTATATTGAATTTATTTTAGAATACATTATGTTTTCCTTTATTTCTTTTCTGCTTTTCCCTAACCTTGGATTCTGTTTTTCAGTATCATTTTGTTTTACTTTGCTGATTTTGGAAATCACTGTAGAGAGAATGAACTGTCTTAAGGGTCGATTACATTGGGATAGTTACTCGCTGAGCGAGTAGCGAGTAGGACGTTACTGACCGATCGTGCTACAGCAGCTCAGCATACCAAGCCAAATTATATAAAAAATTTAATTTCCAGAATCACCCCCATACTATGGAATTTCAAAGACAATAAATAATATTGTAACACAAAATTAAAATATGAAGTTTACCAACAATTATTCAATAAAATTTCATCAAAACAATATACATCTCATCCGAAGTGCTATGCTGGCAGCCTGCATGATTAAATGTCGGCTTTGGCCATAATAATATTGTATTTTGGTGTTGGCTACTCTGCCAGCGAGTATAAATGTGACCAAATTCAAGGTTGAGAGCCTGTCTACTTTGAATTTGGTCACATTTATACTCGCTGGCAGAGTAGCCAACACCAAAATACAATATTATTGTGGCCAGGCTGCCAGCATAACACTTAGCGAGTAACTATCCCAATGTAATCAACCCTTTACTACTGTATCAGATTTAAAAATAATTTTTGTGACCAGGAGAGAGAAGCTGGGTATAATCATTGAAGGATCCTCATGAATCAGAATTTCTGACTCTGCCAGCGAGTATAAATGTGACCAAATTCAAGGTTGAGAGCCTGTCTACTTTGAATTTGGTCACATTTATACTCGCTGGCAGAGTAGCCAACACCAAAATACAATATTATTGTGGCCAGGCTGCCAGCATAACGCTTAGCGAGTAACTATCCCAATGTAATCAACCCTTTACTACTGTATCAGATTTAAAAATAATTTTTGTGACCAGGAGAGAGAAGCTGGGTATAATCATTGAAGGATCCTCACGAATCAGAATTTCTTGGCTTCAGGCAGAGTAACGAAACTGATATCTATAATAGCATACCTTATAATAGCATACCACATAATCAAGTTTTTTAAGGTGTAAGTGACCATGTTACTTGAAAAATAATTATATCTGTTCAGAAGAGACATCAGAGAGAGATTGTTAAATGCACTAATTAATTCCAGCTAAAGTGCTTTGGATAAACAATGAATCCCAAAGACAATGTGGAGTTTAAACATTTTCTGGCAGTAGGCTATGTCATATAAGCTTTGAATGGCTAGAGTAGATTAACCGGTCTAATTCTAATTCTAGAGTAGATTAACCGGTGGTTCGGAACCCACCTAAAACTGTAGGTCCAATTCATCAATCACCATCATCCAACTCATTACCCACGCACAGGTCTCAGCCCTATGTGGGCTTCATCCTCAAAAAAAAAAAAAAAAAAAAAAAAAAATTCGCTTATCAGGACATGAAATGCTCATGTTTTACATAAAATAAACAACATTACAATAAATTTTCTAATTATAGGTGCAATTAGGTTAACCAATTTAGTGTTTTCCAACTATTATTCTAATACTGAGGAATGGAATGGCAGAAACATAATACATTGGCGAGATTATCTAAATAATTTTCTAGTTGATAAATATTCTTTCTAGTTAATACAAATTCTATGAATCATTTATCTATGAAGCAATTACTGTAGACTATTATTATTAGCAGAGTTCCAAAATAAATTACAAACCAGCTGATGAATTATTTTGAGTTCTGAGTTGTGTAATATTTATTAAAATCCCAAACGTGGTTTACTCTCAGGTTCTATAAATAACAATTTAGTAAGCTTCTAAGAATCCAAATTGATATGCTAATGCCACACCCATGCATTTACGGCCATTCTTTCCTCGTATAATAATTGAGGTTATGATGCAACGATGCAACTCAGTTGTCCATCTGTTGATCCATTCCGTTATTCCGTTCATGGGATTGCCTGTTGATTTCATAAGTTGACGTCTTACCAGTGAATTTGAGTAATTGAATTTGCATTTAGTTGAACTGAATCAGTTTTAAATTGTTATCAAAGTTGTTGAGGTCGGAAAAACGAAGTGAAATAAGAAATATCTTCTAAGAATATTTAAAAAGGTGAGCCTACTCGTTATTGAGGTACTTTCTAACCTTTATTCGCTGTTGTTGACGGTAGGATCTTTTCATTGTAATTACTATCCGAAATCGATGAAAGCCAATGAATAAGACACTGATATTTCACTTATCTGATATTTTCGCTTACCAATTCTTACGATTTTAATGTTACTTTTAAATGCCATGTATTGATGTTGTAAGATGTTGACTTGTCAGTACTTGTAGTACCGTGAACAGTAGATTTCACTCGCCCAACACTTCACTGAAAAGGAAATAATATTTTCAAAACAAGTTCAAAGTTTGACTCAATTTTCTTTGCTTAATGTATCATTGATAATAAGAACTGCAAAAATCAATATTAGAAAAGTACAAATTTTTGACACGCCCTAAAAATTAAATTTTTTTTACCCAATAAAGGGTTACTATGCATTTTCATTAGCTCTAAGTATTTACCTCCAAACATAAAAAGTAAAAATGATCTAACAAGAAAGTTCAAAATGTGTCTGCTCCCACCCCATTTTACCAGTGAAATTTAGTTTTCTGCCTTTAGCTTGAAAAGGAATTATTTAAAAAAAATTTCGAATGAAAGTCGAATTCTACCTGATGAGAAAAGAATTTCCCAATTATCTCAATATTTGAGTTTTTGACATTTACCCACCCCCTTTGCCTACCTTCCTATCAATATTTAGAGAGGAGTTCAGTGCCAACCTTTCTTCAAAAGAATTGTCTTCCACTTACAATTAGACAAAAACATTAATTATACACAATTGAGATTTTTGAAGAAGTCAATTTTCCCTACCCCAACCCGTTAATGTCGATTTATCAAGAACTATGTAGCCTATATATTATTTCACTCAACTCAAAAAACCCTACCAAAATGTGAAAAAATTGAAAACATCTCAATATTGAAGATGTTCAACCCCCGGTTTTGTTTATCGTATTTTTGTTTGGGATAACCCCCTCTAAAATCAGCTAAATGCTATTTTCAAATCACCCGCACCCAAATCAGACACTCCCAGAATCTTAAGTAGGATAAATTTGGCCCCCTAAAAAGTATGAGGGTCATTTTCGAAAACCCTTATGCATAACTTACATTGCTCGGCCTAGGAATAAGGAACATTTCATGGCACTTCTCTTTTTTAAACATTGCATGCAACATTTCATGACACTCGGTCAATGCGTTTGCAACATACATAAAGACAGATAGACGAAATGACGAACTGTCTAGTTAAAACTGACACCTCACTACGTTCAGTCAGTTAATGATTTGTAGGCTGCTAAAGAGTTGTTGGAAAAAGTCAAAAGACAGTAATTTATTTTAGAACTTGGTATAATTGTTGATGAGAATATTTCTTGTATATTTAAATATCTAAGTCAAGAATCAGTTGTTCTTTCAGGCTTTTATTTTTCTCAGACAAAATCAACTACAAAAACAATTAAACTATATTTTGCTTCAATTCATTCAAGACGAGCTTAATGCTTACTCTGTGTCACATAAATTATAATTGGTCTAACAGTGCAACCTAAAACCTTTTCTAATTCTTCATAAAAAATATTATGCCATTAAACTATAAATGACAAAACAGCTCCTCATTTCCTCTATTTTTGACATTAAATTCACCATCAAGGCACCTTCATGTGTAAAAAGAATGAAGAATATTTTATCATAGTGCTGGAGATGTACTGCGTTGCAGTGCCCGCGATTTATGGTTCACAAGCTAAGTATGCTAGGTTATGTCTTCCCAAATCAGGCTGTTGTCTACTCTCTCTCTCAAAAGTTTTTTTCGTGCTCCTAGATTATTTAATTTTCTCCCACTTCTGATGTTATCCAGGCTTTTTTGTGTGCATTCTCTAAGTCACTGTTTAACTTACCTTGTTGGTCAGTTTGAATCAATATGAGATTGAGGTTTCTACAAAATTATTGGCTGACTAGTTTTGAGTATAAAAAGTTGAGTTAAATGTATTCAATCTAATCCCAATGTTTTCTTGTAAATTTAATTGTTCTCTTGAGTTCCTGTTTAGATCTTCCATACCTTGTTTTGCATCAATAGTTTGTTGGCAGCGCTACCTCTATAAATCATTCTTAGGGTGCTTACACAACGGAGTATCCTATGCTCGATGATAATCACCGTCGCAAAATTAAACATGCTGTGGAATGATGATTTTCACACTGCTTCAATCGATTTCACACCATGTGCGTGATTTTGCAACGAGTGTTGGACGCTCCACTGTGTAAGCACTTTTACATACAGCATACCTCATCAAAATCGACTACAGATTAAATATGGCTGCTCCACTTATGACATGTACAAGAAAATAAGCACTCCAAGATTCGAATTTTGATCAGAGAACGTATGAAACCTTTTGCAATCTAAAGACAATGTAGGGTGATGATCTGATGAATATAATAATATAAATTCTCACAAAATAAATCGTTAAAATGGATAGAATGTTCGAAAATGTGCCTGATGTTGCTCGCTTTTGTCAGCATTCTGCCAAATATTAGCATATCTGAGCTTTTTGAAAGTCAACTTCGCTTATTCACTTTCTTATGAAAATTTATTTATCTAATTACATTGCGTGCAAATAGAACAGCATGAGCCTTGGATATATTGCCACTGTCAGTAAATCAATGAGTTATAAAATGTTAATTTAATTAGAGATAACTACTAAACAGTACTGTTCTTTCTTTTGCTAGTAGGCTTCGTACCTGGTCTACTCAGTAATCGCATTTCAGTGGGCATTTCTCTGGTGCATTTCTCGAATGGAACAGCCGTTTTTTATCTGCAGATGTTTTTGATGTAGTGAGGTAATGATCTTACCTGTAGGAATTTCCTGAATCGTTTGTAAAAGTTACTTCCGATCACAGACCATTGGCGTGTAATTTAGATTTTACATTATACTTTCAAGTTTTCGTTTGAATCACATTTGTATTAAGCTTAACACTTTGACTCCCAGGTATTGGAGTACTTAGGTGTACGTTGGCTCCCATGAGTATCTAACAGATACACAGTAGTCGTTCTCCAGCAGCCCATGAGCAGCTCTCAGATACTCAGGTTTAGGTCGACTTTAGAGCATTGTGTATCCAACAGCAACTCATTTAGCTTGGTTTTCAATGTTATGCCTTGTTCGTCTAGTCCCGTGGAGAGGAAAAATTAGTTTGGGTTCTGAAAAATTTAGCAGTTGGTCACACTGACAGCTATATAAAAACAACTGTATTTTCGTCTGTTTCCAGCTCGTAGTCTCCGAGTCTGTATTATTTATCTCTGTGCATGTACAGTTCTGGTCTAACGTAAAATATCGTATAGAAGAACTGGTGTGAATGTTGTTCTATACGGTAAAAATTTATATTTTATAGAATGGATAGAGATGATATTTTAAGAATGGATAGTGATGAAATTTTTACAGAAAAAAGGGAAGTGATAGCCGTGAGCCGTAGCAGATATCTGTTCAATCAGATTAGATAAGCAACGCTCTCCTAGGCCCTCTCCGTACGGGTGACCGATTGGATTGGCCAGCAAAAACGACTCTGTTCTCTGCTGTAAAATAATTTCTCGGTGGTTCGGAACCCACCTAAAGTTTTAGTTCCACCATGTTCCCAATAACATGGCTCAAGCGGCAAGGTGGAACTCCCCACCAATAAAAGCCGATACGCATTTACGTTACTAATACTACAGAATAGCAATATTATTTATGATATCAAAGTATTGAATACTGTGATATTAATAATATTTAATACAGTAGAATATATAATATCTATATCTCATTCATTTTGTTATAAATTTATATGCATGAGCTACTACTCTCTCATTTTGTTATAAATTCATTACTCAAACCACTCGATGTATTTATCCATCACCAAAACGAAGAATACATATTAAAGTGTTACTCAAAATAATATCTCAAGCTAATTTTTGTTTTTCCATTTTGTTACAAAAAATAAGCCAAGCTGTGTTTTAAACTAGTTTACTTTGTGTTTTCCAGAACTAACCATGGAAGAGAAATACAAGCGTATCATCTATATGATCATCGTAGCAATTGTGCTCTTCATTGTCATCAATTTCGTACTGGGCCTTTTCTTCTCTTTCGGTGGAGTCATCATAATTGCAGTGATTGTGGTTGTTCTGTTTCTCTTCGGTGCATCTTGGTGGATGAAAGCAAAAGGAATGCTGCAGAACGACGGTGTGGGAGGGGTGTAAAGTTGACTAATGCTAATTTTATTTTCGCAGGTGAAATCTCTATTGGATCACAAAGTGTTTGCTATTTATTTTGACTATATCTGCTGCTTAAAATCAAAAGTAATGCCATTCAATTAATTTACACTGAAATGAGGCATACATTGTAATTTGCTTACTGCAAATTTTTTATGCACCTATTCAATGTTGTAACATTTTCTGTATCACTGTGTAAAACCAGATCATAGCTGTATTATGATGATTGAGTAAATTTCCTTTGCTTCGCATACGATTTACAAGTATAACTATGATGATAGCTATTGTTGATTTTGTGCAGGCTTCAAAACGTTCAAGTCCCCGGCGAAAATGCTTGAGGGGTGCTTCCTTTTCAATCGTAGTATCATTCTCAACATGTTTAAATTTTGTATTCTTTTAATTTCACCATTTTTGATTTCATATACATCTCAATTTTCTCACTAATTCTATGTCTTTTCAAATTTTGTTGTTGATGAAAACTAATTTGCTGTTCATGAACATTTTTTGTTCATATCTGTTCAATTTACTATTCATGTCATACTTACCCATCAATTTCATTACAATATAAATCTTAATTAATTCAAAATGTTATTCTCAGTACAAAAGTGTCAAAGACGAAGATCCGTCCATATTATTAATTATAGAATAAAAAGGATTTTAGTTTATAGGGAATGTTGAGTGCGCTACGTAGCTCAGTCGTATTATTTTAATGTTTCCGCAAATTCATAGAATGTGAATATAGTTTAGAAAAGTAGACTTACCAATACACTTACATTAGCAGCTATCATTATTATTATTACTTTTCTTATCAAATGTGCGCTATAATTTAAACTGGATTATTATCAATTGCTGGATAAAGTTGAATCTAGATTGGATTTGTTTTCATCTGCTTGAATTACATATCTGCACTTCTGTATTATGAATATTATTAGAACACCGCTTTGTATGTTGTGGTGGTTTCAAATTAACTTTTTGGGAACATCCGATTGACAGCCTCCCGCTCGGGACAATAACTGGGGTCTTCAATTTATTTAATCGACTAGTCAGTCTTTTTTTCTTGTTTATTATTATTATTTGTAAACTTTCCATATTGTAACTATAATAGATCCTTTAATTAGTTTAATTATATTTATTATCTGTGCCTATGTCTGAAAAAAGTTTCAAGTATATTTGAAAGCCCTGCAAAAGCTCTTGTAATCGATATTGGCAAGTTAAATCTGCAAATTCCCAGTTAATAATTAAATATCTCACAGAATTTGAAACTCATAAACAGTTTGTTTGATCAGTCTTTGTAATAACCTACAACCTTATGGTTTCAGTTGTCAGAGCTATGAAGTTGTAATTTTGTTTGCTCAGTTATGTAGCTCAATCAAAGATCATTTCAAATAAGCTTCTCAATTCTCACTCAGCAACGCGGCCCCGTTATAGCGGGAAAATATCTGTAATATGATTGAAAAGTAGTTCAATATCTGTGCCTATGTCTAAATAAAGTATATTTGAAAGCGTCCACTGTCAAGTCTTGTTCATTATTATTAATATTAATTTGCTAATTTAGCTCATCGAAGCTTCAAAAGGAATTCAATCACGATTCAAGTGCTTTCAACTGCTGTTAGAATGTCTTGGTCTCTCATTAACATTAGTAGATCTATACTTGGATTATTATAAATTATTTGTAAACTTCATTGGGGAAAGTTGAAAATTATAAAAGACCGTTTTAAATTGTCATGATTTCTTTTCATTGGTGTGATCTTTTGTAATAAGGATGACATTTGATCTATTTCATTCGTTCCAGGTCCAATAAACATTACTTACACTTAACACTATTTATTACACAAACGCTCTATCTAATGAGGCGTGCGTCCCATGAAACATGCATTTAATGACGTACCACTATGTAGCCTAGTATGTTGTGCAGCCCATCATTGGTGCTTATACGTTATACCTATAATACATTACACTATTCATAGTATCTATTTAATATGCAGCCAGTTGAAAATTTTAATTTATGAGATCAACTGAGCTGATATTAATTTTTTCAGCTTGCACGCTTTGTGCTAAATTGATTGACATTATTAAATTTAATTATTCGCTATATGCTAAATTTATGTTTTATCTATATATTTTCTATAAGTTGCTAACTTATGCGAATAATCATATTTTCATATAATTTGGAAAGCCATATAATTTTTTTCAACTATTCAACTAATAATCAGTGATTATTATTTTTTATTAATAAGCTGTGTCGGGTAAGGGAGTGTGTGGAGCTCCTGCAATTCCCGATCATGTGCTACATAAGCAACTAAATTCATTATTTTTTAATAATCAAAAATGAAACAAACTAGAGTGTATTTATAGGATCTCAATTCAATTCTATTTCAAGTTCCATTGAGGTTAGTCATCAAGTATCAGCAATAGAAGCTCTCAACTCCGCTGTATTGTTATATTTTTCTTATATAAGCACAGCTTTCATTACAATTAATAATGCTAAACATAAAAGGTTATCATAAACAAAACACTTCTGTTCAGAAGTTGAGTTAGACAGATGACTAATCCTTAGTATGTGCTGAAGTAAATCCAGTCTTAAATAATTGATTGATAGAATCCATCCGTACATTGTAACAGCACAAGATTGCATATTGAATTGTATAATAATAATAATAATAATTCAGTTAGTGGAACAGCAATTCGAATAATTATTTGAAATGCAATGTGACAAACGAAGGTTGTCATATAACAGAAATTTACTTAGGCCTGCCTGTACAACTATTGTACTTTAGCAACTTAATGCATTAAAATTGAATTTATGTATGAAACAAGCAACTACTAATCTATCAACAATTTGTTTTTTAATTTCTCAAAGATTTCTAAAATTATAAGATATGATTGAATATTATTCTCATTGCATTGTTCAGTTCATCACCTGTAGAGCTCACCTAAGAATGGATTTTTGTTTTTACCTATAAATATCAGCAGGGATTCATTGAAGCATATTATGAATTTTAACCATAAAGTCTTATTAATTGTTGTATGTTAACTTTTATATTATATTTTATAAATTAATTAATATCATTTCATTACAATTAATAATCCTAAACATGATAAAATATTGTGCCTTAAGAATAACATAGTTTTATACAATTTCAACATGTGTTCTTTGAAACTTGCTTTTAATAAAGACTGAAAAATTTTATTATTTCCTCAACTTTTTACTTTGACTTGATGTCAAATCAAATTTATTCCTTTTAATAATACACAATTTACGTAATATAAACTTTGTCATTACATATTGACACTTACTAAAATTACAGAAAGTTAATATGCGTATAAATAAATAGCAAAGAAGCTCTGTTACAAATAAGTTATTAAGAAAGAGTCTACATAGGCAACTGGTGGCCTGTGCGAAGCATTATAAGCGCAAAAGAGCGGTACCAGTCGGATTTTTTGAGGGAGGGGGTCAAGGTTGGTATTTTTCTGACTGACTTTGATTGCAAGTTTGGACTCGTGGTCGGCTAACCAACTTTGAAAAATCCTTCACAATGGTTGAGTTCCTGGGAGCCTTACCGGTAACCGGTAAATGTTACCAGTGATGTCTGATTGGTCTATTCAAATCCATAGAAGTTGAAAAGTTTGAATAGACCAATCAGATGCCACCGGTAAAATTTACCGGTTGCCGGTAAAGCTCCCAAGAACTCAACCAATAAGGCTCTAGTAGCGCAGTTGGTTGGAGCGCTTGTCTGTGATAAGATAAAACTCTGGCTGGCATCGTTTCCTGCAGCCTTGGGTTCGAATCTCATTCAGCCATGGATGTTTCTTATCAATCACCTCATTACCCATGCACAAGCAGTCTTCAGACTCATTTGGGTATCATCAGCAATAAAAAGAAAATATACTTTTCCAAGTCTTTTTTGACCTGATTTTTCAATGGGGGGAGGGGGCCTTGTAAATGCTCTTGGCATTCAAAAAAATGGGCAATCAAGAAGTTGGAGGCCTACTACTGTACTGTACTAGAACAATACTATTTGATCTAGAACTGTTATTTTTCTAAGCAAAGTTTTTAAATCCTAAAAATATATTGTTTTAAATAATACAAAATCGTTATAGTTATTGTCGATTAGGACTATAAATTATCGATTTGAGATCGTCAATATGGTAACATCAGCTGAAGAATCGGGTCCACTTTGATGCGGTCTCATGTAAACAACAGCAGAGTATCAGCAATACCAGCTAGAACAGCAAGATAATCAAGCTGGTTGTAATGTAACAGCATAATTAATTTATTTACCATGGATTTTCACAAAAGGAGAAGTGAACCATTGTTGGCTATCGAAAGAAAAATATTGAGGTCAGTGAAAATTACTGACAAGTAGAATTGTGCTGAAAAACGAGTGGCTCGGGGCAGTCGGTGTCGAGTAAGGGAGCTGGCTACATCTACGGCAGATGACCCGCCCCACTCTTCCCTGCTGAGCGAGTGACCGTTTGTGAGGCGATCAAATTCATTATTGATAATTCTTGATAACTCATTAGCGTTTATTATCTTTTTATTTTTATTATAAATGTCGAATAAATTTAAATTCTTTTTCTGAACTCAATCTGAAGTCATTTTAATAGTAGCACATTTTCTCATGAGATTAGATGAGTAGTACCGTAAACACCTCTCTTATTTCAAGCGTTACCCCATTTGGAAAATTAACAATAATAATACTTACTACTCATCTTTTACTACATGGTATTGCTACCAGAAACCGGATTCCATTTTCTTCAATGTCATCCTCAACCCTCATTTTGTCAGACATTGATAAGTGAAGAGCTGTTTTGTGTTCCAGTAGACTTTTTAACCCACTTCAGTGTGTAGTCTTCAGTTTGTTACTTGAACAGTAGCCTACTGTTTAAATATTAAAGTGCTCAAAAATTATTATTGTGAAAATTGTAATTGGTAATGTGAACGCAATTATGGATATTTTGACAAGGTAAGCAATTTCATATCAATTTAACCCCATTTTGCAATTTATTCTATTTTCATTTATACCTATCTTATGTCTACCATCTATTTTACTAAATACCATAGCTTCTTAATTTCATTGCTTTGCTCCATTATTTTCAAGTAAGAGATAACTAAAATTAATAAAATGAAACAACTGACATTTTTTACCTAAATAATTCATCATCACAATCTCTTGTAATAGGGTCCTTACACTAGTAAAAATACTGTCAATAATATTGAAGGATCGATATTGACAATACTGATTTGTGATACTTTTTTGCAAACGGCTCTTACACTTATCAATAATACTGTCAATAAAATTCGTCAGTATTTGTCATCGTGTATGATTTGTGAAGTTTTTGATAACCTATTTCGTTAAGAATTAATTAGTTGATCAAAAATTAACAAATAATCAAGTATGAAAAATAAAGTAAAGGCTTGTTTAATTGGCTTCAATACTATTTACTGACAATAATAATACTGATTATTATTAATATTTACTATTATTACTGACAATAATATTGATGTACACATAACTCGTCAATAATATTGTCAATAACAGACGGTATTGATGGTGGATTTCTAGAAATCTAGATATTCTTCAATACAAGTCATCAATACATCAGTATTATCTTTTTGTCTCAATATTATTGTCAATATCAACTTATATTGACAATATTGCTACTAGTGTAAGGGCCCTATAACTCTTCACAATCTGTCTCAGTAATTTTCATTTACCAACTCTAATTCAATAACTCTGTTTCACTCTACTAGCTTCCCCTTTATTAACTTTTTTCAAAGACAAACTAAGAAACTGTTCAGTAACAGGAGTCTTGAATATAAAAGCCAAGAAAGAATTGGAAGTAATTTTTAGATTTTGCAAGCTAGGCTATTCATGATTTATGACCTTGGCTACCAATTTGTCTTACTGATCATTTGAATTTATCAATTTTATTGGGACATACTCATTGAACATGCATTTTTTAGTTTCAATCAACTAACGCTGCTTAATTTCAAATATCTCACGAATTTATTATTATTTTCTCTTTTTGTTTCTACTTTCTACTTGGACATTATTTCCAAGACAGTGTGCTTCAAAAGTCAATCTTAAAACTATCAGTCAACTGAAACTTCCTTCAAGATCTAAGGTAGAGAATTTACATTGTTGTTGAATGGAAAATACATTAATTTATTGTTGAACAACTTATTTGAAGGAATAGTTTCTGACAAATAAGTTCAGAACTGATTACCTACATTATAACTTGATAGTGAAATTATTACATCAGTAACCTCTTAATGGAATTTCATTGAGCTTTTTTATTTGATATGATGATCATCCAAGTAACAATATTGATAAACCTTTTATTAGAATTTTAATTCAAACTGTGCAAAATCAATTTTATGCTTTCAAGAAATGTTTCTTAGAAACCAGCAGCTACTGATTTCAATCATGATCTACCAATAATTTGTTCAAACTATTCCAATCCTTGTAGATAATCAATCCATATTCTTCTCAATGACGAAAATTTTGTTCTTCAAAGTCTCATTTAATTTTATAATCTTTAATCTTTGTTCTTACATCGTACTCAACTTACTTTCTTAATACACTTGCGGCTGAAGCACAGCTAGGATTCTTGGGGCCTTTATGTTGCTCAGCATGTTTTCTGGTCATGTAACCCGATTTTCAGTCGTGTTGGAATTTTTTCTTTACTTTTTTTCAATTTGACTGGCCTATCGAGCAGAACTTTTGTAGCTTACATCAAGTGTATTTACTGCATTACCATGTGTCATTCACAAATTGACATTAAAGCTACAATATTAGGGAGCCGATCTTCGCTCGGGGGTATCCTACGGCTTATAGTTTTGATTTTTTCAAAAATAAAATCAACACTGTTTCTACAATAAATAACCTTTATGGTTTCCTGTCCATAGAAATCAGTTCCAGCCGATTTTTTATTGAAATTCAGTAAAATAAAGTCACATTGAAATGGTGTTAACTCACTGTCTATTGTTTGAAGAAAGGAGCGCATATTGAATATAGCTGTAACATATCTGTTATTGCTTTTTGTCTATGCGTTATCCGATAATCATAAATTGATAGAAAGTCCTTGATGAATTTTAGGGGGAAAAGAGTCAAGATTGCGTTTTCATATGATGAACCAAACTGTAAGCAAATGTAAGTTACTGTAAAGTTAAGTAATAATGTTAATAAAGTCAAGTAAGTAATAAGAAAAGTTCAGCTTTCCAATTCACCAAAGAAATAAAAAAAAAACATGTATTGAGCTTTGAGTCTCCAGAATATCTGTACTGCTCCGACTACATGGTACGCGTTCTACAATGCTTCAGGGGTTCTCAATCTTTTTCAAACACAACACCCGCCGTTAATGAAGAAATAAAATCTGGCGTGCCCCCTTGTTATTAGGGAGGGGCGGTCAAATTGAAAACACTTTTCACATCGAACACACAATATATTTGAAATACATTACAAAAAATTAATGAGAAATATGAGCTTGCTTCGTTTTATATAGTCACTTATTGCCCGCCGCGGTCTGCATTACTACCAAGCAGCGCTCACAACACTAATAATAATTCTTTATTGTTTCCTCAAAAGAGTTACAACAGGTGGTTGAGCAACATAACAATTTTTCTTTTTTCTCTTAGATAAGATAACATTAATAAATTAAATAAGAAATAAATACAGTATTAATGAACTGATACACTGTCGTTGAAGCTAGACATAATTTTCCATATACCCTTTAGAGTTATCTTTAAAACAAAGCAGAGTATGATTCTTCATAATATTTTTCATAAATCACATTTGAAGAGAAAGAAAAAAAAGTTAAAAAGTGGAATAAGCACAATATTAACTTTAAGAAATACATCATTCGAAAGATGAAAGGAAAGGAGAGACTGCAATTATTCAATTATTGCAATTATTATAAATACATCATTATTGAACAATTATCAATCCTACCTCATTGTACAAAGACATGCTTCAAGAGTCTCACTAGAAAGTTAATTCTTTTCTTATCTGGCTCATCAAAAATTTCCTGTAGGTTCAACCTTCCATCATTCAGTGGCAAGCCCAACTCTTCTCTTATATGACTCTGAACATCTCACATTCACATATCCTGTGTAGGAGAGTGTTGGCTTTATTGCATCTTTGGCATATACTCCCATTATCCACCCTCACAACTCCTCCCTCCAAAATGAATCTACAGTTGTTAATATTCAAAAGTCTTAATTGCGAGGCTATCTGAAAAAGAGGAAATGGCAACCTCAGTTTGAGGTAACTCTGCATGCCCTCACACAACCTCAGGAATGGCAAAACCATGAGGGAACCTGACCTACCATAACTATCCATGTCAAGTCTGTATAGATAGTCTCTATACGCTCTGCACAACTCTTGTTCCTCTGCTAGGACTAATTCTAAAGTTAACTAATATTATCAATAACTAAAGTCTTACCAATAGGAACAAAAATCGTTTGCCTGACCTGTGAAGCCCAACAGTATTTAGCCTTTTCTATCACCTGTAGCACTTATCAAAGACATCTGTTTCATTAGGCATATTTTCAGATATCTGTAATCAGGCATCTTCAGCACCTTGATTAGTCAGTTGAGAGTATTTTTGAACACTTGTACTGCAATCTGAATCTGCCCCACTTCGAGTCTTACTGCATAACTGGGTGTACCCTGAGGCAGATTGAGTATTCTTTTGAAGTATACATAACCAGAGTGAAAAGCTTAGTTATACATTTAGTGCAATTGGCCTGTAACTGGAGAGATCAGCTCTTGAGCCTTTTTATTTTGTACAACATTTTCAGAATTATACTTGACCACATATCTGGTGTTATCTCTAAGTCAAGAATCTTATTGAACATTACACAAATATACAACAACCAATTATCAGGCAGATTTTTAAAAATATCATAGACAATCCCATCCTCACCAGGAGCCTTCTGCAACTTGCATTCCTTCAGCACTATCTCTATTTCCTCTAGAGTTATAGGCTTATCCAGTTCAGGTACAGAAGTATGACTAAGTATTTGCATATTACAACCTTGCATAGGAGACACATAATACTGGCAGAAATGATCAAACCATTTTTCTAGTTCAATACAACACCCAGTTCTTATAGACCCTTTACTGAATAGATTTATACCTTTCCAAAATTCTGTTAAGTTGTGAGCCTTGGCAACTTCATCAACAATCTTTTGTAGATAAATCTCTTTTTGTACCTTCTCAGTCTCTTTCAAGTTTTTCTTGTACCTACTATATGTAGCAATTGCATCTACTGAAAAACTATTATTCTTGCAATTATAGAATGCCTGCTTCATCGATTCCCTAGCCATCTTACACTCCTCATTGAACCAGGGTTTAGAGGACTGCCTATACACCTCATTTTTGGCAATCATAACAATTTGCTCAGCAACTCCAGAAATTGTTTCCACCAGATTTGAATTCATTTGATCAATATCCTCAATCAGACATGACACATGTGGAGAGAATGCCATGCAGTGATTATACGTATTCTTAAGATAATCTTTCCTTTTGATTACTCTGCTCTCATTAGCTGTTGAAACATCCCCCTCACAATCCAGGGTCACCAGCACCGGAAAATGATCAGAAAACACCGGAATGGACAGCACTCTAAGATCATGAACCAAGGTCAAGGCTTCCTTATTAACAAGCACCAAATCTACGCTCACAACACTATTTCTATTGCACCTGTTAGTTTCAAGTAACTCGACCACCCAAGAGTATTCAGTTAGATTCCATTATTAAATTATGACCTTGTGTGATTGTGAAGCGGAAAGAATTAAAAATGGTTCAATTTTTCTTTAAAAGAAAATCTTTGCTTACCCCCAAGGTTATGCATACCACAGTTAGAGAACCTCTGGCGTAAATAACGCTACTATATGATTGAAAATTTCTGTTTTAATTTGATAATATTCATCCTGGAGACACATTCAATTCTTATAGGATTCGTCCTACTTTGTAGAAATCATACATTTCCATAACTAACTATTTAAAAACCTAAAAACTATCACAGCCAAATGTAATCAACTTCAATTGATAATCGACAAACATAGCTTATAAAATGGAAACCTTGGTAGCCTATATAAATACAGCCTACATTATAATCATCATACAACCCACATATATGATCGTATCCTCATTATCATCCAACATAACTTATCATCATCATACAACGCAAATATTATCATCATTGTCTTCTATCAGCTGTTCCTTTTAAGGATAGATTTCTCTTTTTTGTGTATTTTAGCGAGTTTTTACAGGAATAAGACCTAGGGAAATCGTATTTTTGCACCAGTTTTCGAGATCAGTCAGACATACATACAGAAATTGTTCATTGAATATCATAGGATAAAATTATTATTATTTTATTTTAAAATTCATAAAATCACATTCGCCACTTTGATTCATGGAATTAATTGCTAAATTGAATGATTTTGAAAAAGTATTTCCATAAATCGTTGCCTGTGAATGGATTCTTTGCCAGAATAACGTCTGCAGTGCAGCAATGAAAAATAAGAATATGCATAAAGTAATCAACTAAAATTAACTTGAAAGGTGATCTAATGTTGGCTGGTTCAAAAAGGAACCTGAAAATCTCCTGTGAAACTGAAAATTCTACTATATGACTGCACCGTACCTTCATGACCATTTCCCTTTTCACATTCAAAACCGTTTGATTGTAGACCGCTCTGCCTTGCTGTGTATTTGATGGAATGGAGATGATTTTTTTCACTGGAGGCTGTATAGAGGGGCTTCTGCTCTCACTCGCTACAAAGTCAACCTTTAAAAAAACAAAAATAATAAAAATACCACGTTTTTGACAAGCTCTGCCGGAAGGACCACGTTTTCATATTAATTGTTTTCATTTCCTACCTGTTTCCATGCTTGACAGGCCGAACATGTTTTGCAATTCCTTTGACAGTAATCGAAGCAGAACTGATCGATTCTGCTCGGAAAGTCTTCGCCCCATCATTCTTTATTGAACTTCGCTTCAAATATTCATTTCATTTAGAAGTACGCGGATATCTCGATTTCCAATCGACATAATGCGTTTGGATGATCGTCATCACTGTTGGTTGAAGAGATCCCTACTAATCACCTCCACGATGTTTTTTTTTCCCAATGCTGTATGCTATTGCCCATTTTACAGATTAATAGACTATTCATATTACAGCGAAACTTCCACAAACGACCATCTCCCCAAGGCGACCACCCCCTTAAACGACCGTTTTTTTTTGGGCACAGAAAATACAGTAATGTAATAGTATATAAATACACTTCCCAAAGACGACTATCCCCCTATCCCGACCACGACCAGCTAATGTGGTCACGACTCTATAGATTCATACATATTTTCACTTCCCCCAGACTGTACTATAGGAATTCCACTGGAGTTCATCAAACTCCACTGTCATATTTATAGCCCTGCAACATCTGTTATTCCAGGGGTGCCCACAAGGGGGGGCTATGACGCAGACTGCGTCATTGCAATTCTTGTGGGGGGGGGGGGGGGTCCAAAAACGTTTGGGGGGGGGGGGGGTAAAGTTGATTGAAACCGTGTTTAACGTGACAACATTCAAAATTATATTACGAAGACACCAGATAGAATGTCAATTAATGGCAATATATTTATATTAATAATAATAATAATTATTATTATTATTATTATTATAATTAAAAATAATAATAATAACAATTATTATTATTATTATTATTATTATTATTATTATTATTATACTATTGAATATGAATTAGCTAAAATAGTTGGGCTTAGGATTTGTGCAGGATAATATTATTAAAGCTTAGTGAGACGCTTAGCGAGTGCTCTGAAAGTGGTTTATACAACTTTACTCTCCTTAGCAGTTACTAGTTGATCAGCGGAAAGAGCAATAATTCGAGTTAAAATTATCAAAAACAGACTCAGATCAGCTATGAGAGACTTATGGTTGTCCAATTTAATGGTTCTAGCTGCAGAAAAAGATGTACTTGAGTCTATTTCTAACGAAGAAATAATTAAAGTGTTTTCTGTTTCCTCATCCCAAAGACAAAAACTGCTATGTAGGGTTTAAAGAGATAGATTTAACAAGCTTAGAAGGTGCCTAGCTAACTTGTAGATGGTCACAGCCTACAAATTTGAAATGTTTGACTTCAAACTGTTGATGTTTTTCATGTATTTTATGATAACTACTTAATAATAAGTAAGAACTGCTATAGCAAAATTTACTAAGTAAATACTAAAAATTACTATAAATTCTGTAATTTTTCATAACTATGTTTCTATTTAATTTTTGAAAGACGCTTCTTGCGATTGTGTGTTGTAAATACATGGAATGTGTGCCTTTTAAGTACTTCATCCATATGTGAATTCTCTCAAGATACTACACCAAGTGAATAACGTGTTGTTTAACTACTGTCCAATAATTATTAGCATAAATGATTTAGTATTTTGATTTTTTGTGTTTTACAAATGAAGTTATCAACTCATTGTTTTCACTTCCTTCAAATGAACAACTTTATAGAACTATTTAACCTTAATGTAATTGGTACACCAAACATAAACTTATTGTGAATTTGTAATAATATTTGTTTGTTTAAAAACCACTTAGGTTCACATTCTTATTTAGCTATTTTGCAATTAAGTTTATTGAGCAGAAGTTCATATATTTATTTCATTGATATATTTTTTTACCTTTACAAAAAAATGTTACCAAATTTTAAAGAATCTCAAGAAATATACATAGGCTATATTTAGTATATTATCGACTGGGTTTGAATGTTTCCAATACCTTTATAAATCTTCTTTTAGTTTTAGAAAGAATACGGGGGGCTTATTTTTTCGCATTTTCTTGGTGGGGGGCCTAATTTATTGGGGGGGGGGGGGGTCGGTGCTAAATTTAGGGGGGTGCGTCATGAGGCTTGGGGTGCCTAATTTATGGGGGGGGGGGTTGGTGCTAAATTTAAGGGGGTGCGTCATGAGGCTTAGGGGGGGTGGGCACCCCTGGTTATTCTAGAAAGGACCTTCTACCTGATGCTCAGCTCAGTAGTTTTCCGTTGTACTTTTAGCACTATGTTTTTACAGCACATTACTGTATCTTCAGTAGAACTATGGGACTATTAGGACTCTGATTGGAAACTGTTAGTACATCATAAAGCTGGTAAGTTGATCATAATAAATTATGTATTCATGCAGATACAGTGCAAAACAGGGCATAACCTGAAAATTCCTCACATAACCTATCTTCGAATCAAATCGATTTCATCAACAACAACTACAACAACTATTCACAGCTGAAGCAGAGTAGCCAGACTATTTTTGAACGCAGAATAGGGAACCTGTGTATTACATGCTCACTATTTTGTGTTGTTAGGTTGCAAATTTGGAGTGCGGAAAAGTACTTTCCCGCACTGTAATTTACTTTCCCGCACTGGTGCAGGAGTAGACTATTTTGTGTGCTACAGTTAGTGCAAAAATAGGCACGTTTTTGGGTCACTGTAGGAAAAATTTAATGTGTAATACGAGTGCAAAGTATTGTTTCTGCACTCGAGAAACTTTTTCCACTCGCCTTTGGCTCGTGAAAAAAACTGTTTCGATGCAGAAAAATGCTATTTTGCACTCTAGTTACACAAATAGCTATTTCGCAATTAAAATTGACTGCAAGTCGTTGAATTTTCAATCATAAGTTAATATTAACAATGCAGATTATGGAACAATACATTTCTCTTGCCTATCCCTGTTCTGTATTAACTTATGGTAGAAAATGTACAAATGACCAAGATGTACACTTTAATATTGCATAAAATGTTAGCTCCAATTAAATGTGCTCTGCTGTTAACCTATTTTTTCAATTTCATTTTTATATATCAAATTCACATAGATTTTCGCTCATGGGATTCATCACTATTGCTTCCTATGATATTTAAAACCCTTCTTGTAATTGAGCAGGTGTCCAAAACTATGGATTTCTGTAACTGAATGTGTGAGGTGAGAGTTGTAGTTGTGCTATGGACTCATGAAGTGATTTGGAATGACTGCTGTAGACGAAATTACTAAAGGAACTATGAAAATTACATCCTGATGCCACATCTGTTTGATTTCATCACATGAAAGTTAATGTTTAGACATTTTCTCTGAGGTTTTCTTTTGAATATTGTAATTATTGGGTATGGTAATATCTATTATGAATGTATGTTTTAAAAGTTTATTGGTCCGGTCTATTGTGTGGAACAGTCCTATCACTTATTATGTCTCTATTGCAGTATATCTTGACTTTATTATTTTCCTAAATATTTTGAGGTTGATACTTGTAATAAGGTGTATGAATGTCAACCAACTTGTATTTTATTGCCAACTTGTGGTGTATTATTGTGCACACATTATCATGTCTTCTTGCCTCTTGTCTAATCAGTTGGGGCGAGTCCCACACAGCACAAGTATGTTCTGAGAATCTTCTAGGAACGTTCTCCGAGAAGTTAGGGGACATCCCTAGAACATTCTGTATGTACCTTGAAATGTCCTGGGGATGTCCCTGGAAGGAGCGAATGTCCAAGAATAGCAGGTTCCAGGAACATTCTCAGAGCACATCCCAGGGATATCATGGAATATGCTCAGGACATTCTTAGTATGTTCTTAGAATCTTCAAGGAACGTTCTCTAAGAAGTTGGGGGACATCCCTAGAGCATTCTGTATGTACCTTGAAATGTCCTTGGGATATCCCTGGAAGGAGCAAACATTCTGTAGGTGCCTTGAAATGTCCTAGGGATGTCCCTTGAATGAGTAAATTTCCAAAAATAGCAGGTTCCAGGAACATTCTAAGAGCACATCCCAGGGATATTGTGGAATATGCTCAGGACATTCTCAGTATGTTCTTAGAATCTTCAAGGAACGTTCTCTAAGAAGTTAGGGGACATCCCTAGAGCATTCTGTATGTACCTTGAAATGTCCCAGGGATATCCCTGGAAGGAGCAAACATTCTGTAGGTGCCTTAAAATGTCCTAGGGATCTCCCTGGAATGAGTAAATTTAAAAAAAATAGGATCCAGGAACATTCTAAGAGCACATCCCAGGGACATCTTGGAATATGATAAGGACATTCATAAATGTCCTACAGTAGTTCCTGACTGGGACATGCTTTTGAGAACATCCTGAAGGAATTCCAATTTGACATGATATAACAAAAGAAAGTGAACAGCTTTCAAAATAAAATTTAAAAAATATGTATTTCAATTGAAAATACAAAAATTGAAAATCATTAAAATTAATGACACTTCTCCATAACACTACTATTACTACTACTATTTTCTATTACTACTACTATTACTATATTACATAACTATTTCATAATCTTATTCATTTTCATACAGTACACAATTGCAATGCAGTATTTTTTTAATACAGATATCACACATTGTAAAATGTTGATGCCAATTATGATACAGGATTATTTGAGGAAAAAAGGACAATGAAGGAAATAGAAAAAGTACCTGGATTTCTTGTTCCATGACGAACTGCGTTGTTAATATTAACTTTTCATGTGAAATTTAACGACTTGCAGTCAAATATTTGTTAAGAATAAGTATAATAACTCACTTAATCTGGCCGAGTACTTTCGAATCTATGAGATCCATCTTCAGAGGCGTGGGTGAGACCCATAAATTGAATTATTTGCAAGTAGTATATCCAGTGGCGCACTCAGGGGGTGGGGGCTTAGGGGGCTTAAGCCCCCCAAGAACCCAAGGTCCTTAATAAAATTCCAAGCGAATTTTCAAGAAAATTGTCTGTAGAGAGTATGTGCTCCAGGCTGATTAGTGTTGGTACATTTAATGATTTCACCCTTTTCAAGTAGAATAAAGTTCATAACTAGTGGCTTGACATGGGGGGCTTTGGGGCTCAAGCCTTACCCTCAAGTCTTGAGATCCTTATCAAAATCTAATCGGTCACCCTTACAAATAGGACCCAAGAGTTTGTAGCTTTTCTTATCTGACTGAACAGATACCTGCCAGCCACAGCTCAAGGCTATCACTTTCCTAAAAAAGAATATGCGAAAAAATTCTGCCAGATTCAAGAAATCTGCCAGATTGTGAAAGCTTATTCCTTTGAAAATGCTTCATCAAAGAAATACAGATAGCAGAAGAATGATGCTAACTTTCTTAGTAATAAATCAATGAATTAGTACTCATTCAAAAACGTTAGGCTTCTAGAGCCCTCATTTAGGTGGTGAATTGAATAGATTCGTTGTGAATAAGCTGAAAAATCACATAAAACAGAAAAACATTAACTACCGTGATTATTGAGTTACTCTATGAAATACGCAAAACAGGCCAAAAGAAGGCGTTTTTGAGATAGATGGGTACGAACTTGGTTATTGATTGCGAATAAAGCACCCAGAGTTCAAAAATCAGAATTTAAATTGGATGTTGGATCAAAACACACAATAATAGCAAGTGGAAAACATCTATGAAAAATCCGTTTTCTTTGATTCAATAAATCTTGACGTTATAAGCTTTGGGATAGTTCTTGACTATTAGGTACATTTGCATTTAAATTAGTTTACCCACTAAGCCGACAATAAGAAATGTGTTTGCATGATCATTTTGTGAATTTATGTAAAATGTCCCACCAATTCTAAGATTAGGTAATCTCGACTCACATTGAGACTTGCATTTTTCGTTCACTTTACTACCCACGCAAGTCTCAGAATGACGTGGGCATCATAAAAATGTATTATAGTAGATCGTGTAGAACGTTTCAACCAATTTTACATTAAATCACACCACCTATGTGAAGGCCATAGAGATTTCGTAATGAATGATGGTAGCCTATACCTGTAATCTTTCACCCTCTTTATTTTTCTAAGAAAGCGTTTCCAGACCTACATTCATTTGAATTTTTTATCTTCATGAGAAGATGCTTATGCAGTCTGGCAGAATCATTTTGAACTTTTAAAACACTGTACAAAAACAACATTATGGAAACATTTTGTTTTCCCATAGATAATACACTTTAAAAAGTCAAGTAATGGACCTCTCCACAAGGAACTTTAACGGGCAACAATCTTGTGAAAAGAAGTCTGAAAAATCCCAATTTTACCCCCTCCCCCATCACGTCTAAATTTCAATTGGACGGGTAAGCCCCCCCCCCCCAAACCAAGTCTGGGTGCGCCCCTGAGTATATCCAATTGAAGTTCAATGGAGACTGTTTTCAGCTACATGAAACAAAATTATGTTCACTTGAATTCCAGTGCTGTATTTGAATCATATATTCATTTAAAATCTATTTTTAGCACTACTTTGATAATTTTTTGAAAATAAATTAAGTTTCTTATATTCATTATAAATGATCTTAATTATTGATTAAATACAAATCTGTAATATCCCATTTATTATGAATTTTCGAATAAATTCATATTTTTACAATTTATAATAATGATTAAAATTCATAACTTTCTAATCAGATATTATCAAGACCAAAAAATATGTTGGATATTGTTTTGAGATGATTGATTTCAGATCACATAAGAAATTTATTTCTCAGGTTGAGCTGGTGGGTTTAGAGAGAAATCCAAAGTAAATATCTGAAATGGGTGGGCGCTTCAACAAATACTTGAAAAATTCCTGGATATGCTAGCATAGACGAAGCATATGATGCTAGCTAGTGAATTTATTACAGTGATTGAAGGAGTTATAACTCCACAAGGTTATAACAATTTCAGGCTACTAAGCCGCTACTTTTGGATTACTAAGAACATTTTCGTTCAGAAAATATTTACTTCTAGTTCTGTATACAGCATTTATACCAAGTAATAATATCACTTATTATTCATATGTATTATCTTGCTGTGCAGAACTGACCTTTTTGAGTCGCGGCGGACGCGTTTCGAACTATGTTGCTCTTCTTCGGCGCTTGGTTGCAGCTGCACACCAAGCGCCGAAGAAGAACAACATAGTTCGAAACGCGTCCGCCGTGACTCAAAAAGGTCAGTTCTGCACAGCAAGATAATACATATGAATAATTCTACTGCAGTTCACGAAAACTGGATAACCACAACAATAATTACTTATTAGTTAGTAAAACTATGGGTGATTGGAGCACGGTATTAGCTAATCTTAAACTTACTAAACAAACCAAAAATTATTATACATAAAACATTGTTGCACTAATCGGACTCATTTTCTTCTACAGCTGTTGTAGAGCTCTTCTTTCTGAAATAAAAAATAAACTTGTATCAGCAAATAAAACTATTGCAAATGCAGATTTTTGCAGAAGAAATACAGTTGACCTGAACAAAAAATTGCAGCAAACTTGAAATAGCCTGAAAAACATATTTGTTGGGAGCTGAAGGGAAGTCACTCCAGTTCGCACTCCTCCTCTCTCGTTGTTTGCTACTGGTTTTAAGTCAAGTTTGTCATCAATATAAACCGATATATTCTATCTCTGATTCTCCAATCACATGTTATATATAGTACCTAAAGTGAGGCTCTGACTACACGTTGTCTTTGCATCCCTCCAATGTAAAAACCATCAGCCATATGATTGAAAATTCATCACATTGACCATATGATTCAATTGATAGCATGGAGCTAGTCTAAGCAAGGTATATTCTAAATGCCTTGGTCTAAGCTAACCTAAATGCTATAGTGTTCATCTATTTTTCATCATAATTATTGTTATATTTGATCCTAAAAGTCCAAAATCAATATGGATCTTTCTTGTACTCAGATGAAGCTGAAGCTTTATACAAAGTTTCAAGAATCTAGACTGTTTGAGTTATTTTGAGGACAGACAGATGGACTGTAGCACAATTGCAAGAAAGCCCCATCAGGTTCTTGATAATGAATTTATTACACTTGGTGTGATTATGACAACAAAAATATTTTTAAACAGGTGGTTGTTAGTTTCCCTTTGATCTGATTCACAATACAAAGCTGCTCATATGATATGGGCCTAGGTTCGGCGACTTTTATGACAGAAAGCTTATCATTTATGAGAGAAGATAAAAACTGTGAATGCTTACTCTCTCTCCATTCTCTCTTTCGCTTTCACAAGCCATTTTTTGATTGGCTCAGCCATTTCGGCATTTGTGGCTTCATCCTTCAAACTTCTTGCCGTATCTGAAACAATTAAAACTAATGAAACCTCAAACATGGTTTGTTAGGTGCTATATATCCATCCTCGTTTCCAGATACACAAGTATAATATAATATTGAACTGTTTGACACTGTATTGAGACTTGATTATGGAAAAATAACGACTCATGTTTTGGTGTGATGGCCATTTCACTCTGTTGTCAAAAGCACCTGAGGATGCTCTTGACAACAGAGTGAAACGGCATTGCGCTAAAACGTGCATCATTATTTCCATAGTTTAGTCTCAATACAGTGTGAAATAGTTCAATGGTTTGTTTCTTGAATGTGTTAAAACCCAGAATTGATATTATATTCATGAAATTAATACAAATCTATGTGGTTTGTTAACAGTTATTGTGTATTAATCACTATAGTTATTGTGTAAATTTATACCATCATTTTTTCCAATAAGGATTGCCCTTAATGCAAAACATAATACAAATTGCTTTTTTATACAAAATCAAGAAATGTTTCTGCATCATTTTTTCAAATTGCATCATTTTTTCTGTTTTACATTATTGTAAGGTAATGATGTGAGGTATTTGAGTTGCAAAGGCTTAGGTTCCAATTAGGCGCCTTATAAAGATGACATTAATAGATGATATGAAGATGACACAGATGACACTCTTATGAAGATTAATATTTACACTTTTTGATAGAAATTTTTCTATCAAAACAAAAATCTATCAATAAATAGTAGAATTATGAGACTTGCTACGAAAAAAGTAGCCAACACCATGGAGGAAATAACATATTTCCGCTATGGCCAATATAAGTAGAGATACCATAACCTTTATATTATTATCAATGGTGTAAATTATGAAAATGATCCAATTCCGTAACTAAATTTGAAGCCAATTACTAACTGGGCAGGTAATGTAAAATTCAGCCATGTAGACATAATTATTAGAAAAGCATGACGTTTTACTTTTACAGCAAATTGAAAATATTTTTCAACCCTTAGCAAAGATAATACTATACAGGGTAATTGTGCCGCAGATGTTAGCAAATAAAAAATCACTTGAAACCTTCACCAAATCGTAGTATTATGTCTCCTGATCACAATTAGGCCTATCAAGTTTTTAAGTGTCGGTCTCAATTAAATAATTAAATATTCAATATTAAAAACTCACCTTTTGAACATAAATACGGCTCTGAAAAGCCTTTATAGTACCTTAAGCATAACATCATAGACGAACAGATAGTTAGAGCAATGGAGTGCCATCAAGGATTAGTGCCAATGGATTATATCAGTGCCATCTACATCAGAACATCAATGGAAACTGGAATGGAACTGCATGACTACGCTTCTGCGCATGCGCGAAATGTTCGCACATCCAAAAGCCTAAAACCACAGACAACTAAATCTGTTGTTCTGTAATCTGTGCTAAAACCCAGGCTGTGGCTAGCTGGCTACAGGTTATGTATAATTATGTGCGATGCATCAAGTGATGAGATTTTGGAACAAATTGAAAATGCCTTTATTATTAAGTAGATAAATTGCATGAGTAAATAATTAATAAATTAAAATGCAAATTATTGTGTTACAAAGATTCATGCATTCTAAACACTCAATTAAAGTTAATTGATGAAGTTAGTCATTTTGGGGCTCTGTTCGAAAGGTAGGTTTTCAATATTGAATAATTAATTATTTAATTGAGACCGACACTTAAAAACTTGATAATTGTGATCAGGAGACATAATACTACAATCTGGTGAAGTTTCAAGTGATTTTTTATTTGCTAACATCTGCGGCACAATTACCCTATACAGTTATATTTTATCTAAATACATTATAAATAGTTTATCTATGGTTTGGGTTATACCTTGAAAAAGTTTGACTTCAAAAAGTATTGTAATAAGCACGTACATTAAATAACTAGCTAGCCTAATACACAAAATGCACCATGATAGAACGGTTAATAAATATAATAATAAATGTATCTTACCTTTAAATTTTATAGCTGAAATCTTCAAATGCGAAAAAATGCTAACGGACACTGAACGCTAACGAGTTAACAACGTAACGAGTCACGAATTAGTGAATTAAAATGGCGGCGCGCAGCGGTGGAAGCGTGGAAGCATGGTCTCTAGATTAGACCGAGGAGGATACTGGAGTGGGCCTATTATATTAAACACATGAGATATCATGTTTCCAAAATTTTCCCATGTTAGCCATCAACATAATTAAAATCACTGTTTGTATGCACTGTATGAAAATCTTCTTGGAGTCCACTGGGATATAATTATTTGACCCGAAATCTGTTGCGCTGCTACGCTCTCTTGACTGTTGTTGACACAACGCGTTCCTGGGTCTCTGCTTGTGATTGGCTGCTTGCCTATTGGCAGTTTGATGCTAAGTGCGCCAAAACATTCAAAATACCTATGCATCCTTAAATTAATAATTAATGTTTTTCCTGTTTGTAGTACTGATTTAAATGTAATCTGAAAAAGCAAAATAATAGAACTCCTACAATTCCATAAATTTCAATTTTGAAAAATACATGATCACTGTCAATCTCAAGTTTAAAGCTTAAGCTTCTGCAGAATATTGATGAAAATAGACAAAATAGTTTTCATTTTTTAATGTAAGGAGCGCTCTCTGAGTCAAGCAGAAGTAGGAAAGAGATGTTCAGCATTGTTACAAAAGTGAAATTTTCTATTTCAATTGAAAATAATATCTCACATATTTATGAACCGTTCTTAGCCAATTTTCAGGACTAAGTATTTTTTGTAGCACTTCAGCATGGCTCTGTCAGATATTCAAATTTAATTTCCGTTCAAATACTTGAAATTATGACTTGTCATTTTTACCCACTGATAAGCGTTTGACAGAAATATAGACCTACCTAGGGAACTTTTTAAAAGTTGTCACGAGCTTCACCAATTATTACAATATAAATATGAATAATCATTCTTTTATTGATATCTCAACATTCGAGCAAAATAGATCAGTTCTGTGAATGCCATCGGGTTCTACAATGAAAATTGCATAATTAATGTGAATTTAATATTTTTAGCTCGATCCCTTCCCCTTGACTCAATTCAGGGAATTTGCGGAAAATTGTAATTTGGTATCCACAGCATGTCCCTAGAACATTCTCAGCATATTTATGCATATAACTCAAATCGATTTTGGCAATGAAGTTCTGTGGAACCTCCTGAGAACATGATCAGTACATTCCTTAGGTCCTGGGATGTTTACAGAACATGGGGAACCTATATCAGTTTTTTTGTGAAATTTGAGTTTTATATATATTTTTTTACAAATACATGAATACATGCAAAACATCAGATAAAGCAGAAAATTGTTGTCTATTGAAATGTTTCTATGGGAATATTCTTTGTAGGTCCTTGGAACATCCCACATGTCCCCTGACATTTATAGAAGGTATGGAACCAAAATGGAATGTTCCTATCTATGTCCCTGGTACATCCCTAGAACATTCTCAGCATATATGCAAATATCTCAAATCGATTTTGACAATGAAGTTCTGTGGTACCTTCTGAGAACATGATCTGCACATTCCTTAGGTCCTGGGATGTTTACAGAACATGAGGAACTTATATGAGTTTTTTTGTAAAATTTGACAATGAGTGTTATTTATTTTGCTTTACATACATCTAATATCAGAAAAAAATTGAATTTTTGTTTGTTGAAATGTTTCTCTGGGAATATTCTTTGTAGGTCCTCTGAACATCCCACAAGTCCCGGGACATTTATAGAACATACAGAACCAAAATGGAATGTCCCTGGGAGGTTTTGTGCTGTGTGGGGTGTTGAGCATCCACTAGTTATAAGGTCTATTGTTTCCTATACATGGTTGCAGATTCTACATAACTCTGAGTTAATGAGTCTTCCAATAATATTTTATATCATTCCGAGTATTAACTAATTAGTCCTGCATTGTTGTCATGAATCATATTTCTATGAAAATATTACCATATGTGCAAGCCAAGAATTGGATGAATCACATCTATGTGAGTTGCGAGATTTATTTGTTTTCCATTCAAGATTTCCAAGTGATTTTATTTTTATCCTCTCTTTCTATTTTTATGCAAAAAATGTATGTGGTAGTAATTTTAAATTCCCAATTGCTAAATATGTTTTGTGTTACTGTTTGGCAGATGATCCGAGAAACGGTAATTGTATACCGGTAAACGAATAAGTAGTACCGTTGTAAAAGGAGTAAATCAGTAGGAGAAAGATATGCAATCGCTGATTAGTTGGTGAGGAAACTTAGTAGCCGAATTATTGTTCTAATCACTAGTTTTACCGTTATCAAATATTGGAATAGAAATTCCTGTAGATATTCTCTGTATTGATTAGATAGTTGGATGGGAGAGGAACTACTCTGGCTGACGGCTTTAAAGAATTCTGTAATATTCTTTTTCAGTTTTGAACTGTAGTAAAATCAATTTCTGTTGCATTTGGAATGAAAATGTTGTTGTATGAAGTGATCGATAAATTCTTTTTCCTACAACTGCTCATAAAGTAGTTCTTTACGTACTGAAAACTAATTGTAAAATACCTCTTTACTGCTCCACAAGCGGTAAAGTACTTTACGCTCGCCAGCTGTTTTCTTTACGCTTTTGTTTTGATTTTGATGTCTTCTCATTGGTGGATCACAGAATCTGTGAAATTCACATAACCTCAAAAATGTCGAACGCTAACCAATTCCGCGCACGGTCTGTGATGCTACAAACTACAAACTTTTATTGTGTTGGAATCCAGAACTGCAGTTGTAGGAAAAATATTGTATGTAATTCGCGCGTGATGCTTCTTTATCGCTCTCGCAAAATTACTGCGCTCCGCTATGCGTCGCGCAGTAAATGTTTTGGCTCGAGCGATAAAGTCGCGCTTCACGCTCTTAATACATAAATAACTATTATCTATCTATCTATCTATTTTCATACACTAGGATCAAAGTCCCGACTGTTGAGTCTTAGTGAAGTGTCACATTTAGGCAAATCTAATAAAGCAGCATAGAGAGAACTTACTTTGGCTTTATGAAAGAAATAGAAGATTAGAAAAAAAGAATATTTTTCACTTGTTTGTAACACATTTTTTTAATGGCGATAACACCTCTCTCACAATCTCTTCTTGGTAGAGAATCTTTTGCTGATTGCTAAATGCATATGGTGTGCTCTGTGTTTGTGGAAAGTAGTTCTTGAATTTGAATTGATCTATGCCATAAAGAAGATACAATGGAAAAAAATATATATTGATAATAATAAATAAACTTGCTCATAATGATCATCACCGATTCATTGCAATAGAAAAAATATGGATTGTGGCACCAACCAGCAGAATGATAAAAACCTTGTTCGCTGTTCAGTTCAGTGAAGATTAATTATTTTATTTCAAAACTGTCCTTTGCAGATTCAACCATTCAGCACTATTAGTAATTACTCTAGATTACTGATATCCTTTTTTCCACATTCAGACAATACTTTCCATTATTTACAACATACAGAAATTTGTAAGGCATCAGATTTATCTACTTGCTACTTATATATCTTATATTTGTTTTCGTACAGTCACAAAATCAGAATATTCAATTTTGCACTGTCTTATAGAGTTATTTCTTAGGCCATACACATATTTTTTAGTTTTCTAGCTACATTTTAGTTCTTGTGAGGGTATTGAGTGCATCTAGATCTGTATCTGACCAACTGATAATTCCTTATTATCATTATTATTACTATTATTATTATTATTATTATTATTAATTTTTGAATTTAGATTAGTGATTAATTGTTTATTAAGGATGTGGTTATCTAAAAATGATTTAAATATTCATAACTCTCAGCTTGCTCGACTCCACATATTTGGTTAGACTGAAAAATATTCTACTGTGTGAGAAATGATAATAATTTATCTTGACTGTTACTTTACACTTTTTGTCTATCATTCTTAGGACGGGTTCTCTCTTTTTTGTAAGCGCTTTCTTTGAAGTGCCTACTTTTCCACAATCAAGTGCAGGGTACTTTGGAAAACATATAAAAGATTTAGACATATGGAGCAAATCCCATCAAAATTCAAAGGACTGAACTCAGAAAGTTGTTTCAGTGCTCATCACTGTTACAACAATCTTGTCATGTCATGTTATGTTTGTTCTCCCAATGCAGCTGAACGTTACGCGCTACGTGACGCATAAGTGGGAATAAAGGATGAGAATCATTCATAACACGCAAATACACTTCAACTCCATTCACCTTACAAGCGTCTGATGTGTTACAACCATTCTGAACCAACTACTCCGCTATAAAAGCTTTTATCGGCACCTCTCTCAAACCATCCAATGCTGTACTCTATCACAGTAATTTCTATTGTAGGTCTACTGTATTACCAAAATATATCAAACACCATCTAATGTTTTGTCTAAAACAGGGTTTCTAAATATTTTTCAAAGACTGTATCCCTTAATGAAAAATAAAAAATTTGCGTACCCCCCTTGTTATTGAGGAGGGGTGGTGTTGAGGGGCGTTTAAATTGAAAACACTTTTTACGTCAAAAACACAATATATTTGGAATTTTATTTGAAACGCTATACAAAATATTAATGAGAATGTTGAGCTTGCTTCTTCTTACACAGTTCCATAGGCGTGCGCAGAGCTTTAAAAATGGGAGTACCATTACATCGACACAAGGGGGTCTGGGGTGCACCCCGCAAAATGTTTTAAATAATGAAGAGAGTTTTATGCATTTGTAAGCAATCTGACGTATGAAATCAGTAACCCAACTACAAAACAATCTTGTCCGTTTTATAGTAGTTAACTTAATTAGTTTCAGGTATTTCATGGGTTTCCTTGATAAAATATAAAAAAGATAAGCCTCGTCAAGAAAATGATTTAAAGGCAGTAAGGCACTTGAGATTCGATTGAATATTATATTATAATTAAACAGAATTTATTAATTTCGAATTCCTTTAATTGCTATTACTTTATACTGAAGACTTCCGCAATGGCGGATATTGACAACAGCATTGAACAGCTGATGGGAATCGATGAATGCTACTGTACAAAAATATCAGTCACCACCGGGAATCGAACCACGGACCTCTCAATTGCCAAATTGAGAAACAATTGGACCTCTTATTGCCAAATAAGGGCGCTCAGCCGGCAATTGAGAGGTCCGTGGTTCGATTCCCGGTGGTGACTGATATTTTTGTACAGTAGCATTCATCGATTCCCATCAGCTGATCAATGCTGTTGTCAATATCCGCCATTGCGGAAGTCTTCAGTATAGAGTAATAGCAATTAAAGGAATTCGAAATTAATAAATTCTGTTTATGTATATCTGTCAGTTTATTCAATTGTCAGTCACTTCAAACTAACTTGTGATATATTATACTATTTTATCAACTTGAATTAAATGGAGTGATGAAATGAATCCATGAAACTTTAAAGAAACAAAACTGTTTAATTCATAGTAATGTATTAATTACATCATTTTACTAAAATTTCAGTTTTATTGGGACATTCTTCTCAGTAGGGCAGAGTGCCGATTCTGGCGCAGTTTAACGGCGGTTAACTAACCATGATTAAATTTTAACGGCCGTTAAATTTAACCTAACTTAATTTAACATAGGAAAACCTAATTTAACGGTCCAGTTGAATTTTAATGGTCGTTAAATTTTAACGGTGATTAAATTTTAACGGTGGTTAACTAACGATGGTTAAATTTTAAAGGTGATTAACTAACGAGGGTTAAATAAACAGATTCTAAAAATTTTCATTTGAAATTAAATGTACAAATTTATGCAGCTCACCAAGGCGTTCCAATTGCACGTATCAAACACTCCGATGAATAAAATAAAAAAAAAATAAAAAATAAAAAAAATAAAAAAAATTAATTATCATTAATATTATCATGTATACTCTATTCACGGAAAGGAGAGACAGAGCAAAACAAATGGTTGCGTTTGTGTGAGTGAATTTCTTGTGAAAAGATGATGACTCATATCCGGAGTAGGTGACTCGATTGGCTGCTACCAGTTCACAGTGGGTTCAGTGTGACACTGAACGCTCACAGTGAAAAGTTCAATACCGGTTCACTTATGCTGTTCGTTAATTGATCGTTGACTGTTCGTTGTATACGTTGTATTGTGCTTTTGAACATTTTTAGTTTGCAAACATATTTATAGTACTGTAATATACCTTCATCACATAACAATCAATTCATCATACATCAATTGACAATGTCTTCAACTGAAAGTGCAGATGAAGACATGGCAGTTACATATTCTAATGATTTTGGCTTTAGCCTACTGGCCCCTGAAAGATGGAAATAGTTGAGAGTTGATTATAATTATTATTATAATCAATTAATCTTGAAACCTAGAAACCTTGAAATTGATGTCTTCCATAGGATCCACATTCTCCTTGTTAGCACCTTCGCTCCTTTTCCCAGAAAATGTGTTCTCTCAGAATTTGCCTCGTTTGCAGACACGGACACAGGTTCAATTTTTAATAAAAAGGCATTTTATCAAAATTACCGCGAAATTACTAAGTCAGGAGAAGAGAAAGAATTTCAGAAATTTATTCTTTTTAGGCAGATGAGAGAAAACGTAAACTACTTATACAGTACTAGTTCCTATTATTAAAAAAATTCAACTGCTTTGGGAGAACTGACACAATTAACCAAAACTATTATTTATATAGTTATACAATAATCACGTAATTTATCCCATAATATATCAAGGGTATAAATATTCCTTCTGAACATTAAAAAAAATGTACTAGTCGATAAAAAATAGAAATCACTAAAACATGACCGTACAACATCACAATACCATAAACGCAGCATGTTGAAAAATAGAATAGATATGAAAAAAATGGCACTCCAAATAATAAAACTCACGATCACAAACTCAATTAATATAAATAAGGTTTACTCTAGGCCAATTTACCGGACATGTGTAGGCCTACATGCATCTAACTGGACGATTCAAAAGAGACTGAATTCAAAATACTGTATGAAGAAAAATATTGACTTTGTTTTCTACACAACTCCCCACTTTCCATTACATCGTATACCGGTATGCTAATATACATTGAGGAATTTGATGGGAAAATAATATTAATTTTCTCTAATATTTGCACTGTGGAGACATAGCTGTCATGATTTAGAACAGTCTAGATAAGTTTGTTTGAAGAGTGTTTTGTCCTCAGTATGTGACTGGCGATATTCCTGAAGTCACAACATCCTGCTTCTGAATTTCTTCACTAAAGCTATCTGCGAATTGATAAAGTAAACAATAAACATTTACCTGACAATATTTAGCTTATTCATTCTCCCATTTTTCCTTCAGTGTTTCAGTTTTATTTCTTTATAAAAATATATATATTTCAGTCTGGGCATGGGCCATTTCTTGAAAAAAAATTTTTTTATTACGCCCCCCCCCCCCCGCGCCATGGGGTCTGCGATGGTGTACGTTACGCCACTGTGTTCAGTACACTACTATAGTAATTTGTATAGGTTTCATGCAATATCGCCGTTCAATCGAATTTTGAAAATTGTCATTTTTTAATAATTGATGGATCATCATAATTTTTAGAAGGTTTATGTAAAATTTTGCGCTGATTCCGAATATGCAATCAGATTTTTGATATCTAATTCCAATATCGAGAAAGGAACTTGCAAGAATGTAGCAACTATTAACAAAAGACGTCCGCAGCTACTGTGAATCGGTCTCGTTGCTCGAAGGTACACTCTCGCACGCGCATCGTTGTTTACATCTGTCTCTCCTTTCGCTGAATGGAGTATAGTAGGGCAGGTTAAGAGTTCCGTCACAGTTTTTCTTTAACCTGAAATTTAAGGTTAACCTAAGTCAACCCATCCAAACCTAACCTAACCTGAAATAGGTAAGTCAAAGTCAAATCAACGCAATCTATCCGATCCCCAAAATTCCCATTTTCACGGGAGCTAAAAATCACGAAAAAATTTGAACTTTTTAACCCGTGAAGGGAATTTCAATTTGAAGACGCCATCTTGTTCAGCCTTCCAAGGCATCCCAAATTCATGTATCAAATACCATTTTCCGATCACGATTAATTGAGGAAAAATAATAATAAAATTTAACCTTAAATTTAAGGTTAAGCCAACTATCCAAACCTTTAACCTGAAATTTAAGGTTAACCTAAGTCAACCCATCCAAACCTAACCTAACCTGAAATAGGTAAGTCAAAGTCAAATCAACGCAATCTATCCGATCCCCAAAATTCCCATTTTCACGGGAGCTAAAAATCATGAAAAAATTTGAACTAAATCTGCTATTTTAACCCGTGAAGGGAATTTTTTGAAGACGCCATCTTGTTCAGCATTTTAAGGCATCCCAAATTCATGTATCAAACACCATTTTCCGATCACGATTAATTGAGGAAAAAATAATAATAAAATTTAACCTTAAATTTCAGGTTAACCTAAACCTAACCTGAAATAGGTATAGCTGTATAGTTGTATAGTCAAATCAACGCAATCTATCCGATCCCCAAAATTCCCATTTTCATGGGAGCTAAAATTCACGAAAAATTTTCTACGGCAGTTAAATTTTAACGGTGGTTTTAACCCTAGTTTTAACGGTGGTTTTAATGGTGGTTATAACAGAGATCCAACTCTAGTATAAAAAATGAATACAAGAGAAGGACTTGCTCAAGAATTACATGCAAGTGTTAGACACAATTTTCCCACACGTCGTACAGAAATCAAAGGCATAACAGATCTGTACCAGGCCGATCTTGTTGATATGTCAAATTACAGTACCATCAATAGAAATTTCAAATTCATACTGACAGTAATAAATTGTTTTAGTAAATTTGCATTTGCAATACCATTGAAAAGTAAATCGGGTAATGATGTGGCAAACGCCCTCAAACCAATACTTGAACAGAATAAGATAAAAAAATTTCAAACTGACGCCGGTAAAGAGTTCTACAATGCTACTGTTCAAAAACTCTTTAAAATGTACAATATCAATCACTATAGTACTTTCAGTAATAAGAAGGCAGCAATCTGTGAACGTTTCAATAGAACCCTGAAAGAGCACATGTTTCGTGAATTCACTGTACAGGGAAATTATAAATGGTTGAATCTACTCCCAAAACTGTTAGACAAATACAATAACACTGTTCATCGAACCACTCGCATGAAACCGAGTGAGGTGAATACTGAAAATGAAAAGTATGTACTAATGAATATTGATAAGGCTACCCTGCGTTCCTTCAAACTTAAAAAGCAAAAGTTTAAAATCGGTGATAAGGTTCGAATCACTCGTTACAAGCGAATATTTGATAAAGGATACCTACCAAACTACACTAATGAGATTTTTACTGTACACAATGTACTACCAAGCATTCCCCTCACCTATCACCTCAAAGACGATAACAATAAAATTATTAAGGGTGCATTCAATGTATAAGGTGCATTTATAATTTTCTTGTATTATTATGATGATATATTATTATCACTGAGTAGCTATTTCGTATAACTCTAGGTAATTTTTATTATTTTTTTAATTTTTCACATTTATTAATTTTGTTTAATTACATAATATGCACTAACATTTATCATAACATTTTAAACTACTAACTTCATTTTTGAAAAATGTGTTTCAACTATATATTATATAGCACTAAAAAAAAAAAAAAAAAAAAAAAAAAAAAAAATAATTATACATATTGACAGACTCATATACCCCAACACATAGTTTTTTATAGTGGGGTTTCTAAAGGTGTATTACTGACATAGAATATACTGTATTTATGAAGTTTAACTAAATTTTTTGTAATTATTATATTATTGATTGAATAAATTTTGATTTGATTTGATTTGATTTGATTCTATGAGTATGAAATGAAGAAAACCAAGTACCCAGATGTGTATCTTATTGAAAGAGTGCTAAAGAAGAAAGGTAATAAATTGTATGTGAAATGGCTGGGTTTTGATTCGAAATACAATTCATGGATTGATAATAATACATTAAAAAAATGAAGCTAAAACAGCACAAATCAAAATTGCCACTGATTAACTTTGACAAGTATTTAAATAAAAAGCAACAAATAAGACACAGTGTGCTTCTACCAAATAGTGTAAGATGTATTGTGTGTGGACCGTCCAATGTAGGAAAAACAAATACTGTTTTTAATTTATTATTTGCCGAGAATGGTGTCAAGTTTTCACATTTATATGTATTCACCAAATCTCACCAACAAGACAAGTATCAACTTCTCAAGGAAATTGTGAGTCAAGTAGCCGAGGTTGGATTCAATCTGTACCAGCATAATGAAGAAATACCACACCCAAACGATGCACACCCCAATTCAGTTATGATTTTCGATGATATTTGTATGGTAAAACAACAGAATATTCGAGACTATTTCAGTATGGGTAGACACAAAAACATTGATAGTTTCTACATTTGTCAAACGTACTCTAGTATTCCTAAACAATTGATTAGAGACAACAGTAATTTCATTGTTATATTCAAACAGGATAATCGTAATCTACAACACATATATCACGATCATGTATATCCAGATTTGAGTAGAGATGAATTCAGTAGAATGTGTGCTCAAGCATGGAATAATAATAATTTTCTAGTCATAAACAAAGATTGTGGACTGGATAACGGGAGATACAGAGTTGGGTTTGATAAATTTATCCTATTATAAAAATGATATTGAAAAAGGATCTCAAAGAATTGACAGCCATCAAGAATAATATAAAACAGCTGCGTGACTCTATATGTCGAAAACATCGAGAATTATCGTATGATGCAATTAGTGAAGAAGAAAATTTACAGAAACAATATAAACCAATTACCGAATCATTGAATCAATTTAAACAACAACAATTATTTGATGTTAAACAGGAAATGAAAGAGGAGGAGGATGAGGAAGAGGAGGGGGAGGTAGAGGAGGAGGAGAAAGACTACCCCATTCTAGACTCTACTAATTTAGATACCTCTAATTTAGATGCTTCTAATTTAGATACCTCTAATTTAGATACAACAAACATTTTCGATTCTTCCAATGTCCCCAGTTTTTCAGACTCTTCCAATTTAGACACCTCCAATGTTCCCAGTAATTTAGATGAAAGTAGTAGAAGAGACAGTAGAGAGTCTAGTCGGAAATTTGCATCTAGAAATCGTATAGGTACATACATTGATAATTTTATGAGAACAAAAAAAGGTCAAAATCTGTATGGGGTTCACTTCAATCCCACCATCAATGAATGGCAAATTGGAAACAAAGTTATCAAGTTTGATGATAAAAAAATCATTATTGATGGTAATAAATCATTCCCGCTTACACAAGGACTACTAGAGCTGCTATTCAAAGCAATTCCAGATACATTCATCTATAGGAAAGGTGATCTTGTCGACTACAAACATATACTTGAACTAACTGGAGTTCATCTTGATGCATTGGGACGTGTGAAAAGAAATACCAGTTTTAAATACACTCGCATAATTAAAGATTTATTTCCACCTAAACGTGTTAAAGGAGTTGAACAAAAGCTGGGTAGTGGAATACAACATGATATGCAAATTGAAACCTCACCTAACAGCAACGTCTACACCTATTGGGATAATCCAAATGAATTGTGTGAAAGATTGGAATTGTTGATTAATTCAAAACTTGCCGGACACACCGGTCATGATTCAGAAATTGCATCAATAATTGAAGAATTACGTGAAATCGGTATCATTATAGGTGGTAATTTAGTATTATAAAAATGACTATTGATAAATTTGGACGACATTTGTATGCAAGTAGAAAGGCAAATATCAATGAAGAATTGAAACAATTGGTGCAAAATTTAATTGATATCCTACAATTGATACCACTTGCGGCACACCACCTTCCAAGAGTTGATCTCAACAACATTGATCAGTGGCGAGCAATGACAGATCCAAATCTATTTGATCAGTATAGAAAATATTCAGAGGAAACTGAAAATCCATGGTTTTTTAGAGCATGGTTTGAGAGTAAATTTATCTACAAACATGAATTATAATAAAAACAAGCATGACTATTGATAAATTTGGTCGACATTTGAGTAGAAAAGAGACACTGGACTTGGAGAGAGAAGAGATGATAAACTTGTTTCAAAATGCCATTACTCTAGCACAACAAATAGATACAGTTAAAGATTTCTACTTACCAAACATTGATATTAGACAACAGTGGAAATATATGACAGATCCACAATTACTTACCAACTATAGAGAGGCTGTAAAGGGTCTCTCCATCTATAATTCTTCATTTAAAAGATGGTATGAGAAAAATTATCTATATAAAAATGAATAGAAAAAATACTCCGAAAAAGAAGAGGTCAATGAAAAAGAAGTTGGGATCTGGTATATTGGGTTCCGTAATTAATAAAGCAATTGATCTACTGCCCATGGAGCTCCATATTCCCAGGTACGAATTCTGTGGACCTGCGACAAACTTGAAAAAACGATTAGCAAGAGGAGATAAAGGAATAAATAGATTAGATGAAGCATGTCGAGAGCATGATATAGCCTATAGTGACCCAACACAAAATCGAACGGAAGCTGATAGGAAACTTGCAGCACTCGCATGGGAAAGAGTAAAAGCAGCTGATGCTAGTCTTCCTGAACGAGCAGCAGCCTATCTAGTTACAAATCTTATGAATGCAAAAGTGAAATTTGGTGGAGGAGGAAAGAAACTCGGCAAAGGTGTCTATTTGAAACCGTACAAAGGTTGTGGTATAAAGAAGAAGAAGAAGAAGGTAGAGAGTGCATTGAAAGCCATTTTAAAAAAAAATCCCCATTATCAAATGTAGATATAGTAAAGTATGCAAAACAGCTTGACTTACCGTTACGTGGAATTTATATGAGAGATAAACTACCAAATACACCACTCAAACACCTAGAACTGGGTGTAATCAATCTGGATAATGAAATTGGTGAGGGCACTCATTGGACGTGCTACTTTAAAAACGCTAATCTATGTGACTATTTTGACAGTTTTGGTAATCTAAGTCCACCACTTGAATTTATGAAATATATGCAGGGTGTAAGAGTTCGATACAACTACAAGAAATATCAACAAATGGAGCACTCATGTGGACATCTGTGTCTATTGTGGCTGTATAAAAAATATAGTGATTATGTTTACGCTAACAGCAAACAAGAATCCATTGGTTAGTGAAATCTTCCCACCAGTTGAATTGGATAGCTTTGACTATGAAGTGGGTCTAGTAAACATGTACACATACAATACAATTCCAAATATTGAAACAAATGTCAATAATAAGTTCGTGTATGATGGGCGTGTGGTTGAAATACCAGAAGGATCATACAAATTGGAGGATATTCTAAATTATATTCGAAATAATCTTAAACTGACTAGCAGCCAACTGAGAATCAAAGCCAACAACAATACACTACAGTGTGAGCTGTTTGCAGATAAAGATATTGATCTAACTATGAAGGACAGCATTGGTCCAATACTTGGATTTCAACATGAAAAATTGCTAGCAAATAAATGGCATATATCAACAAAACCCGTTCATATAATGCGTGTGAATAGTATACGTGTAGAATGCAATATTGCACAGGGTTCGTACAATAATGGCAGTGAAGGTCACACAATTCATGAGTTTTACACAATTGTACCACCTGGCTATAAAATAATTGAATCACCCACAACTGTGGTGTACATGCCAATCAATACAAACACAATAAATCAAATTTGTATAAATATAATTGATCAGGACGGGAATGTGGTAAACTTTCGTGGAGAAACAATAACAGTACGCTTACATGTAAGAAAAAAACCAGTAATTTTATAATATTATAAAAAAAATATGCTAATATTTACAAAAAATCATCAATCACAACAGCATGATGCAACAGATAGGAAATTACTTACACCTAAAAATAGACAACTAACACAAAGATTAGGTTTTTTTGTATATAATAAAAATATAAACAATGAATCACCAAATTCCTCACGGTATGCAAATTGATTCAATATTCAATGTTGGTGAGAAAGTACAATTCGATGAGAGTATAACCCAATTCGAGTATCACACACACACACCATATGCATCACAAACATACAAAAATAATGATGAAATTCGTATCAATGTAAATCAACAGGATGTCTACACACTACCATGTAAAAGCTATCTTCTAATAGAGGGTAATATTAAAGTACAAAAAGCAGACAATACTGAAGTTGACTTTGTATTAGTGAACAATGGAATAGCCTATTTATTCGATGAGATTAGATATGAGGTGGGTGGAGTCGAAGTTGACCACACACGTAACGTTGGCATGACAACAACAATGAAAAACCTCTTGTGTGAAACTCCACAAAATAAATGTATATGGGAGAATGCAGGATGGAATCGTGATGGATGGACAAATAAAAAGAAATTTAGCTTTTGTGTACCACTGGAAATGTGGTTAGGTTTCATGGAAGACTATAGAAAAATTATTTTAAATGTAAAACAAGAATTGGTTCTGCTTCGATCTTCATCTGATTTAAATGCAATTCAAACCACCGCTGGTACTAAAATCGAAATTAATCTAACAAAAATACAATGGAAAGTACCCTACATACATGTAGCAGACACAATTCGTCTTAATCTACTGAAATTATCTCACAATGATAAAGCAATTAGCCTTCCATTCAGATCATGGCAATTACATGAGTATCCTACCCTACCAGAAAGCACAAGTCATCAGTGGACTGTTAAGACGGCATCACAAATGGATAAACCAAGATTTGTTGTACTAGGACTGCAAACTAATAGAAAGAATAGCCTTCGTAATGATGTATCTCAATTTGATTTTTGTAATTTGAATAATGTTCGCTTATATTTGAATGCACAATACTTTCCCTATGATAATATTATGGGTAATAAACATACATTGTATCAGATGTTTGCCGCCTTTCAACATGCCTACTACAAACAAAGTGATTCGGGAACATCAATAGCATTTGATAAATTTGAAAAAACACCACTAATTGTGATAGAATGTTCTCGTCAAAGTGAACTTTTGAAATCGGGTGCATTAGATGTGAAACTTTCATTTGACACAACTGCAAATATCCCAGAAAATACATCTGCATACTGTCTCATTATATACGAAAATATCTATGAATATACACCATTGAGTGGAATTGTTAGAAAAGTAATGTAAACAAATAATATTAACAAAACAAAACAATAAAGTCATTCCCAACAGTGCTAAATTTATAATTTATAGTTTTTATAAACAAATAATCTTTTTAAAAGTGAAATCGTCAGTGGAATGCACTAAAGTGTTGTAGCCTAGTGTGTCATGTGGATTGTAGGTTATGTTATTTTGATATTTGGTAAATTGACTTTTTAGTTTGTTCAAGAATATTATTTAATTGTATTAAATCAATATATGGCACCTCCTGAAAAACCTACTGGTTTAGGAGGACCTTTGTTGTAATGATACAGTGAATAAATTGAATTGAATTGAATTGAATAAAGTAGTATAGTAATTTAAAAAAAATAATGAAGTATAATTAGAGTAATTTAAAAAAGTATAAATAAAAAGAAATTTTTTTTTTTACCTACACACATTAATCTAGGTATAGGTACCTACACACCTACATAGGACATACATTAATCTAGGTATAGGTACCTACACCTACACACCTACATAGGACACACATTAATCTAGGTATAGTACCTACATTCACACACATTAATCTAGGTATAGGTACCTACACCTACACACCTACATAGGATATACATTAATCTAGGTATAGGTACCTACACCTACGCACCTATTTAAGCAAAAAAAAAAATTATTTTATTTTAAAGTTTTTCAGGTTTTTAAAGTTTTTCAGGTTTTAAAGTTTCTTTATATTTAAAAGTTTTTCAGGTTTTTAAAGTTTTTGTACTTTTCCTTGAGATGGTTGCTCACGGATTTTACGTTTTCTGATTGGAATATCTTTGTGGCCCCAAGCTAGAGTATCAATTCGGTTTGGTAGTATGAAACGTTTATCATCATGAGGTTGAAGAGCTAGTTTTTCATGTTGAACAGTATAGACATGATGCAGTTTACTTTCAATTGCTGATGATGTTACATTTTTGTGTTTTACATCAAACAGACATTCTTTATAATCTTCAAATCTCAATTGATTTCTATTTGCACTCTTGGGAATTCCCTTTGCAACCTTCTTTTCTGAATCACCTATGCGAATTGCATACATTTTAGCTTGTAGTCCAACAAACCCAGAAATTATTTTTCCACCACACTCATCCTTAAATTTACCTAGTTGTTTTTTATGTTTTGTGCTGTAACATTGATGGTCTTTTGGATAATTAGATGTGTCAAATAAATCCAAATTTCTTTCAATATCTTTATAAATATCATTTGTTTGAATCAGATACATAAAACTATCTGTATCGGACATTAGCAGTTCAACATTGGGATACATTTTTAGAATTTCATCATAATGGAATTTGTACATTATTGCTTTACTTGACTCAAGTATTGCCATACCCACATGAATGGGACGATTTAGATGAACCTCAAGCTTATTTAGACATACACCAGCAACATCATCGTTAAATCTGTACCAGTGTTTCATTCTTGGATATGCAATCACTTTATCAAGTTGCTTTTCATCAGTTATAATCCTAAAATCATTGTGATTCCTTACATTTTCCAACGTTTTTCCATAAATTGCATTAGAACATAGCTTGTATAGATCTCTATCAAAATCATTATTTGAATTCTTTCTCAACTCGGTATTTAATGATATAAATTGCTCTAACCAGGCTGATTGATTGAATTGCATCACTCTGTGAATTTTTGTTAATTTCAAACCTAATCTCATGTAAAGTTTCAAATTTTTATAGTGTAGAATGTAATTTTTACGGTTTTCAAAAGTTGTAATCAATTTCTCATATCGCCCTGATGGCGGTGTGGCTTTTACTGGCACAAGGGGGTAATGGTTGTGCATATCATGTAGACTTTCTGGATATTCAAGATCGACTTCTAAAAAGTAGCCAATGTGTGATTCATCTGAAATTTTTGTAACATCGAAATTTTGAATTTGCTCATTAGATAGCCACTTGAATCCAGAGTGTGGTAGTGATTCACTCATGCTTGTACCATATAAATTATTTGCATCTAAGTAGATTATAAATGTGGTTTTGGAATTTTTATCATATGTAGATAAATATTGATTGTTGGCTTTTGCATATCGTTTGGGGATTACACTTAAACCTCCGTGAATGCTGGACTCTACAAACAGGTGCATATCTGGATCACTTAAAAGTTCAAGTTCAATACCAGTCATTTTCAACATTGCATTCCACGAATAGTGTGGTAGCGAATAAAAGTGGGATGGATCAAGACTGTAGGTTTTCTGGAATGTTGATCTGAAAGATTGAAATATATCGGCGAGTAAGAGTATATCGGTGGTCAGGTAGAGATCGTGAAATTGACCAAGATTTTTCAAGTTGAATGCATTCCAAACAGTTATAGCATTTTGATAGTCAGTCTCACTTACATCTGAATCGGTTAGTTTGTTGTAGAAGTTTTCCCGGGAAGGTAATTGTGTTTCTTCGAATTTCTCAAAACAATCCATATATTCGTATGGGTATATTTGTTTTTTCAAGAGTAAATTTGTATTATTTGGAAAATGTGCTGAAATCAGTTGGAAAGCATTTGATAATATATTTTCTGTTAATTTTGAAAGAGATGAATTCAGAAATTGTAGTGAATCGATAAATCTTAGAGTGTTATTTAGTGTTATTGAAATTATTTTTTCACTTGTCCTAGCTAAGCAACTTATTCTCTTTTTATATTTATTGAGTGATTGAACAATGAAGTGTGAATCGTAACCGGTGAAATTGTGGAATATTACAGGAATGAACTCCACCTGTTTTGCATTGAGATTACATGATTGATGAGCAGCTCCAATAAACTTTCCAGTTGAATGTGAATGGTGTCGCACACGATCAAACAATAGACTCTTATTACACAGGCAACACACATCTACCATTTTAAATTCACTTTCTTCTTCTACTGTTATCTGCATTGGCACTTGTATTTTCAATTCATTTCCATGCTTATCTAATTCATCTAGAAACTTTTCTATTAAATTTGATGATTCAGACAGGTTGGATGCTCTAACTATCCTTGGTCCATGATGAATTGATCCACTTTCATTTACTATTACATATCCATAACCACATGGTATATGTTTTTCATCTTTGATTAAACATTCAAAGTCGGCGTATATGGTGAAGGGGGTGGGTAGGGTGTAGGAGAAATTTGTGAACTTTAAAACAGTATTTTGTTGTGGAATTTTAATGCATTGTGTTTCGTGTGATGAGCACAATTCAATATGTTTTTCTAAATTTTGTTTTGCATTTTTATTAGTGAATCTTTGAAAACAGTGGGGGCAAATTTCTTCTTTATGACCATGTTTTGTTAGATGTGATAGCAGTCTGGATAGATTTTTAACAAGAGTGTAGTGTTTTTGTTCTTCTTTGTTAGATAACAACAACAGGGTGATTGTATGCTCTCTTTTTCTGTGTTGGGATGCAAAGACTGGATAGAACATGTCTTTTTCTTCTTCATATGCAATAACATTAACAGCTATTGTTGTGTTTTGGTTCTCAAATTTAGGTATGTGTTGCAGTTTTAGTGGGAAGCATAAATTTTCAATATTAATCATATGTTGTAGATTTCTAAGTGCAGATACTCGATATTCCTTACTGGTGTTGAAATAGGAGAGGATGGACCAGACAAAGCAGAGATCATCTTCATTTCTCACATTTATAACAGCTTTCCTATTTATAATTTTAACTGGAGTAGGAATGTATGAGCCAGAACCACTTATTGGTCTATATCTTACAATGTTGAAATTAAATTGTTTGAATATGTCTATAGTCCAACCACTCCCCAACTTTATGAATTTATCTAAACCTTCCATAATTTTTCCCTCTGCCTCCTCCCATTGTATGTTGAATTTATCAAGATTCTCATGGACTGAGATTACAGACCTCGATTGTCCATGGAATGTTGGTTCAACATACAACTCTTTATCAGCAGAAATCTTTTTCAATTTAACTGTTAAACTCACATACCATTTAATATTGTGGTGGAATTTTTCAGAATTTTCAAGTATTATATCAATTATATGAGGTTTAAGGTTTTCAAACAATATTTTTACATCAATTGTGTTGAATGAGTTCCATATGAAAAAGAGGCAGTTTTTGTTGATGCTGTGTTGGCAGATTGGTGATGAGTAGGTGGATGAAATTATTTTATCCATTTTTATATATACAAAATTTTTTGTGGTATTGCTTGATTCTGTTGTTTGATAGTTGGTTGTGTTTGGGACCCTATCTGAAAATAGGAAGCGACTAGTCTCCGTGGATGAGCCAGAAATCTCTGGTGGGAGTATAGCTCGTTGACTATTTTCAGCCTGAACTAACATAACTCCTTCGATCCAAAGGAGTGAGAATTTTCTGCCTATGCACCTCTATTTATACCCAAAAACTGGGGTGGAAATTGGAGGGGGGAAATTAGAGAAAAAGGGGAAAAATTAGAGAAAAAGGGAAAAATGGGATGTTAATTGATATATAAGAGTGTTTGATACATGAAATTGAATCGCCTTGGAAATTTGAACAAGAACCATCTAATAAACTTTATTTTAGGTGGGTTCCGAACCACTGGGTAAGTGATAGTACGAGATGGCTAATCAGTTGGTGACTAATCTCCGTTATAACCACCATTAAAACCACCGTTAAAACTACCGTTAAAACTAGGGTTAAAACCACCGTTAAAATTTAACCACCGTTAAAATTTAACCGTCGTTAAAATTTTTCGTGAATTTTAGCTCCCGTGAAAATGGGAATTTTGGGGATCAGATAGATTGCGTTGATTTGACTATACAACTATACAGCTATACCTATTTCAGGTTAGGTTTAGGTTAACCTGAAATTTAAGGTTAAATTTTATTATTATTTTTTCCTCAATTAATCGTGATCGGAAAATGGTGTTTGATACATGAATTTGGGATGCCTTAAAATGCTGAACAAGATGGCGTCTTCAAATTAAAATTCCCTTCACAGGTTAAAATAGCAATACCTTGCAGTATAGTTCAAATTTTTGTGATTTTTAGCTCCCGTGAAAATGGAATTTTGGGGATCGGATAGATTGCGTTGATTTGACTTTGACTTACCTATTTCAGGTTAGGTTAGGTTTGGATGGGTTGACTTAGGTTAACCTTAAATTTCAGGTTAAAGGTTTGGATAGTTGGCTTAACCTTAAATTTAAGGTTAAATTTTATTATTATTTTTCCTCAATTAATCGTGATCGGAAAATGGTATTTGATACATGAATTTGGGATGCCTTGGAAGGCTGAACAAGATGGCGTCTTCAAATTGAAATTCCCTTCACGGGTTAAAAAGTTCAAATTTTTTCGTGATTTTTAGCTCCCGTGAAAATGGGAATTTTGGGGATCGGATAGATTGCGTTGATTTGACTTTGACTTACCTATTTCAGGTTAGGTTAGGTTTGGATGGGTTGACTTAGGTTAACCTTAAATTTCAGGTTAAAGAAAAACTGTGACGGAACTCTTAACCTGCCCTACTACATGATAATATTAATGATAATTAATTTTTTTTTATTTATTTTTTTTTTTTTTATTTTATTCATCGGAGTGTTTGATACGTGCAATTGGAACGCCTTGGTGAGCTGCATAAATTTGTACATTTAATTTCAAATGAAAATTTTTAGAATCTGTTTATTTAACCCTCGTTAGTTAATCACCTTTAAAATTTAACCATCGTTAGTTAACCACCGTTAAAATTTAATCACCGTTAAAATTTAACGACCATTAAAATTCAACTGGACCGTTAAATTAGGTTTTCCTATGTTAAATTAAGTTAGGTTAAATTTAACGGCCGTTAAAATTTAATCATGGTTAGTTAACCGCCGTTAAACTGCGCCAGAATCGGCACTCTGCCCTACTCTTCTCTTGTGGGGAACCGTGGATATGTATTCTTCAATGATGTTTTCAGTTGAGATAGAAATAAGAATAAGATTTATTTTCCCAAAAAACAAAAAGACATCAATTTAAATAAAGATATTAACTAAGATTCTAGACTATTTAGTTTTCCCAATAGAAATTTCCTGTTCAATAAAAAGCATCAGGTTTTCTAGCCGGTCTTGCCTCATTGTTGACCTCAGTTTGGTCTTTACTATGCTCAGCTTTGAAAAGCCTCGTTCGCAGGGGCAACTAGTTACTGGAATGGTAGAAAACATTTTCAAAGCAATGTTAAAATGACTATACCTTGCTCCACTCTCTCGCAGACTCTCCTAGCCTTTGCGCAGTGGTTGGGGGAAGTTACCGTGTCAGCCAGCCACTACATAGAGTACATGCAGTTGACGCAGAGGCACACAGAGATCATAGGTCGTTGGGGTGGTGGTGGGAACCAATGGAACGTGAAGCTTCGTCAAGAAAATGGACTAAAGGTACTTAAGATTCGATTGAATATTATATTGTACCATTATATAGAATTTGTCTTTGATAGAACTTATCAATTTTTTTTTCGGGGCTAATGGGGGTACCGCGGAGCCTGGTGACCTCCGTGCGCACGCCTATGTTCCTCAATTTTAACTCAAGTTTTGTTTTAAATACAACGTAAAATCGTTCTCAGCATTAAGCTTGTTTCTGTACTTACTTTTTAGATAATATGTTAAGCTCAAAAACCCTCTTTCACATAGGAATGTAGTTGAAGACCCAATAAGACTATTTACAGCAGGATTTGAAAGTTCTTGGTACTCCTTTCCAACACTGATCCAAAAATCTACGAAATAAACAAACAAACCAAGTAACTTGACCACACACGTATTCAATTAGATTCCATTATTAAATTATGACCTTGCTTGATTACGAAACGAAAAGAAATAAAAATGATTTGATTTTTCATTAAACTGCCCCGAGTACCCCGAAGGTGTATGCATACCACAATTTGAGAACCCCTGGTCTAAAGTATTACTGAACACAGAAATAAAGAATTTTCGAAGTCTTATTTCTTCATTTTTTTCCTTCTTCTTATGCCCACATGAGTCTAAGATTTGTGCGACGATGTGTGATTAATGAAAAAATTGATTAGACTCTAATGATTTTAACTTTTTCAGTTAATACTAACAACGCGCATCGTTATGGAACAAGAAATCCAGGAATCTAAAATGATTTCTACCATATATATGTAATCAGAATCAGATTTCAAGAAAGTACCGTACTCTATAGCTTTCAGGCCCTATTATTAATATGTTCAAACCTCCATCTAGGATAAGTTATCACTTATTAGAATAACAGTTTTGTATAACAGATAACATAAGAGATTAATTTGAATAACTTCAAATTAAGTAGCATAACAAATCATTAATAAGTGAATAATAATTAATTATTCTATGAATTTATTCATCAGAAATGTGAAAGGTGGTTGGAGAAAACTTTAGCAATCAGCTGTGTGGAGCCACATAAGACTTAGTACAGATGATTGGTTTGCTGAAAATAGCTGAAAAAAGTGATAGCCGCGAGGCGTAGCAGGCATCTGTTCAATCAGATAGAGATAAGCTGCGTTCTCGTAGGTCCTGTTTGTAACGGTGACCGATTAGATTGGCCAGCAAAAGAGACACTGTTCTCTGCTGTAAAATCACTTCCTGGTGGTTCGGAACCCACCTAAAACTGTAGGTCCAACTCATCAATCACTATCATCCAACTCATTACCCACGCATAGGTCTCAGACCTATGTGGGTTTCATCCTTAGATAAAAAAAGTAACACAGGCTTGAAAAGTGATTTTTCATGAAATACAGACGTAGAGAAGATTCCGCAAATTGAATCAAGGGTGAGGTTTAATTCATTTCTGTGTTCCACAAAAATTCACCCTACGTCACAAGCCCGATTGTAGTTTATTCACCCATTCTATCTGTTGATCTATATAGGCGATATATATATAATATGTATATATTGTGAGCTTCTCTACCGCGCAAGAGATAGCACATTGATGTATTTTAATGAAGGCGAGATACTGTAAGAAACTATTTTTTTTAGATGCTTACCTAACCTCCCGAAATATTATAATAATAACCATTGCGCATACATATGCTGTAGAATGGTGTGTGACAAATTGGAGCCACGTGAGTAGGCCTATCTCCATTCCACAGCATGTTGCGATGGTGAATATCATCGAGTGTAGGAGGCTCCACTGTGCACGCACCCTTATCCTTGGTTGTTACTTAGTTGTGAGGTCAACTGTTCACAGTGCTACTAGTTATTTATTTTCCAAATATTGCGGGTGATCCCTTATCAATCGCATAGTATTGAACATGAGGCCAAATTGTAACTATCATTACTTATTTCACAAAAATACTGACCTAGCTGCAATATTCAACCAGTGATCATTCCATGACAACATCATCAAATCATGTTAAGTTCTTTTAAACTTTCTACCAGCTATTAATTCACTTTCAATGCTTCAAGTTATCAATTCTATTGAATTAATGGTATATTTTTAGTCCTTATTGTTTCTACTCCTACATTTTCGTACTATTATTATTCTATGTTTCCTCCAAGTGTTTTAATTCTATTATTCATTTTTTTTATTACATCAATTCATGGCTTCTTTGTTGGATCCTATGATGCTCCTGTATGCGGACATAATTTCACAATGAAATTATTTGCATACAGTATTATTTCTGCAGATATTTTTTTTGTAACATTTTATTTCTTGTACATGATAGTCAAGTTGAACTAAGTATTTTTTTCTTTGTAACTTCTTGGTTTCTCTCCTAATAATTGATTTTTTTATAATTATTATTATTTTCTATCATGTATAATTTTTTTCCTGTGTATTTTTTTTTGCTTGTTTGTATTTGCGGAAATAAAGATTATTATTAAATACAAAATTTTTAAAATATAAAAATCCACTAAAAAACGAAAAAGCAAGAATAATATGTAACAGTTTTAACAACACTGCATCAGCATAGCTTGTGCACTTTAGTATCTTGCCATCAAGAACTAATAATACATGCGATCCAATTAAGATAATAAATAGATTCAATAAGTATGAACTTTTAAAACGAATTATAATGAATTTAAAATATCAATATAGATTATATTGAGGGAGGAGAAGCCTCAATTCTTGAGATAACATATGCTACTGCAAGAATAGCCTACCATGTTGAGAATAACAAGAACAAACTACAAGCAAAAACTTTTATAAAACTCTGCAGTAACCTCAAAAATGCAAGTACTAATGAAATAAGTTGGTGAATTGCTATGCAACAGTTTTCAGAAGCTAAATGAGAAAGCTTCAATGAAATACTGAAGGCAGCTGGGTGGTAAATTTTAGTAGGCCCATATTTTCGTGAATGTCGACAGCATTAATTGCATTGAAGGAATTCATCAATTCCTAATTATTTTAGATTGTGATTCAATCAGACCCTGATTATCACACAACCATTTTCAAGGCAATTAGTGGTTACGTGGCTCATGCCATGCGGTAGCACCGAACCTGAAGTTTATTGATTAGCGGTAAAGTCAGCCATTCTTCCATTAGCGATCACTCATTAATGAGCAAAATCCTGAAGCTATTCAAATATTCTCACATCGAGATTGAAATTTTTTCTACATTATTTTGTTTTGAAAAATCCATTACAATTATTGTTACCTCACCGTCGGGCTTCGGAAAATTGATATTGGGCACAACTCTGCCGCTGAGTATGCTTTAAAAACTCCATCTCAAATATTTTATTCCCCACATTCTCTTTTTTCAATTAGTGACTTTTGTACTGAAATGAAAATTCACTTAGTAATGGAGATCTTGAAGCTCATGCATCAAGATTAAATAATCATTGTCATTCTAACTCATACCTGCGCTCAGGGAAACCTTTGCAGGTGATATAAATTTCTTCTGTAGTACTTTTTTCTTATTTTAGTTATGTAATAGTAGTTTATGCAACGATTTTATTTTGACCCTTATTAAAGCACGAGTTAGATGTAAGTTATAACACGAGCGAATGCGAGTGTTATAAATATCTCACGAGTGCTTTAATGGCCAAATAAAATCGTTGCATACACTATTTTATCTACGACCACTAGTATACATTTAATTAAAACAATTTCATTTTACCTGTGACTGTCAGAGATACCTATAACCTCTCATCTCAAATACGAAAAGTTATAGTAGATTGTTAGGTTAGCAGCTTAGTTAGCAATTTGATCAAATCAGCTGATAGTTTCACAATATTGAATTACGATATTGATTCTATCAAAAATGCTTCTGATTGGTCCAGAACCCGTGTTACAATGTAGAACCTGTACTATAATGAGCTCTTTATACAACGAGTTTCAAAAAGCATTTCGAAAAGACAGCTGTTTTGGCATCAATTGTGAAACTGTAATGTATACATTATGACATGGTCGTATAGATAAATATTGTTATAGAATTTGTAATTGTGATTTTGTATATTTTATAAAAGCAATATTCTAGCCTTACCCAAATTTTGAAAACGATTATCAATCAATCAATCAATCAATTTATTATCCTAAAAATAATAAAAATTCATTTTTACAAAATCACAATTACAAATTCTATAACAATATTTACATAACTAAAATAAGAAAAAAGTACTACAGAAAAAATTTATATTGCCTGCAAAGGTTTCCCTGAGCGCAGGTATGAGTTAGAATGACAATGATTATTCAATCTAATGAAACAAATATGAAAATTAGAAAAAGAAAATTTAAGATTTATAGAAATAGAATGAAAAGTAAGGAAGATAATATAGAAGTAACACAGAAGTTTAAACCAAATTGAGAAAAAAGAAGAAAAGAAATAAGATGGAAATAGAGAGAAAGATGAACATTAAAGTCTCTCATATGAGTTTCTAAAAATAACAATAAAAATATTTTTACAGTTATTCTTTCTGAGCTGATTAAGGAGGAATCTCGAAAAATAAAATTTCACAGAGAACGGGGGAAATCGAATCTATATATACATATATATAAATAGAGAGAGAGAGAGAGAGAGATTAGATTAGATTATTTACTTTATTCATGTAGATTACAAAATGCACAGTCTTAGATTCTAGATTATGATAGTTAAAAATATATAAGTACTGTAATTATTGTTCTATGAATTTTACAAATCTAAACTAAAGAATTAATCAACGATATGTATACAGTATAAGATGCAATTTGATAACGATAATATGATTGTGATGTATCTACATGAAACGGCGAAGTTTGAACATATAAATGTCCATTCTTGGAAGAGGATATTCAAGAATATCCTTCTCATCAACACTTGACCGTAGAGAGAGAGAGAGAGAGCGAGAATGCATAAGAGCCTAACTTTTTCCATTTTTAAAATATCCTTTAAAAGGGAGCAAATTTCGAAAATCCTTACACATACATCGCTGGACATTCCTTAAAGGAATACATACAAAATTACACATATTCACGCGTTTAGCCGTAAATGCATTACAAACAGACAGACAGACAAATGCAAACCGGTTGACTTGAAAAAAAGACCTTTCTAGTTTGTTGAATATTACGAGCTATTTCGACCCTGTATGCTATCTGCCCTGACTCTTCTTCTGTATCATCTTCTATTAAATCATAGTTATACGAGTCGATAGATCCTACCTCTATATGTAGATCAAATCGATCCATGCTTCGTTCAGTCAATTATAACTAAAATGAAAGAGGAGCAGATCCTCTATTCGTTCGTCAATAACTTTTTAAAGTAATTGTTTGTGATGTTGAAGATCCATCTTGTTTCCACTAATATGTATTATAAACTTAAAAAACACTTTTAAATGGAAATTGACTCACGTTATGGCGTGACGGCCGTTTCGCTCTGTTGTCTAGAGCATCATCAGACGACCCACAGTACACTGTCGTCTGTCAGTGACAGGGTCGTCTGATGATGCTCTAGACAACAGAGCGAAACGGCCGTCACGCCATAACGTGAGTCAATTTCCATTTAAAAGTGTTTTTTAAGTTTATAATTGTTTGTAGTAAATTGAGTAAATATGTAACAGAAATCTAACTAGAATTCTGATTTCAAATCTCTAGTTTTGGTTCCCGTCTCATGAAATGTTAGTAGATTAATTTTTTTCGGGAGAGAACAGTGAGGATTATTGTGAAAGGCTGTACCCGATAATTAAACAGAAATGAATCTTGTGAGATCGCACTACAAATGGAGTCGTGAAGAAAACACTGTTGGAAGCTTGCTGGCCTGCCCAGCTCTCGGCTCTCGAATTAAAATTCGTCGTCGTCGGCCACAGGGCGGTAGATCTTCTGCTTTCGTTCGGTGAAAAAATGAATATTCAGTTTATTCAAATTTCATCTTTACAGCACTCTGCCAGCAGGGAAAAAAATAATAGGTTACAAAGCAGGAAACCTTTCCGCACACTTTTTCTCGGATTCTTCCTACGTACAAATGCCGGTGAAATTTCGAATCACAAAGCCAAAGAAACTGACATTATTATTTAGCGAATAAAATTTTGTTCTAAGCGTTTCTTGAAGCAATGCTAACTTATACAGAGTGATCATTATGAAAAAAAAACAGAGTATCAATGAAAAAAAATGAGTGATATAAATGAGTGAAAAAAAATTAGTTATATAAACCAGAACCTTGACATACACGATTATAATACAAGAAGCCGAGGAGATTATCACTTGGTGAGTCACAATAGTAGCTTATTCAAACAAAAACCTAGTTGGTTATATTGGTAGGAAACTCTACAACAAGCTACCGCAGTTTCTAAAGAGTCTTCAAAATATAGAAAAATAATTTTGAAAACAATTGAAAAAATATTTAGTTGAAGTTTTTTATAGTGTACAAGAGCTCCTTTCATATCAAAATTAAGCCTCGCCTCAACTAATTGATATTGTTACGGGTTGTATTGTATTGTTACTATGTTTAAAATAACGCTGGCAACACTTAAATTTATCACTCGCACTCTATTTACACAAATAATCCACAACACGCACTGATCAGTAATGTCTTATGCAAAATAAACAATAAAGAAACCAGATAAACCGATATTGTTCAACTGATAAAGAGATTTCAATATTACTGTACAAAAATCAATCACTAAATGTTAAAAGACCGATCTAATATTAAATAATAACTGTTCAATAAAATTAAAAAAGAAACGTCTAAAAAGAACAATTGAACTTATGTAGCACAAGTCCGTAATACAATTATAGCTATGAGTAGAGTTCACTCATATGAATTTAAAAAGGTAAAATATTTCTCACTAAGGCATAATATACGGTAATTAATTATCACTACAGAACATAACTGTCACTTGTTGTCTCAACAAATTTCAAACAAGACTGAACTAATTTACAAAAGTCTCTCTCTTATTTATATATTTTTCCATAATCTAGAAAGAACTTCATTTTTCTAAACTTCTATCGAATTTGATAAGATTCCTAAATAAACAAATAAGAAGTTCTCCCATATTCCACAATATTTGATTTAGTCAATAAATTTCCATGAGGTTCTAATTAAATATTCTACCAAATTCTAAGTAAATATCATAAAAGTATCAAAAGAAGAGTAATTAATTGCTCTGTCCAGAGACTTGTTGACACAAGTGATAGCACTGTAAATCCTACTTTTTGTTTTCACCACACTACTAGTTGAACCTTAAGAGATTGTTCTGTCCGAGAACAAAAGCACTTTTGGATCTGCTCTGGTTACTGGCTGGTTCCTCATTGTTCCTCCAAGGATTGTAGATGCAGATGGTAATCTGGATACCAGTGGATCTGAACACCTCCTCCAATATTGGCATCACAATTGTCCAATCCAGGCCATCATATCCACTTCGAAGTCATGGTATGCCAAGTTTCCTTGCTCCTAGTTGTTGCATTCTGTCCCTCAGCTGTACCAAGCAAGTTCACAATGTGTCATATGATGCCTTCATCTCAGGCTGTCCCTTAGTCACCAGGTAGAAGATATGCTGACCATGCCACTGCAGATGAAGAACATTTCCATTTGCAGGTCCTTGTTGTTCCAGGTCTCCAAGACCACCAAACTTCTTCCTGAAGACTGTAGCAATGCCTTGAGATTCCGCTAAGTTGCTGGTGACACAGTGCACCAGTGCATACTCCTTGGGCAGGGTGAACAGATCCCTTTCACTTGTCTGGATCATTTTCTCAACTGTTGCTGAACTGCTAACATCAGTAGACTTCTCTGGGGACAATATACACTGAACCTGAGCTGCTTGTTCTTCCCCAGCACCATTGCTACCATGGAATGGAGTCAAACTATTGAAATGTACTATTCTTGGCTTCCCTCTTGGAGGTTTTCTTATCCGGTATACCACATCATTGATCCTAGTTACAACCTCAAAAGGTCCTTCCCACTGATTTTGGAGCTTTAGAGAGTAGCTATGAATCCACCTTGGTCAGCCTTGATGTCATACCGCTCCTTCATCCTCAGGCTTGCTTCATCAAGATGGGTGCAGACTTTCTCTTGAATCTCATCCATTTGCTTCCTCAGTTGGGTGATGTAGTTGTCCTCCTCAAATGTTTCACCAGGTTTGCTTCCAAACTGAAGATCACAGGGTAGCTGTGAATCACAAGCAGGTGTTTCCTTTGTGGATTCATTAATGGAGCTATGGTATGCCATCAAAAAGAAATGGAGATGTTGATCCTAATCATGCCGATTGTCCAAAACCACTTTCCTCAGATATCACTACATGGTCCTGTTCATTTTCTCTACCTTGCCATCTGACTGTGGGTGCAATGGAGTGGTCTGTGTCTTCAAGATGCCCATCAAAAATGCCCATCAATCACACTCTGCTGAACACTTCTGACTCGAAGTTTTCCCCCTTGATCTGAGTGCAGCTCCAATGGTACACCAAAACGACTGAAGAACTGCTTTATCAAGACATCAGCCACTGTGATTGCTTCCTAGTTAGGTAAGGCATATGCTTCAACCCATTTACTGAAATAATCCATGGCTATTAGGATGTATTTGTTTCCATTGGTTGTGGGAAATGGTCCAGCAATATCAATAGCCATATGCTCAAATGGTGCTCCAACATTGTAGGTCTTCATTGGTGCTCTTTTCTTCCTTTGTGGACCATTGGCTGCTGCACAAGTTGTACACTTCCTACACCAATCTCTGATGTCCTCCTTCAAGTTAGGCCAGTAGAATATTTCTCTGACTTTATCTAATGTTTTGTGAAGTCCAAGATGACCAACAGAACTGCCATCATGCAAACTTCAGGTATGCAGTTGTTTGGGATAATCACTAACTTGTTGCCTCTTCTGGTCCCCTGCTGCATTTTCAATCACCCTCTTGAGTACACCATCATTTTCAATAATGGAGTCCCACTGTGCCCAATTGGTCTTGATACTTTGAGATAGAGGAGGTGCTATTTTCTGCCAAGTTGGTCTTCCAAGTCCTGAATGTTTCCAATTCCAGAGATGCTTCAAGTCAGGATCTCTTTTCTGATCTTCTTGCAGCTTGTTGCTTTCCCAAAGATCAGCAATCACAGTAGTTTTTGTCAAGATGCCTTCCTTGTGGTCATGGTGGTAACTGTTCTTACAATCTTCCTCACAGGGTCTCCTTGAAAGAGCATCTGCATTTCCATGACTGATCCCTGCTTGATGAACTGATTCAAAATTGTACTCCTGGAGTCGTTCAATCCAGCATGTCACTTGTCCTTCAGGAGTTTTAAACCGGAGTAGGCACTTCAGTGCTGCATGGTCTGTCCTCAGAAGAAAATGTCTTCCATACAGATATTTGTGAAAGTGTCCAACAGCCTTAACCACTGCCAGAAGCTCCTGGCAGGTGACACAGTAGCTGTGCTCAGGTTTTGACAGGACTTTGCTGAAATATCAAATGACCTCTTCCACTCCTTCCTGCTCCTGAGAAAGTACTCCTCCAATGGCCACATTACTAGCATCTGTATCCAGGATGAATTTTCCTTCTGCCTTAGAGTAACCAAGGATGGGGGCATCAACCAGTGCTTGCCTCAGCTCATCTAATGTGTGTTGGCAGTTTTCATCCCAATCAAAGCTGCTCTTGTCCTCAGTCTATAATAAGTTAAAATAAATAATAATACAATAAATAACCCAATATGGTAATTACTGTATGATAACAAGAGTATAAGATTGTATAATTTTGTTGATCTGACTGTTCTTATACTCCTCAACTGGAGTCTCCAAGACGTTATCTACAAAAAAATAATATTTTTGGGTTTGAATTGTTTTACTCCCACCAGCGAACAAGGTTTATCCTTCTGCTGGTTGGTGCCAAATTTTGTAATGTAAGGATACTTTATATTGTGTCAATATATAGCTATTAGCTATATAGCTCTATAGCTATTTCGTTTGAAGTTGATAATAAAAAATACAAATTAATATCCATATATCGTTCACCGAATCGTAATATAAGCATTTTTACTAATAGTCTGGAGTTGTGTCTAAATAACTTGGAAAAGGACACAAACGTCATTATTGTAGGAGATATGAATTTGAACATTCTAGAGAACAGCAGATTTGCAAATGAATATTTGAGTACCCTTCATCTAAATGGCTATATATCTTATATAAATAAACCTACTAGGGTCTCTACTCGAAGCAGTTCTTGCATTGATCATATTTTCCTCAAAAATTATTCCTTGGCGGATGAAATTATTTTGGGAGTAATTACAAGAGCTAGTATAACCGATCATTATATAACATCTCTACACATAGGCAAAACCAAGACAGAGTCTCCACCACATAAAGAACAAGACAAATTTACACGGATTGACTATGAGGGTTTGAAATCTGATCTTGAAGATACGAACTGGAACACACTATACAATGCTTCAAATGATAATATAGACATTATTGTTGATATATTTATTAATAGAATAACTGACCTCGTCGAAAAAAGAACTCAATTTATCAAATTAAGTAAAAACAAAAGACCGCTCAAAAAATGGATAACTCGAAGTATGGTGAGTTCAATGAGAGAAAGAGATAAAATTCACAGGAAATTAGTTAAAGAACCCTACAACATACCACTAATGAATCACTACAAGAATTACAGAAATATCTTGAATAATACGATAAGGAAAGCCAAAATAGATTATTTCAATAGCAAATTTGAGGAGCATAAGCATAATATTAAAAAAACATGGGAAAGTATCACCGAATTATTAGAAATTAAGAGAAATAGGACATCCCCTAAATTGCAGCCAAACATTCTGAACAAATATTTCGCCAAAGTGGGAGAAACTTATGCTAAGAAAATTGTTCCAGACGTCAATAACATTCCTATTCCCAGATCCCTATCAGATTCTTGTAACAGTATTTTTTTAAAACCCACAAATATAGAGGAAATAAGAACACTGATTAATAATTTAAAAAATACATCTTCACCAGGAATTGATAATTTTACAGGATCTTTTCTAAAAGTAATAGCACCCTACATAGCCAGACCCTTAGAACATATCATAAATAAATGTTTAAGTGATGGTTATTTTCCAAAAAAGTTTAAAATTGCCAGAATAGTTCCATTGCCAAAGTCAGGTGATTTGAGCCTGCCTGAGAATTATAGACCTATTAGCTTGTTGAGTAACATTACAAAAATAATTGAAAAAGTAATAAAAATCAGAATTATGGAATTTTTTGTAAAACATAAAATTATAGATGAAAATCAATATGGTTTTCAGACAAATAAATCAACAAAGGATGCAGTAATACGTCTAAATAAAATTATTTATCAAAATTTCAATAATAAGAAAAAAACTATAGCGGTCTTCATGGATTTGTCAAAGGCGTTTGACACTGTTCCCCATAATATTTTATTAAGCAAACTTAAATCATGTGGAATAAGAGGAATAGCTAATAAATTATTTGAAAGTTACTTATCTGATAGAGTTCAATGTCTTACATTGGCAAATAAAACTGATACATGTCATTCAACACATTTCGGACTGCCACAAGGAACTGTTTTGTCCCCCATACTGTTCTTGATATATGTAAATGATTTGCTTAAATTAAATACTAAAAACTGTACCACAATTTCATTTGCAGACGACACAACATTCATATTTACTGGGAATAGTTGGGGTGAGACTTTCAATAGTGCAAATAGTAGTGTAGAGGTAATTCGGGATTGGCTTCTGGATCATATACTGACTCTAAATATTATAAAAACGAAATTCATAACCTTTTCACCAAATAAGCATGGACAACCCCCAAGTGATATGGAACTTAGAATACAAAAAAACAATAGATGTGCTAATGCCAATACACAAGAATTTGAAAAATTGGAAAGAGTTGAAAAATTCAAGTATCTGGGTATAGTTGTTGATCAACACTTGAAATGGAACTATCATATTGACCACCTTTGTTCAAAATTAAAGTATTTGGTTGGCATATTCTACAGAATTAATAAAATTAAAAATACTGAAATTATTCGTAAAATATATTTTGCATATGCTCACTCACTTTTTCAATATATCATTGAAGTGTGGGGTGCAACTTATAACACACATTTAAAAAAACTATTTAATTTACAAAAATACATAATAAGGGCCGCCCTAGGGATACCCAGACTATACCCTAGCAGGTTAATCTTCAACGAATTAAGAGTATTTACGATTAGACAAACTTATGTTAGAAATGTAATACTTTTTATCAACAAAAATAAGCAATTATTCACTATTCATAAAACACCATATAACATACGTCAATCAACTACAAACATTTACAATACTGACAGGATAAACCTAACCATAAACCGACATCAACTATTTTACTACAGTAATGTTTTAATTAATAAAATTCCAGTTACATTTGTAAACAACGCAATTAACAGTAACATATTGAAACAAATAGACACTTGGATTCATGATAACATTTACTTCGACTTAACAACATAGTTTTTTCATGCTCGGCGTATTTTGTGGCTTTTGACCTCTCTATGGATCTGCATCTGTTTGGATTTTCACATTCCCTTGGTATAGCATAACTTATTTTCATTTTTTATAACGTTAAAATTTTCTTTTTTTCATAAAACTTTTCCTCTATTTTTTGCTGAATTGCTTATAATTATTGTAGATAAATAGTACTGAGAGAACTCGCGGCTAGCACACAAGTTCAACTTACGCTAGTCGCGCATCCAAATATTATTATAAATAAATATTGTTTTATCTATGATAAATTTATTTCACTGTACTTACACAATATGTTAATCTTTAAAATATTATATTAACATACAGTTCTTATTTATTGTTGAAGTGCTTGTGATTATTATTATTATTTGCATTGTATTTTTATGGTATGCAATAAAATTTGATTTGATTTGATTTGAGATAATAAAAAAAAAAAAAAAAAAATACTCTATCACTTTGATTGTATCAATATTCTGTTTTATTTGAGAAGTTTTTGTGGCAGGAAATAAATTTGAAAAAAGTATGATAGCTTCTGCAAGATAGCATCCCATGTAGTACCGACAACAAATCTAGACACCATTGAAATTGATACAGGCTACATCAAGTCTGTAGCATCGTTGAGTTTATTAGTTTGTTAACAAGTCGTTTTCTCAAGAGCAGAAAATAAAGTAATGAAATTCATGCATTCAGTATTGAGCGAGTAATCCAAGTAATTTGTGTATATTGTACCAATAATAAAATTCATGTTTGTGAATATTATTTGGTTTACTTTTTTTCACCGTTCGATTGCTTTCTGATGTATACGATTTAATAACTCTGTACTCAGGCATATAGCTAGGATTTTCTATTCGGGTGGGGCTGAACCCGGGTTAGTCCTATACTGGTGGTTTGGGGGGGGGGGGGGGAGGGTCAGGGGGTTATGGAATAACCAAATATCCTTGAAAGTTTTTTTTTAAGGGGGGCTGAAGTCCCTCAAGCCCTTCCCACCTGGTTACGTGCCTGTCTATACTAGTATAAACCAGTATAGGAAAAAGCAGGAGCTGAATACAATATGGTGGATGGTATAATAAACGTTTTAGGACATGCTCAAAAAGCACTTTGAATGTTTAATATTCTACATTGCCTTATCATGTACTTTATTATAAAAGCAGGCTAATTAGTTGTAAGTCTTGGGCCGAACTACTCAACTCAAAAGTTTATCACAAAGTTTTTGTTAGACTTGTTCTCTTTATGTTTCTATTCTGCTAATAATTTTTGAAAAGTCCCTGTTCAAGTCCAAACTATTATAAAATGAGCTGAATTTTGTATTAAATCTATTGGATTCTTCAGTTTTATCAATTTTATCAGCATTCTAAATTCTGTTCAATCAACTTTATTACATTAATGCCTGGTTTCTGAGTTGTTCATTAAGTTTAATGGATCATTAACCCATTGCTCTAACATTGAGTTAATGGTCCATTAAGTTAATGAACAACTCAGAAACCGGTCATAAGTGATGGTATGGTATAGATTAAATTAATTAATAGAGAAAAATAATTTTCATTTCAAATATTAATTAATGATGAATATGCTCTATATAAATAATATCAATTTAATTAATGTTATTTGTAAATAAATTTTTATCAATTCAAGTGAACTTTAATTTTTACTTTCAAATCATGTAACTAAGTTTCATTGTTTTATTTATTCAAGTGAATTTTAATTCAAGTATAGACTTATTCATATTCATAATTTAGAAACAATAGTTTTTTAATCAGAATTCAGCACAGATTATGAGGAAGAATATAAGAAATAAAATAATTCAAATCCAATATGCCTGTAAAATTGAAAAATTATTCCTTAGAATTTTGACTCTTGAAAAAATTACACCAATCACGAATTTGAACCTAGGGCGACTGCGTGACAGCACAGGAATTAACCAATGAGATTATGGCGAAACTATGGATTGAGGTGTAACAAATTAGAAGCATTTAATTACAGGTTTTGGACTCTGATAGTTTACTGGAATCGGGATTTTGCTTCCAGCATAATCTTCTGTGCAAAATTTGGTGTTATCAACTGCTTGCAGTTTCTGCCGGATTCGCAAGACAAACTTACGAATAAAAATAACGAAAACCATTATTGTTTAATGAACAATAATTTCAAATTTTTGGTTGTGTTGTATTCTCGGCAAACAGTTGTTAGTTAAAAAAATGAAACATTTAGTAGTGAAAAGCTCAATGTAGTGGCTCATTTTAACTTTAGATGGCGCAATACGTTTTTCCAGCTTATGGAACTTATTTTACCAAAATAAGTCCTTTAAATAATTGCATTATTATTGTAACATTGAAATAAATCATTGTTTTATTTCAAATATTTTCGACATTTTTGGCCGAATGCTCAATTTATTTTAAGTTTAGATTAGGGGGATTTTTGCATGTTATCACTGTACTGTGGGTATGTTGTACTTCTCTTATCAAGTATGAAATAGAAAACCAATCGGCTTATATATGAGAGATGGTGAGTTGTAAGTAGTAAGTTGTGAATGGGAAGAGTTAAAGAGTAATCTATTGAAAAATATATAATAAATGGAAGAATTTTCACCAACCTACTGCAATACTTATAAAATTATTATTCATATGTATTATCTTGCTGTGCAGAACTGACCTTTTTGAGTCGCGGCGGACGCGTTTCGAACTATGCTGTTCTTCTTCGGCGCTTGGTTGCAGACTCGGTCCAACCAAGCGCCGAAGAAGAACAACATAGTTCGAAACGCGTCCGCCGCGACTCAAAAAGGTCAGTTCTGCACAGCAAGATAATACATATGAATAGTTCTACTGCAGTTCACGAAAAATGGATAACCACAACAATAATATGAAATTATATTCTTATAGATGAGACAGAAGGCATTCTGGTGACAGGATAAAACTCTACAGATAAGATGAGAAGTATCACTGAGATAATGAAACGTTTATTCCAATGATCTCCTTCTTTTAAAACAATGGACAAGGAGTGTGAGAGTTTTTCTATGGGCGTATTTTGAATTGAGTTGAATATCCATCTGCTTAATTATGGTAATTAAAAATGTTATTATCTTTTCAAGTCAACTGGGAAGTTCAACGACCAAGAGCAGCGCGATTAAAGTTTATACTGATAAGGTAAACCGGCTTCTGATATTGATCATAAAATACAGTACTATGAACTGTACCCCGCTTTCACTAAACAGAGCTTATAACATTATTATCCCATCTCATGATTAATCGTGGAAACTTTTCTCTGGGTCCTTAAAACTTTTTCACCGGATCGTACTTCAAGATTCCTCCTCTCCCCCCCCCCCCCCAACATGTTTCCAAGAAGGATATATTTTTGAGCTCTTACTCATACTTAATTCTTTGCTTTGACTTTATCCGTCCTTTAACTTTGATATAAAGGTAGTTAAAAAACCACCTTCAGCTCAAAGATGAATAAGCTCAAGTTTTCTGTTTGTGAAAAAATATTTTCCTCTAGCAAGTGCACTTGGAAATGTCTCCAGCTTCAAAGCAAAAATTAAGATCACAATCAGTACATGCATGTAAGTTTTCGCTCGAATGAATTTCATGAAATAAAAGAGTTATAGTCGATCAGATTTAGTTCCTTCTTATTAAATCTTCATCTAAATTTCACTTGAAATAAATTTCGAAAACAGATTTGAAAAAGTTTTGAAGGAGTTCATGATTTGATAAGTTAGTTGATTGTTCATAGTCAGAATCTCCTGATTTCCAGAAATCTTATTCCATAACAGTGTCATATAGATATCGACTATCGACTTTCATAATCTATCGATTTCAAAAAAACCATCATTTCATTAGACGTCTTATAAAATATCCCTAATAATGTCTTAATAAAAATAATATCCCTCAAATAGCTTACAGCTAGAGGAATACTATTGCATTATGTAATGTTCAAACACTCCATCCGTAATCAGGGTCGTCAAAAAATTAACTTCCAGTCTCTGATTAAAATGTGATTCTCAAGAACTGAAGACTATTCCTGTTTTATAATATTCTCTCTGAAAATTTGTTTCAATTCCCCATTGTGAACATGACTCTATTGGAGACCTACTCCATTCAAATAACATAGTATTGTGATATAATGAACATTTCAATTATAATAGTCAAGTATCAGCTAATCAGATAATGTAGTTTGGCTAGCTAGGTCAGATGCTATGGTGGATTCTAGTTTTGAGTTGTGTTCTGTAACAAAATAAAAATAACGAAACAACATTGAAAACTATTTTAATGGATAATAAGAGATTGACCAGACTGAATCTCTTCGATCTATGTTCGATGTCCACTAGCTTGATAGCTAAAAACACACCTAAACTCCATAAAACTTAGATTTTCATGAATCTACCCACATGATAATTGTCAGCTGTGCAAAATTAGTGTGTTTTGATTTAATAAAAGCTGATTTTATCAAATTTAGACATGTTTTCGGCTACTTGAAATTATTTGTTACATTTTTACAAGTTTTGAAAGAAAGAATTACAGGCTTATTGTATAATTAATCAAATTGATTTACTTCAAATATGGAAAGACGTGCTTTTAGACCTCTTGCATAATTTTTTGAATATTTAAAAATGACTGTAATTACAAACTAATTGGTTATTTTTCTTATTTATCAGCTTAGAACGTGATCAAATTACATGTTGAACAAAGCCACTATAAATGTTTGAATGATGAAATTGGAAGTGAATGGAATGGGAAGTGATAGCCGCGAGCCGTAGCAGGTATCTGTTCAATCAGAGAGATAAGCTGCGTTCTCGTAGGTCCTGTTCGTAACGGTGACCGATTAGATTGGCCAGCAAAAAAGACACCGTTCTCTGCTGTAAAATCACTTCCCGGTGGTTCGGAACCCACCTAAAACTGTAGGTCCAACTCATCAATCACCATCATCCAACTCATTACCCACGCACAGGTCTCAGACCTATGTGGGCTTCATCCTAAAAAAAAAATAAAAAAAATTAATGGTTCTAGCTGCCAACTTTCGCCATTTTAAACTAAGCATTTCCGGACCTATGTTTATATTAACTTTTTTATTATTTTGGTGATTTCAAGCTCATAAAATATTGGTAATTTTATGCGAAACACTCTGCATACAGATGTATCAAATTCGTGGACTGATATACGTTGTAGATTCTGTAATTCTGAATTTAGAAATTTGGGCCATGAGAAAGATTGCATCTATTACATTTTATGTATTTATCTATTAGAAGCTTCTCTTTAGAAGTGATATGCAGCCCTCCAGTATCTCCAGTATAAGTGAGTGAAAATCATATATTAAATAGAAATGGTGTCAATTTTGATATTAGATTGTTCATCAAGTATTTCGTCATGGAAAATATCTTAGATTATCTATTACATTAAATTTATTTAGTTGTAAAACTGTCTGAAGGAATTAGTAAATAAAATAATATGGATTTGAGCAAATCAATCATCAGCATTATCTTACTCTCAAGTAGGGAACGTGTTTGTGTGGATTACCTTCATAACTCTAGTTCTCTAGTACGAAAACAAACAGACCTCACTCACTCACTCACGCTGCTGGCAAGCCGACTGAATACATTAATTTTTTGTCTACCTTGGGCATATCCTTTCAACAACTTGCATTGTTGAGTTATGACACTAATGTCTTTGTTTAAAGAAACTGTTCGGCATATTATTAGTAAGAGTGAGTATGATGAAGTGAGTGGGTGTGTATGACAGAGAGAGAGTGTGTGAGAGAGCATATTATACATCAATGCAGTAGCCATTATTTATGCAGAAAGACAGCTTCTTATTTGAAAAGGGTGGGAGGTAGCAAAAAATAGGGAACCACAACGAGATGCTATTTCCCACGGGGAATGTAAAAACTTGTTTGAGGGATGGCGTACTTGGGTTCATTCAGAAGGGATTCATAGAAATTGACCTTTTGCCCGAAAAACAAATGCATTTGCTGAATATAGACAGTTATCATGAATCAATGTATCGAGCTTGAATGGTTTATAGAGGAATTGAATTTGCTGCTTCAATAGGGAAGATACATGCAACAGTAAATCAACATCTAGAATTCTTGAGCAATGAGCAGAGGGCACTTTGTCAAGGAACTTACTCCAGCATTTTGATAAATAATGATCATTTCCAAATTGTTTTATTTTATTGACTATTCAGTTTGGATACAGATATGTATAATATCAACAACAATGTGGATAGAAACTGAAGACTAGCAATACTGTAGAACGGTCTTGGGTCTCGATACAAGAATGTTTCTGGGGGGGGGGGGGGGGGTTTCCCCTGAAAATTGGAGTTGGATGTTCACTGGGAAAGAGTTGGGGAAAAGTCATCTTGCAAATCTTGCAAAAACAGTCATCAAAATCTCAATTTCCGACCCCCTTAAAGTACAGTAGAAACAATTAGTCTGGGCGCGTGGCTCTGGTTTCACTACTAGCCGTTCTGTTAGAAGTTGACTAGTTGACCTTGAAGACATCTGCAGCGTCGCCTGGGCCACATGTTTTTAGAAATGAGCGATAAACACTCCCCTCGCCATGGCTGACTACCAAACGGCCGTGCGCCCAGACTAATTGTTTCTTCTGTATCCAGCTGGAGTCGCCCTTGAGATCACTTTTAAATCAATCACAATTATGTACGTTTCATCATCAATTTGATAATAAAGCTCAACAGCTATGACAATAAGTAGAGCCCGGATGTTAGGCAGTAAAACCACGAAAATAGGCAGTTAAAAATGAAAAAATAGGCATTTTTGAAACATTGTGAAAATACAAAAATATAATAATTGGATAACTTACATTTTAGAACAATGACATTATAAAATTTAAAGGTGAATTTTTATAAATAGAAAGACCTCAATTAAGTACTCCACGTTTGCGTGGTACGCTCTTAGGACTTAACCAAAACGTTAAGTAAATGCATATGGCTTTTATTGGTGGGGAGACCCTTACGGGTAGTTCCACCTCACCGCTTGAGCCGTCTTATTGGAAACATGGTGGACCTACAATTTTAGCTGGGCTCCGAACCACCAGGAAGTGATTTTACAGTAGAGAATAGTCTTTCTTGCTGACCAATCCAATTGGTCACCCTTACAGAGAGAGCGTTGCAGATTGAACAGATACCGGAACATAATTTTGAGGTCTGAAGATTCACCTCCAGTCAAAACTGGCTATGTTACTTTACTACTTATTTGACTATTGACTTCTTAGACAGCTACTTTGACTATTTATTAGTAGTAGCTGTAATATTCTACACTACCTCTAACACTCCATAATTGATTGGAATTCTTTATATTTAAATCCCATATAGTAGTCCCGTTTATAACAATAGGATCACTGATAAGAAAACCTAACAAATACAGGTGGATGATTGAAAATGTCACCCTGATAATACTATTGTCAGCCTCTAAATTTCGAATGTAATGGGAGTAATTATATAATGAAATGAATTTTACTGATCTAACAATAGCAGGCAAACATTGAATTGATGCAGTGACGTATAAAGGAAGACTTATTTTTGCAATGAATAATTAACTTTAGATGGCCGACAGAGCTGACCACCAGAAAGCATTCAAATTTTGGTCCAACGATTCCAATCACTAATCAATTGCTGACTTATTCGCGCGTATATTCATGACGCACGTCGACCTTATTCAATTAGCTATTATCTCTGATTAAATAAAGTGCGAATTATTTGAATTTTGTTTTGGGTTTTTGCCCCGTGAATTCCGGGCTCATTCTCATAGTAACTGAGACTCAGGTCTGCTCGTTTGTTAATTCAACGGTTGGAATAACTTAAATTGGGAATTGTTGTTTGTTTTAGAACGGCGTTTCAGAATGTCACACATGCGCGTTAATAAAAAATTCATCCAACAGTTGGACAAACTCACGCCTCCACTTCCCATTTCCATTCCAGGCCTGGTCCTCCGCTTTTTGCTATCATTTTTTCACGCCAGACACGTTAATTTCCATTATCCGTGACAATTGACTATTTTTTTCTTATAATGATCATCATTGTGTGCATTTATCACTCGTCATAATGTGCTAAATCCAAGAATTTATTCACCAGCGGACCAGCGCTGCCCATTGAACGTAAAGTCACCTAAACCCATACTGACATACACCTACCTACAGTCCATATAACACACGCTTAGAGTTGGATGCGGCGTTTGAAAATAATGTTGCATACGGCTGCTTCACTATGCTGTACCAACTCTCAATGCCTCAACCCAGTGGCGGTCCCAGGTCCCAGGGAAAAAATGTGGAATTTAAAGCCTAAAAACGTATATACGTATTTGAGCTCTAAAATATGCTCAAGCCAATAGTATTTATGTTAGCTAATAAAATAGTTTTTCATTTAAAGTTTATTGTACCTGGGTGAAATAGGACCCAACCATAGTATGTGTTTTTCTTTTGATTTCCTTTAGCTACACAAAGAAAATTGATTAAAATTCAATGTATTTTTATACGTATTTGAGCTCTAAAATATGCTCAAGCTAATATTATGTTAGCTAATAAAATAGTTTTTCATTGAAAGTTTATTGTACCTGGGTGAAATAGGACCCAACCATAGTATGTGTTTTTCTTTTGATTTCCTTTAGCTACACAAAGAGAATTGATTAAAAGTCAATGTGATTATTTAATGAGTTAATGAGAATGATGACAAAGTTCAGTTAAATAAACGTATAATGAAATCGAAAATAAATCAAGTGTTCACTGCGAATTTTTTCTTTATGGTTAGGCCCTATTTTTAACATGTAAGTTACGAAGGAATAGCCAAAAAATACTCAGATTGTTACACAACAATGTAATGGATGTAAGGATGTACACATCCTTCTTGTTTATTCTTCTAGCTAACAAGTAACAATGACACAGATTAAATTTATTTCTCGCGAAAACTATACATACATAATTATGAATAAATTATTTTTTAGGGGGTTCCATCTTGATATTTCGGGGGGGATATATCCCTCCCATCCCCCCCCTGGGACCGTCACTGCCTCAACCAATAATTAGTGAACTATTTGCCAGATGCAGAATTTTTCAGCCTGAAAAAATGATAAACTAGTTCAGTTGAAAATTTTGATTTAATATTCAAGATCAATCAAGCGCCAGATTCATGACTCTGTAGGTGAGCTCGGGATGGAGGAATTCCCCTCCCACCTGGCTCAAACCAAAATTTTTATAAAGCACATCCCCCTCCCTCAAAATTTTCAAACAACTTTCTTTGTAGTTGTGAAGGTGATATTGTGGACGATATTAATAATAAATAATAAGACAAAGTTGTCACAACCACATTTATTGAAAACCGTGAGATACTGGTTTCGTTTGTTACACCATTATCAATCTCAAACAAACTTAAACTAAAGTACAGAGTATTTTACTACATACAGAATGATACTACTGGCTGAGGGAGACACTTTAGTATCATTCCGTGTTTAGTATATATTAAATCGAGCTACTCTGTACTTTAGTTTTAGTATGTTTGAGATTGATAATGTTGTAACAACCGAAACTAGTATCTCACAGTTTTCAATAAATGCGGTTGTGAAAAAATCAAGTCCCATTATTCAACACAGAGAAAGCTGTGTGTCTTTTATGGGAGATAAACCCTTTATTAATTTAGGTTGTATCTCCGATCGAATATTTCTATTTAAATAATGGTTTTTACTCACTTTAACTGGAGGGATGCATTTAGCTTTCAAAGAGAAGCTTCATCAGTCTTTATTTTCCAATAAATATTCCTCTGGCAAGAAATTTCCGGGTTTGCTCAGACCCACCGTCCCACCGAAGAATACAGGAAAATGAAAGACTCCCCCGAGAAATAAATTTGAAAATGTGAAGAAATTGAAAAAGGTTTTATTTAAAATGTTCCAGACTCCACACGCACAAGTTCCAGACTCATATGGGGCTTCATCAGCTAGAAAAAATGTACATATAATTATGTTATAGGCTCAGTAGCGGAACCAGGAGGTGATTTCGGGGGGGGGCAAACACCGGGGGGTTTGGGGGGTATGGAATACCCCCCAACCAAAGGGGGGGGGGGTCCGGGGGCCACCCCCGGAAATTTTTTGGATTTTTTAATAGAAAATGGTGTATTTTGACAGAGTTTTTAGTGCCCCTCATAATGTTGTCATGGATAGCACTGTTTTATCAATATATATATATGTACAAATTTGTATTTGTATTGATAATTAGCATTCCTTACCGTTTTACCTGATATCTATTTATGTCATTGTATTTTTTCTTATAAATTAAGTTTTTAAGTTGTTACGTATCAAATTTCAAATGAGTTCTCATCCAATTTACTAAATAATTATTGAGCACATTTTTTTAGATAAGTTATAAAAATATGAATGATATGAATAAGGTAATGATTCAATAAAATATGAGCCGTCGCTAGAAAGCGCGTGTGGCGCACAACCATTCTAGTGGGGGCAGTCGGAATAATATTCGGTCGGAACACTCAACAGCTCAACACCGTATCCAGTCAGTCTACTTCACTTGAAGCTTGAAGTACCCATGTTCTTTAATATCTAGAACACGACATTAGAGAATTCCCTCTGCACAAGTAACATGGATGGCTTTACACAAATAAATAAAATAAAAATAAATTTGTTAACTAAAATTTTAACTAAAAGTTAACAGTTTAGTTTTAGTCAAAGTTAATAGTCACGTTAAGCTGCATCTATCAAGCTAGGCTCGCACAGCATGTGACACGTCAATTCACTTCAACTAAACTAATTCATCAGCCATTCATCAAGCGTTCGTTCATCTATAAAACATATTAGAAAACAGATTCTATTCAACATTTTGTCTCCGAAAAACCCCATATCATTCAGCCAGAGAGTAAGGACAGGCATCAATAAGCAACTTCCTGAGTTCCTTCACGAATTTGTCTTGACCGTAACCTTTTAAAACTTTGGGCAAACAATTTAAAATCTTTTTTCCCGAATAGTGTGGCGCCTTCTCGATCAGAGTCAGCCTATGCATGGGGTACCGAAGTGTTGACTCTCCATGTCTTTTGTTGTATGGGTGAGCGATTATATTATTTTCATAATTACTCTGGTTCTTATGCGAATACACGGAAATCTCAAAAAAATACAGTGCCGGCATTGTAAGCAGTCCTAATTTTCTGAAAATCGGTCGACATGACTGCCTTGCACTTAATCCTTCAATTATTCGCAACGCTTTCTTCTGCAATCTGAATATTGCATTGATATTTCCCTCGCTACCACCCCAGAATATCACACGATAACGAACCTGGGACATAAAATACCCATGATAGACCGCTAAGGCTGTTCTTTTTGTTCGAAACATTTCTCAAAGTCTTCAAGCAAAAACCGCATGGGTTAACTTTTTCCTAAGGCTTTTAATTTCATTATCCCATTTTAAATTTGACTGCAGCTCCAGACCCAAAAACTAAGTTCCCATTGTCGAATGGCATTCCATACCAGAATATAGCATTAATGTATGATTGAATTCATTGTTTATCATTGAAAATTTATTAAAATTAGTCTTTTTGACATTCAGCTTCTGTTTGTTGCTATGAAACCAATCGGTAAGCTGCTTTAAAATTTCTTGAGCTTTCAAGAGGACGGTTGCATTATCTTTGCCCTTAACCAGAACAGTAGTGTCAGCATATAAAATTAGTTTGGAATATATGTTGAATGGTAGGTCATTTATAAAAAGGTTAAACAAAACTGGGCCTAAAATTGAACCCTGTGGCACTCCGCAAGTAACCCTTCTCCATTCCAATGTGGTATAGCTGCCATGTCCTGTACTCACTCTAACTGATTGATATCTATTATCTAGATAAGAAGAGAAAAAGTAAAAGTAAGAAGAGACAAATTGGAAACAGCCAATTTTTGTTGCTTACATAATTTCGTCCTAGTTTCTATTTGATTTATGCCGTTTTTTCTTTTTCTCTTGGATCTCGGGGGGGGGGGGGCAATTGCCCCCTTTGCCCCCCCCCTTGGATCCGCCACTGTATAGGCTGTGCGCTATGGTTTTGGTCATAACCTACCTTTTTCGAACTTTCTGGTATTGAATGTTACTAAAAGGTATTGAAATATTATCTATTACTATGAGAAATAATTTTTTTTGAATCTTTTGTGAAATTTGGGGCTCAAAGTTGAAATTTTTTCGGTTTTGGTGTCATTTTAGACTCTTTATCACTTTTTTAATAATTGATACACATTTTAGTGAATAGAATGACATATTTTTTATCTCATTCAAATATTCAGTTTTTCAAAATAAATTTTAAAAAGCTTTGCAAATTTTTCAGTTTTTTCAAATTTATTATGAAAAACAAAAGTTTGAAAGTCTATTTCTCAAGGTGTTTTTATTTCAAAATGGCAATCCGTTTAGCTGAGATTTGTGTAGTTGACTATTTCTATTATGAATCAATTTTTAGTTACTGTCTATCTTATCTTGGATCAATAAGATTAAAGAGTTAACACTGGTCAGTAGCTTCATGATAGTACTTTATAATCCAGTGAAAAATTGCGTATTCCAAAAACTATTAAACTCAACTGAATTTCAGCACGGAAATGAATTTGTGTAAGAAGATGATAGTTTATCGGAGTGACCCACACCCATTTTAATATACGGGTAAACTGGAGGTTCGAGATTTTATGGCTGGTAACCGCCATTTTGTTGAACGGCTGGTCGCTAACATAAACGTCAAACTACCGTTTAAAGGAAATTTTTGCAAGCTGACCAATAGTATAAAAATTCCAATAAGATTTTATGTCCTGTTTTTCAAACCACTGGGTGCTTACTGGTATAACAGAATTGCGGATAGTACAAAATGTTTATACTTCACGTTTATCTTTACTGCAGCTCAACATTCTTTGTTGAACAGAGAATTATTAAACGATAATAAATTATCATTTTTCTCAACTCTGTGCTCTTGCTGGACCCCGGACTCACGCTTCAACAGTAGACGGTAAGAAAACTGGAATAAAGGAACGATCCGTTCTATATTGCAACAGAAATAGTCTGTGTATGAAAATAGCTATTTGTGTAACAGGAGTGCAAAGTGGTGGTTTTCTGCACTGAGAGAAACAGTTTTTTCCATAAGCCGAAGGCTAGTGAAAAAAGTTTCTCGAGTGCAGAAACAATACTTTGCGCTCGAATTACACATTAATTTTTTTCTACAGTAACGTATAAAGTAATTTAAACACAACAAAACAAGACATACTTAACCTGACGATTCCTCACATAACCTATCTTCGAATCAAATTGATTTCAACAACAACTACAGCTCACTGTATTTCGTAGCTGAAGCAGAGTAACCAACCTACTTTTGAATGCAGAATAGGGAACCTGCATATTACATGCTCTATATTTTGTGTTAGTAGGTTGCAAATCTGGAGTGCAGAAAATTACTTTTCCTACAACTGCTCGTAAAGTAGTTCTTTACGTACTGAAAACTAAATGTAAAATACCTCTTTACTGCTCTGCAAGCGGTAAAGTACTTTACGCTCGCCAGCTGTTTTCTTTACGCTTCTGTTTTGATTTTGATGTCTTCTCATTGGTGGATCACGGAATCTGTGAAATTCACATAACTTCAACAATGGCGCTCGCTAACAAAATCCGCGAACGGTCTGTGATGTTACAAACTACAAGCTTTTATTGTGTTGGAATCCAGAACTGCAGCTTTAGGAAACATATTGTATGCAATTCGCGCGTAAAGCTTCTTTATCACTCTTGCAAAATTACTGCGCTCCGCTACGCGTCACACAGTAAATGTTTTGGCTCGAGCGATAAAGTCGCGCTTTACGCTCTTAATACATAAATAACTATTCTTGCACTGGAATTTACTTTCCCGCACTGGTGCAGGAATAGACTATTTTGCGTGCTACAGTTAGTGCAAAAATAGGCACTTTTTTGGGTCACTGTAGGAAAAGTACTTTTCATAAGAGTACACATTGTCTCCTTTACATTTGATTCTTTAAAAATAACGCCTCACACATGAGTCAACAATTTTCATTTCATTTCATTTTCCATCATCCATTGACCACCTATAAAAGGGGCATGCGGATTCGTCAAAATTATTATTCACGTCTTTAAAAAAAAAAATAACAATTAAAAAAATAATAATAACAATAATAGACATAACGTATTGATGAATACGGTGAACAACCGTAATCTGTATACACTAATATGATCGGTGGTCATAATGAGCACCAAATTCCTCAGTTGAGTACGCACATATATCTATTAATTCTTTTTTCAATTGTACTCTAAACTGCCTTCCCATTAGCTGTTTTAAACGAACCGGTAATATGTTGTACAACCGTATTCCTGAGCTTTTAACGCCTTTTGCATATAGATTTGTATGGTGAGCATCATCCCTCAAGAGGTGTCTGTACCTTGTTTCATAATTATGAACTAAGTCACCTGTGTTGAATCTATTTTCGTGCTTTTTTATAAAACAAAGTATTTCGAGGATATATAGACTAGGTAGAGGAAGGATTTTTAGTTGTTTGAAAAACAATAAACATGAACAATGCAATTTTCCTAGAGTGACCCGAAATAGTGCCTATTTTTGCACTAACTGTAGCATGCAAAATAGTCTATTCCTGCACTAGTGCGGGAAAGTAAATTCCAGTGCACGAAAGTACTTTTCCCCACTCCAGATTTGCAACCTAACAACACAAAATAGTGAGCATGTAATATGCGAGTTCACTATTCTGCATTTAAAAATAGGTTGGCTACTCTGCTTCAACTAAGAAATAGTCATCTGTGGTTGTTGAAATCGATTTGATTCGAAGATAGGTCATACGAGGAATTGTCAGGTTATGTATCGTGTTTTATTCTATTTAAATTACTTTATACGTTACTGTAGGAAAAATTTAATGTGTAATTCAAGCGCAAAGTATTGTTTCTGCAATCAAGAAAAACGTTTCTGGAAAAAACTGTTTCTCTCGGTGCAGAAAAACCCCATTTTGCACTCTAGTTACATAAATAGCTATTACATAAAAATAATGCAAAACATTTCAAAGAGGAAGGTCCAGGTAGGTTGTAAAGTTGAAAGCCCTTTCCAACAATGTCTACGTACATACTAGAGGAAGTTATATGTCCTTATAGAAAAGGCCTAAGAGCCTTACTTTGCTCCTTACAATTGTCCTTTAAATGCAAGAAAATTTGGAAAATCCTTACACATACAACGCTGGGCATTCCTTAAAGGAAGATTCATGCAAAATTTCATTGAATTTGGTCCACGCTTTTAGCCGTAAATGCGTTACAAACAGACAGCCAAATGCAGAACGGTCGACTTGAAATAGCGACCTCTCTTTGTTCGATCAATAAGTAAGTTCTATAAGCTCATTTATGAGAATAAGTATTCCAGTGATTTATTTACTATAAACCCAACATTTCTATTCAAAACAAACTCAAAACATCCGTATTTATTGTACAGGGAGGAGACAATTTCATTTCACAGGAAACAACAAGACATTCTTTCAGAGACGCCTTCGAAGGTATTGGATTGCCTTGAGCCGGTAGAATTATTATGGGAAGGCCGAGACATCAAGAGGAAGTTGAAGAGAGTGAAGGGATTCGGAAACTGCTCTGGAGAGTTGCAGGTCGGTCGGCAGGTATAGATGCTATACCCGCTGTACCTATAGGTAGATATAGTAGCTCTTTAGATTCAGCGCCGTTCCGACATCGCGCTCGCTCGTTCGCCGCAAGTTCCAACCTGAAAATATTAAATTGCAGGAAAACTCGTATTTGAGTTGGCCGAGAGTGGGAGCACACGTCCATGAGCCAAGAGCCGAAAAGGAGGTTTAATAACGGCTGAGGCTGAAGCTGGTAATCCTCCTTCAGCGTGAGGGTGGCGGCCCACTTGTACATTACTTGGAAAGCGTCCAGTAACACTTTTCTCGTGTTCAAAGCGCATTGATTCGCTTTTCACAACCTACTATCGATTTTTTGGCCCAAATTTACCCACTTTTCCGATATTGAAGTTAATAATAATTGTAGTAAGGTGATTTTTGGTTATCAATGACTATACTACGTAAAAATTGTGCTGCAATTGTATTATGACAACCTTAGAGCAAGATGACTGATTTAGGCAGGTTTTACGTACCGGCTTTGTTTTACGACATTAGTTCCCATTGTTTTACGACAATAAACACGGCTATTACTATTACTATTAAGTCAAGCTATTACTATTAAGTCAAATGTCACTAGCTATGTCGTTCCATGCATGTAGTGCGTTTCAGACGCGTTTTTTATCATTGAGTTTTAAAGATCAAGCGGCAGGTAATTGAAACGCGCGAGTTAATTACTGTTGCAGAAAGGCTCAAATGCATAGGAACTAAATGGAAAGTTATTTGTTCGGCTATATAAAAACCCGCGTTTTGTGTCGCTGGAGTCTATCCCGCCATGAAATCAAAGGAATATGACATAGGTTGCCTCAAGGCCGTCCCAACAAAACTCGAAATTTGTTATATTTGACTTTTTTAAATTTATTTATTTTTTATTAGAAAATCTGTTTGAGAACTCATATCACATTCATTAACACATATAAAATACAAAAAAGTTTAGATTCTATCAGTAAAGTTCATTCACAAACAAATCAGCAAAATATCACAGCAATATAATAGTGCATCATTCACTGAGCTAAAACTGAACATCAAAAGTCCCATTGAGAAACTCCTCCAATCAGTAAAAAGTAATTGTCATCGTATTCACCTGAGGAAATATATTTTTGAAAATTTCTTCTATGGGAAAAATTACGCTTTCCATTGATCTCTGAATTTCATTATCTTTACATCATCTCTGACCCGTGTTTTTTGTCGCATGAACGAATTTCCACTGTGTTTTTTGTCGCGTGACAGGAAACGCAGTGGATGATAATGATGTTATGTGTGAACTTACAGTTTTAGGTAGACTCTGAACCACCAGGTAGGTGATAATGGAGCAGTTATCACCATGTTTTTTTTCGGTTACCCTTCCACGCACAGTCCCAAGCGCCAATGGCTGAACATCACGATCACCCCGACCTCCGACTATTTACAATAAAGCGGTTACTGCTATTGTTTAGTTTAAACTGTTCTCAATAAATTGTGATGAATGAGTCAGCCATTCGGTAGTATTTGACTTTTATAGACTCTTTATTAAACCTTAAACAGCTTTTTCACCCTTGTTTCGTGAAAATATCGCATTCTTTAGTTGAATAGAGAAAATCAATTGCAAATGATAATATTGTTACAAAAGCAAATGGAGCAGTTATTTACGAACTTGTTTTATGTAGATCGTTCCATTGTTATCATGGACAAACGTGATTTGCAATCCAATTCCTCTTGTTCTCTCTCATAAGATGACTTTCTCACTCTTATTCTTTTCCTCTTCAGCTTTTCCTATAATCCCTTATCTTCCCTTTCAAGGATTGAAGGCTTTCCTAGTACATGGGTAACCATAGTTGGAAGAGCTTACAATCCTCCCCTATTTTGCACTAGAATTCCCGAATTAGCCTCTTATATTTATTATTATTATTATTGTTTTTCACTTACATCTCTGTAAATTTGCTTTTATGTGTGTAAAATAAATAAATAAATATCTGTGTCCCTTGCACTCAATTGTACTTCTCGAGATTTCTACAGACTTCTTGAACAATCGAGGTCATGTTCTGTGACCTTCCACAGCATTCTTGAAGCATCAAGAAGCCGCCAATTCTTGGAATTATACAACTATAACAGCTATATAAAGAAGTCCACGTGAACAAGCTAGTTGAGTCTTACAAAAGCTTGCATGACAGTTAGTTTACAAACCCGCGTGTCAGATTGTGTTACAGATCTCGTGCCATTGAGTAAACAGTGTTCGATTCCAGTGTCAAGTGCAGAGACAAGTGTTTACTGTTTGTGCAACTTACTAATAGTTTAAAGACGTTGTGTTAAGTGATATTATTTGGGACTGTCGAATAACGATTTGGACTGTGTTTTAAGTGATTAGTTGCTCTTTTTATCATTTCTTTCTACATTATTGTACAGTTTATTGGACTCTTGTTTCTTTTATTATTGATCAGCCTGTAATTAATTATTCATTAATTCTTGTAAATAATTACTGAAAATAAGTATTAGCTTGTCATTTGTTGATCTGTTTTTCTTTATTAATTGAACTTACAATAATAGTGTGTGTAAATAGGCTGATTTGTGTAAATAGACTAATTTGTGTAAATAAAGTGCAAGTGTGAACTTTAGTGTTGCCAGCCTTATTTTAGCCATGAGAACCCGTAACAATATGAAGCAAGCTTGCACCTTTCATTATACCAAACATCGAGTTTTTTTTTGAAGTCAAAGTGCTTGTAGTATCAGCAGTTCTGTAGGAAAGCGCTTTGATTACCTCAATATGGAAACGAATGATTCAACATTTTCCTTTATATTTAATACTGTATGGTGGAACTAGAACCAACCGCAAGCGTTTCACGGGCTTCCCAAGTTAAGGGGTTGCATAGTATTGTATTATGGCACAGGAATATTATTTCAGAGTTATTCCGCCTTGAATGTTGTTTATTTTTGTTGAATTCAAAGTTTAGGCCGATGAACAATCATATCTTACCGTTTTTTGTAATGAAATCTTAATGATGATTAAATCATGTGGTGGGGTGAGGTTGGGGGTCACTATAACTATAAACTCACTAATAGACTTGTATAATAGAAGATTTATTTGAATAAATGGACAAAATTCACATTTCAACACTTCATTTCTCGTCCAGATTATTGACGTTCTACTGTAGTTATAATAAATTTCTCCCGCGTTTTAAACGTCATATACGGCCATGTTTCTTAGACGTTATTGGCATGTCACCTTTCTTCCCGTTCTCACAGAATAAGAATTAAAAATTCAGCATTTTAAGACTGGCTGGGTATTATATTTCTAGAACGAAGAGGGTTCTACACTGACGGACTCGTCTTGCCCCACGCACGCAACAACTCAGTCACCAGTGTTTATTATTTAGACAATGCAAAAACGCAGTAAACAAAGTGAAGCTCTCCTTTTTCTTTTTCCCTTTACAATTTTCGAATCGCCTGCAGGAGCAATTAGTACACCTTATATTGTATTCATAAGGATGTAGCATCATCTTATATATTTTCTTGAAGAATAGAACCTTTCCATTTCATTTGAACTCACACAGAGCGAGCGCCCTCTGCTAAAATGATACGAAGTGTGTATAGTAGGTAGTGGAATTTGAATTAAAAAAAAAAAATAATAAACAAAACATTTTTAATGCTCTTTCAGAGTGAAAATTAATAATTATCTTAACATTTGGCTAAATTGAGTATTCAGATTTCAGGTGTAATGACAATGTCAGGGTAGGTATCACAAAAACAACAGTTTTCATTTCATCGTCCTATATTTATTTTTTATTTGATTCATATTTTTGATATGGAAAAATAGAAATTAGAATTATTTGAATAATTTTCCTATTATTTGTCATCTGAAAAGCGTGACCGCTCAAGACTGCGTTTGGATGGGCGATTGTGCTTCTATGACTTGAAGTTATAATCATTATCATCACTCACCCGGTGGTTCGGAACTCACCTAAAATTGTAGGTCCACCATGTTCTCCAGGAGACATATAAAAGCCATACGCATATTATTGTTTGTACCACATTGTACAGGACGATCTAGAAACTGTCGTTCTAAGATCAAATTTCAATTTTTGAACTTCTTAACAGCCGCATAGGTCAATACTAGAGCAAATTTGACTAACTCTGGCATGCGATGATCAAATTAATATTGATTATGGATATTTATTTTTATTTTCCTCCTCAATTTATTTATTTATCTATTCATTTAACTAACAAAATCAATGTGAATACAACAGGCTATTTCCCAAAACTGCTTTTCACAAAATTTCAAATTAGAATCTAAATCTTAGGTTAGGTCTGTTTCACTAAAAATTTCACCTTGAAGCACAATAGTTCACGAGTCTTTTTCAGAAAAAGAATATTAATTTTAATTGTTATTATTTGCTTTTCTGTTCGTTTCCTCAATCGCATCTAAGCTTTCATTGCTTTTGTCATTGATTTTTCCCCTACTATAACTATCCACGACAATAACTGATGCACGATCTCTCCAACACCGCGCTCACCGAGCGACCATTTTTATGATATTCTCAACATAACACCACTAAACAAGCATTGTTGGTGATTGGGTTGTTCATCCTGTCACCCTTTCATCGTCTTTAATTGACCCAATGAATTTCTACGAAGTCATTCTTGATGAATTCCGTTTGTAAACGAGTAGTTGATGAGAGTCTCTACAAGCTATCCAGTGCTACTTAGCGCTGTGCGTGGTGTCAACAATATCTTTTTACAATTCGTCGAGCATTTTTTTCTGGTCGAAGAAAGTAGTGTGAGAGAAACGAAATAAACAAAGGAGCGAGAGTGGATGAGCATCTGAAGAGAGAGTGAAGATTGACAAGTGGAAGAGTAAAGAAGAAAGGGGTGGGTAACAAGTTTTGTGAGGAATATGAGTGAGTGGAGGACCTCGTTGATACTCTCCGAGTACAAGTTTGCCCCTTACCATTTTGAACATCATCCCTCACACCAACGCGCATGCACGCACGCACACCACAACTCACATGTGCAGCTATTTACATTGTCACATCAAATTTCCTTCTTTGACGCTGTGGCTTCTGTTTTATTATTGAAAAGTCGATGGAATAATATTTTGATACGAAGCACAAAGTCAGTAAGGATAAGGCCAGCTGGAAAGCACCAAGTTGAAATTTTGTTCAATTCCGCTGCTTATACCTCTATGGTGCGCTGGCTCACTTCATACTAGTAACGTGTTTGGTGACATCATATATATTTTTTCGTGTTTGTGATGCCGACTTGGTGCGAAACTTGTGCGTGAGTAATGAGTGATGATGTGCGCTGCGCTTTTAGTTAAGCTCCAAACCACCAGGTAGGGCAAACTGATAGACTAATAAGATAAGAAATAAAACATAGAACATTATTTACACGTGTTTGACAGCGTCACATTTGCATTCACAATGCAAAAGCAGATAACGACAGGATATTTTTTCCGGTAAAGCTGCGTTTTCCATGCTTTGGACTTTTTTCTGAGCGTATTGCGCACCAGTGTTACCAGACGAAAGCTGAAGAATTGTGGCGGATTTGGCTCTAAATTACAGTATATTATAACAACTAAATGTACAGTAATTTCACCCAATCTCCCACAATTCTTTGGCTTGCATCTGGCAACATTGGTGCGCAGTGTGCTCAGCAGAAAGTGCAGAGCTAGGAAAATCCAACTATCCTTCCAAGCGCAATTGCGCTCACAAAGCGGCCAATCACTCTTTTCGTTACATGTGAGATGTGACAGCGGTATTATCATTTTTAGTCACGAATGCTCAAGACTGCGTTTGGATGGGTGACCAGCAGCTATAATCATTCGTTCGGGACTTACCTAAAATTTCACCATGTTTCCCTCAACATGGCTCAGACAGCGAGGTTGAACTACCCGTGAGTGTCTCCCCACCAATTAATGCCATACGATTATTATTTTGTGGCATACATTTTATATTCATTGTCTCCATTCAAGGTTTATTATTCCAAATTATTATTAGAAATTATGCTTGGGAACAAAAAATCAACGTAATTGAACTAATCGTATGTGAATTGTCTCTTTTCGTCCCCCCCCCCCCCCCCTCTGGTTAAGTGCCAAGATTGGACGAAACTTAGTCATTTCATGTAATTGCATCACTTAGATTGTTTTTACCGTAGTTAATATCATTAAGATCATACAAATGATATCATTGTACATAATTCCTTGCACTAAAAAATAGCATTACCTGAGTTCACTATTGTATAATATCTATTGATATATTTTTTTAACCATTCATATGCAAAATTTGTAAATAATAATAATAATAATATTTTATTACGCCAAAATACAAAAATACAAATATAAGAAAATCACAATATAAAGTGTATAACACATTTATGACACAGCCAGCAAAGTAAATACTTGAGCGCTAGCTGTGAGTTCATTCAATAATATTACTAGTAAACATAGAAAGCTCGTGAAATGAGAGAAATCAATAATGAATTTAAAGGTAAAGTAATAAAGATCTTAAAGTATCTCCATAAGGTGACAAAACTAAAAAACACACAATTCTCATCCTTTCATTATAAAACAATCGAGAAACACAGCAAAAAAATATATTCACCGAAATACAATTCAATAACATACTCTTTAAAAATATATAAAAAGAAAATAAACATATAATTCTTCCATAACTTAAGAACAGAAACAATCAAAATATTAAAACAATACCCATAATTACAAAAAGAAAATTCACACGAATAAAGAAAAATAATCCAATCTAACCTCTGCAATAAGTCCAAAATATCTAAACACTTTGCTATCGGCTTTCACTCTTTTTGCCAGATTAAATTTGAGTGCAGCAGCTCCAGGCTCCAAATAATTAATACTACTATATCTCTGTATTATTCTGATATGTTGAGGGTTTAATTAGTTGATAATATTGATATAAGTGGTTCATTAGTAATTAATTATCCTTGGAGGGGTGACACTAGGCAAGTTACAGTTATTTCGTATAATTCACGATCAATAATTTAAAGCGCCAACGCATGTGCCATTAATTGATATTAATTAGTACAGAGAATCCTCTAGCCGAGCACAATAATTTCAAAAGATGCGTCAGACTGTTAACCGGTGAGCACTGTGTTGTCGTTCTTTGGAAGATCGGTCGGTGCAGCTCAACAGCTGTTCACCGGTGAATGAGAAGGCTCCCATGAACTCAACCATTTTTTTTTTTTTTGTAGATTACGTCTTGGAGACTCCAGTTAAGGAGTATAAGACAAGTCAGATCAACAATATTATACACTAGATACCATAATTACTTCAATTAGTTGAGGTGAGGCTTAATTTTGATGTTAAAGGAACTCTTGTACACTATAAAAAGCTTTATAAACTAAATATTTTTTCACTTGTTTTTTAAATATTTCTATATTTCAAGACTCTTCAAAAACTGCGGTAGCTTGTTGTAGAATTTCCTACCAATATAACTAGGTTTTTGTTTGAATAAGCTACTATTGTGACTCACCAAGTGATAATCTCCTCGGCGTCTTGTATTATAATCATGTACATCAAGATTTTGGCTAATATCATTCGTTTTTACATATAAAGTAGCTTCATACACATATAAGCAGGGTACAGTTAGGAGACCAAGTCTCTTGAACAACGGCCTACATGAATCCAATCTATTTACTCTTTCTACACACCTAACTGCTTTCTTTTGGATCTTAAACACCCTATCAAGATTTTGTTTTGATGAATTACCCCATACTAAGATAGCATACCTAATATGTGACAGTAAGAGCCCATGGTAAGCTGTAAAAAGTAACTTTTTGTCATTCAATCTAGCGAGCTGTCGCAGGACAAATACCCCAGATGAAATTTTACAACATATTTTCTCAATGTATGGAGTCCAGGTCAATCGTCTATCCAACATAACTCCTAGAAATGCAATTTTTTCTTCCTGGTCTAATTGATTATCGTTTACAAACACGTTTATAGACCTATCTTCATTTAAATTATGTTTGTTTTTGAATTGAAGGTATTGGCATTTTTTACTATTTATAGTTAATTTCAACTGATTTAAAAATTGGACAATGGACTGCACACCTATATGGGCACTTATTTCTAAATTATCTAGAATGGAATTGCTGAAAATGAGTGATGTATCGTCAGCAAATAAGAGTGCTCTACCACTAATTAATTCTTTAGGTAAACGGTTGACATATATCAAAAAATGCAATGGACCTAATATTGCGCCCTGAGGCACTCCAGCTTGCACCTCTAATTTATTAGATTTATTCTTTACTATACTATTACCAACTACTGTAGTTAGTTCTGCACATTGTTTTCTCCCAATAAGATATGATTCAAACCATTTCAGTTCAACCCCATTTACACTTTTACACTACACATTTACACTACATTGATTGAGAATGCTTCGATGAATATTAATCTTAGTAGTATGCTGCTCCACTGAAAAAGGGCGTACTCGACCAAGAGTAAAGCGACATGGTTACTGAGAGAATTTAATCAAAAGATGTCGCTTTCACGATAAATTGATATAGGAAGTTTACTGGAGTTGACAAGAGTTCAGGAATTAAAAATGTCTGACTATAACCCACTGTACCTGAAAAAGCTGAAGCGTTATACCTGAAATGATAACGTTTGTGAATCATGAACCTCTGTACAGTAGTGGCACTACGCCCTGAAAACTAGATAAATCATGATGTTCTTCATCGTCTCTAGAACTTATTATAAACATCGTAGCCTTGAAGGAGAAATATGAGTGGGAAGGCTTGACATGGATCTCACCTTGATAAATTGTTGTTGCACGAGCTTCGAAATTTTGAAATAATTTATGGTTGTACCAGTACAGCGTGAGTTTAGAATAGGTAATCTAATATAATCACAATCGAGTGTTGGATGTAAATGAATCTCCACCCTAATACATACATTTTTATAGTGGGTTGATAAATAATATATACATTTTTGCAATTTTTATATTCATTATTTTTTTTTCGTTTCACCCACTTTGGGGTACGTTGAATCAACTATGTTCTTGACAGTGTCTTCATGTGTTCGCCTCTTTCTTCAAAAGAATATAGGGCTATAAACGTGTTTGTAAACGATAATCAACTAGACCAGGAAGAAAAAATTACTTTTATCTACGACCATGTCATAATGTATACATTACAGTTTCACAATTGATGCCAAAACAGCTGTCTTTTCGAAATGCTTTTTGAAACCCGTTGCATAATGAGCTCATTATAGTACAGGTTCTACATTATAACACGGGTTCTGGACCAATCAGAAGCATTTTTGATGGAATCAATATCGTAATTCAATATTGTGAAACTATCAGCTGATTTGATCAAACTGCTACACCAGCTGCTTCAACCTAACAATCTACTATAACTTCTCGTATTTGAGATGAGAGGTTAGGTATCTCTGACAGTCACAGGTAAAATGAAATTGTTTTAATTAAATGTATACTAATGGTCGTAGATAAAATAGTGTATGCAACGATTTTATTTGGCCATTAAAGCACTCGTGAGATATTTATAACACTCGCATTCGCTTGTGTTATAACTTACATCTAACTCGTGCCTTAATAAGGGTCAAAATAAAATCGTTGCATAAACTACTATTCTAAGAGTTCTGTAGAATAACCTGACTTGGGCTCCATACATTGAGAAAATATGTTGTAAAATTTCATTTGGGGTATGAGTCTTGCGAAAGCTTGCATGATTAAATGATAAAAGTTACCTTCTACAGCTTACCACGGGCTCTTACTGTCACGTATTAGATATGCTATCTTAGTATGGGGTAATTCATCAAAACGAAACCTTGATAGGGTTTTTAAGATAAAAAAAATGCTGTTAGGTACATGGAAAGAGTAAATAGATTAGATTCATGTAGGCCGTTGTTCAAGAGACTTGGTCTCCTAACTGTACCTTTCTTGTGTATGAAGCTACTTTTTTTTTTGGATGAAGCCCACATAGGTTTGAGACCTGTGCGTGGGTAATGAGTTGGATGATGGTGATTGATGAGTTGGACCTACAGTTTTAGGTGGGTTCCGAACCACCGGAAAGTGATTTTACAGCAGAGAACAGTGTCTTTTTGCTGGCCAATATATGTAAAAAGAGCGATATTAACCAAAATCTGGACGTACATGATTATAATACAAGAAGTCTAGGATTTTATCAATTGGTGAGTCGCAATAGTAGCTTATTTAAACAAAAACCTAGTTATATTGGTAGAAAACTCCACAGCAAGCTACGGCAGTTTTTAAAGTTTTTTTTTTAAATATAGAAATATTTTTAAAACAATTGAAAAAATATTGTTATGGACAAGACAAGAAAGAAGGAAGAATTAATTACTGCTGTGTCAATACGTCTTCTGGTTGCAATAAGCAGCGTGTTTTGTTTACTCTTACTCCTGTACTCCCCTCGCCGTGCGGTTTATCTAAATATCTTTAGAATTTTTACTTAGAACTTAATGGAATGGACTCGAAAATGGGAGAATCCTTATCTGTTTACATTAGAATTTGATAGAAAAATGGAGAGTCGTCTATACCTCGTGGAATGTTAGAAATGTATTTAAAGCAGAAGCTCTCGTAAAAGTAGGTCAATTATGATTCGAACTTCAATGTGATAAAGTGACAGTGACAGTTCCCATTCATACAAACCGGATTACCAGTGAGCGCCAATACAAGCTGTGTTATATGAACGTTTAATGTGTTAAGTGATAACGCAGTATATTGTGACAGATTATTATTCAGGCTTCTTTAACTGTGTATACAGTGACTCGTAAGTACTCGTAGTGTTTCATCTGTTATGTTTTAGACGTTTCTTTATGTTTTATTGGACAGTTATTATTTAATCGGTATTTTAACAGTTAGTGAATGATTTTTGAATAGTAATATAGAACATTCTTTGTTAGCTGAAGATTATCGATTTCTCTGTTTCTGATTGATTTCTTTTGTGTGATATAACTGATTAGTGCGAGTTGTGGATAATTTGTGTTAATAAAGTGCGAGGGTTAAATATTTAAGTGTTGCCAGCATTATTTTCGAGATAGAACCCGTAACAAGCTAACACAGTACTGTTTTTAAAGAGTCTTGAAAAAATATTTAGTTGATAAAGCTTTTTATAGTGTACACAAGAGTTCCTTTTACATCGAAATTAAGCCTTACGTTAACTAATTGATATAGTAATTATGGTAACTAGTGTATAAGATTGTCTAATTGTTGATCTGACTTGTTTTATACTCCTTAACTGGAGTCTCCAAGACGTAATCTACAAAACAATTTGCGTAATTTCACTGTATTAGTGAAATTTGTTTTTTGAGAATTTGTTTATTTCTAACTGGCCCAGCAGAATGTTTTCTTATTAAAATCATTTTATTTAAATGAATATTTTTTATTTTCATGACCCGTACCACGTGGTCACGTGTCACGCCATGACAAGAAGCTCCCGTATCCGACCTGTTTGTCATCGCCTGATTGTTAGGCCGTAAGTAATTATGATTAAAAATATGATTAGTAATTATGAACGTACCTTCAGTGTCTCTTGACTCGAGCAACTCTTGAAATGCCTCTACTAGATTGAACGTGTTCCCAAGCTCACTGGTCAGCTAGTCATTATCAATGACAAACCTAACCTCGAAACATGATCTCAAAAACTATAAGCATAAATTACCATGGATGAAGATGAACATAATGTACCATACGTAAATTTACAGTCAAGTAATTATTACAACGCCAATATTCTCTAAATTCATATTTCATAATCAACTCAATTTTTCAACAGGTGAATATCAATAAATTATTTATTAGTTTCTTGGTTACTTAACTTTCCAAAAAAGTTTGAAAATCGCTGAGAAATAATTGAAAATACATTTCCAGAAATTGAAAAAAATAATAATCGGTGAATCTTGTTTTCGGGTTTCCAGAATATGGGGGTTCGAACCAGCGAGGTTTTTTCCCCTTTTTCAGCAGAAAATTGCAGGCGAAAGCTATTTCGATTTCGTAACGGTATATCATGTTTGCGTTTATCGAACGACTCCATCCAAGGGTGAAGATTAATTAGTAGACTAACAGTCTTTGTGAAGAAGAGATAAATGAACTTTGATTTTTGTAAATGATAACTAACCATTTTATTTGTTTATGCTTTTGGCATCTTGCAAACGAATAGGGGGAAACTCGTTTAATTTCAGAGCCTGGGTGCGTGTGTTTCCAGCATTACGTGAGGTAGCGTACATTTTTCCTGCAATTCTGCCATGCAGCATCACAATGAAAAAAGGAGCCTGGTCCACTATTGTTGCCACAATGTTGCCTCTCCACCCCTACCACCCACTGTGTGTGTTAGGGGATGGTGGTTGGAGTGCACCTTTTCACAGGTGGGGTGAAGGGTTTGCTGCTCCCACCCCAGATTTCCCGTGCGCGGAAAGGGGCTTTTCACGGAGAAAACTCACAGCAGAAGCGGCTGTGGACGTCAGTTTGACTCCAGCGCTTGATCAGTGAACACTTTTCCGCGCGTCTCATAAAACACCTGTTACGTGCGCTTATCACCACATTTATCGCGAAATCGTAAACTTAATCATTGCTCCAGAATCGATACCACCCCGTCCAAACTATTAAATCATTATAAAACATTCTAAAAAATCCTAGTGAAAAACTAAGAATCTCATTTCTTTCGTGGTATCTTTCAACCGGAAAATCAGTAAAACTTTTTGAAAGTTTATCGCATTGAAAATGGAAACGTGAATAGCTTCGGGAAATTCTAAAGGTGAGTTTTATTCGTTTATTTTATTATTTGACTAATGAATAATACCTAATAGGCCTAATCAAGCTATAATCTTTACTCTTAACGTTCAGGTCTAATATAGTATAAACAAACATTCAACAGTAACACTGGCTTGTTTATTTATTTCATAATAAACATGGAAGCATACGGGAGTTACTCCCATTATTTGCTTCCAAAACACAAATTACAATAGATCAAAATTACAATGTGGAACAGAGAAAAAAAACACTATCATAATACATTCTACAACTACAACTCCGATATACTAGATAAAAAAAATAAACTGCAACTACAATACTACTACAGTTGAGAACAAAAAATAAAATAGAATACTGCACTATGGAAAAAAATTAACTAAAATAATCAAGAAATATTAAGATTCTACTACTCAAAAATTAATCGAATTAATTGAAGAAGAGAGAGAGAAAAACAATTGTTGGTGATAACTAAGTCTTCTAGGGGAATTCTATTGTGCTTATGGCTTGATGAGTTACATTTGAATCCTGGTTGAATTTGATTCAAACCTAACTTGCTTTTGCTGAAAGGTTTCGAAAAATCGTATTCAAACCGGACTTGGTTTTTGGTGGAAAATAGTGAAAAATCTTATTCAATCCGATATTGAATTTATTTTACAAACATCAGCTACATCAAATTCATAAAGAACTCAATTTATTATCCTAGAAGCAACATTCTACAGTGAGACTTCTGAAGTTCAACTCAACAAGATTTCCATTATTTCTTTAGGCTAGATCAGTAGTTCCCAACCTGGGGACGATTTTAGCTTCTGAGTGGGCGATAAATTTGTGGGGGGTGATTGGGGGGCGATGAGGGTTTATAAAAAAATTAATAGTTATTCCAAGCTAATGGAAACTTATCCTCTACTGTGGAAAATATTGAGCCGCTTCTCATCTCCTTCGTGTCAATACTTAAGCTACGAAAAAAGACAATTAATTCCACTTGTGTATCTCTTTAATTGAAAAAATAACTCCTTTGGCAAACACTGAGTAAATTAATCAACAATTTATATTTCAATGTTGAATATCGGTCTTGTTTCTACTTCACAATATTCAACATATAAGAATAACTTTCAAGTAGAAATTAAAAATCACGGATTGACATGATTAACCCTCAAATCAAACCTTGAATCAGTGTCCCAATTCAGTCTGATAATGCTTATCAGCCCAGGCGAAACGGCCGCAACGTCAATCTGTGATTTTTAATTTCTACTTGGAAATTATTATTATAAGTTGAATTAACATTTGTACTTGGAGTCAATAATTGCAGGGATGAATAAAAACAATCGTTTTCTATTATTTGTAAACTCATTTAAAAATTAGTCACGAAGTATTTCATTCAAGTCACAAACTTACTCAATTTACTATATTCATATTTGATTAATTACACTTGTTTAATAAATGTTCATCAATTAACATTAATTAATCACATCATACAAGTAAAATTTGGATAAGAAATAGGAATAACGATGGGTTTAGAAAATGAAGGGGGCGATGGAAGTTTGTCATTTCTTGTGAGGGGGCGATGGGCCAGAAAAGGTTGGGAACCACTGGGTTAGATGAAGAATGAGTTTTCTCTATTTTAATAAATTATCTATAACTTGCAGTATATGTATACCTCAAATAACTAACTACCTCTGCATCTTGAGATTTAGAAGACTTACCATTTATGTAGGCTACATAATATATACAGTACCTCAACCGATTTCGATTATGGGTTACTTGACGTTATTTTTTTAGTTCAAAAAAGTTTCTACGAAATATAGGAGTGAGGAGTCTGCAATAATTGCTTTCCTCTCAGACTTTTATAATCAGTTAGTGGTTAATTAAACCGTTATAAAATGTAAATATAAATTTATATATAAATGCCCATTAAATGTTTACTTACATATTGTATAACAGTGGATTTTATTGATTAGTTTGTTGGATGTTAAGCTATACTTATTGATGTTATGGAAAAGAATAAACATGTTATAAAAGCACCTACTAGAATTGCTTCTATTTGCCTGGAATTTAAATATTGGATTTTTTACTGTTTCCCAATGTTTTCCAGTGCTTTTAGTTTTGTAACATTGAGATTAGACAGCGGTTTGTCTGCTATACAGATCTATTTTGTTCCTCAATATTCCACTACCTGAAATGTATGAAAACCTTTTTATTTCAAGTCATTTATTTAGGACTACGTGATGATCACGTAGTCCTGAATATGTATCAGTAATATGATTCAGTTAACAAGAATTTCCCAGTTTTATGGTTTTTTCATTTCATTAATTTGTTTTAGAATGAAATATCTTCAATTAGGATTTAGTTACATGAAACATCACGAATCGCTCCTAAAAACGGAGAGTGAAAACAGGAAAGTGATAACCGTGAGCTGCAGCAGGTATCTGTTCAATCAGATTAGATAAGCAACGCTCTCCTGGGCTCTCTCTGTAAGAGTGAATGATTGGATTGGCCAGAAAAATGACTCAGTTCTCTACTGTAAAATCACTTCCCGGTAGTTGGGAATCCACCTAAAACAGTAGGTCCAACGCATCAGATCCAATTCATTACTTACACACAAGTCTCAGAACTATGTGGGCGGTATCCTCAAAAAAAAAATATAAATACAATTCTATTCTAAGATTAATTGGAATTTACTTTTTTAACTCCTATCTAGAAGATTCATTATTTTCTGGTTCTCATTATGATATAAGAATGAGAACACTGCTGTAAAATCACTTCCCGGTGGTTCGGAACCCACCGTCCAACTCATCAATCACCATCATCCAACTCATTACGCTCTCACAGGTCTCAGACCTATGTGGGCTTCATCGTGCAAAAAAAGAGATAGGCAACTTTTTGTATGATAAACTTGACACTGATTCATTATTATTGGATTCGAAGAGTCTTTATTATCACTTATTATTCACTGTCATCTACTATTACTTCATTATCACGAAATTTGAGTTTCGAATAAGGTTCTGTATTTCATTCGTTTCCACCCCAAGAAATCAAGATGTTTTGATCGTTAATGTAAGTGCTTACACAACATTATCTAGCCAGAAATTGTTTTGTTAATGTTGAGAAATTTTTCTTAGATTCACCTTTGTACTAAGATCGTTCATACCAGAATCAAGCAAATATTACATTTTTATGTGATAAAAAATAGAGAGTTCATATAAAACGACTGTATTGGATACATATAAATTGATTAAAAGTCCTGTATCAATTTGAAATTATTTAAGTTGTAGCTCAATCGCTTGAATGTTTTTTTTTTTCAAATCAAATCAATTTATTGCCACAAAAATTCACAATAAGAACAAGATATATTGCATTGATATATAATACAAAAAAATACATCTGTATGTTGTGATCAAACAAAGAAATCGTATACAAGTATTTTCTTACGCACACAATTTAAAACAAAAGTAAAGTAAAACTTGGCACCACCCAGCAAAGGAAATTCCTGTCCGCTGGGTGTGAGTATCAGTTCAGAACTAATTAGTTTCTGTTATCCTGCAATTGATTCTGCAAATAAATAAAAATAAAAAAAGAGAAAGAGAACAAAACTATAATGTACTATTGAGGTTAAAGAAAATTTCCAATTATCCATTCATTTATCCTATTCCACATCTTTAGTCCATTCTCAGCGAAAAAATCATCCAAACTACTGGAGATCAAGTTTATTAGCTTTGTGCTGAGATAAGTCAGCTGCCTCCGTACTATTGTTAAATTAGTGTTGTTTATGTTATATATGTTATGAACATTCGATCTAAAGTTATACAAAGTATATATATTTCTCATTTCTATGCTTTAGAATAATCAATGAGTGGAAAATCCACACTCAATTTCGTAATCATTTTTGAGTTCTGAATCCGATGTGAGAAAATAATAATTTTTGCCCAAACATGTTTAATCTGGTTTCAGCTATCTTAAAATTTATATATTTATCTATTGTCTATCCACCGGCTGCATATGATTCCATTCCTCTCATCAGTATATGGAACTGTTGAAAAACACAATATACTACTTAATGAGTATAATTGCTATTTTTAAATTTGCACTTTTTCAAAATGAAATCATATTAATCCTGCAATAGCATAATCTATTTTAGTAGTGAACTTGTTTGTCTAATCATAAATTGCACAAATGATATTCTGATACCATATAATATGAAATATCTTTCCATAAAATAAATGCTTCGCACAAAAGCCTTATGCATGTGCTTGGAAAATAAAATGAGCAAGTATACCAGTATGGAATCGAGCCCCGATGCTCTATAGTATATTAATTATACTTAATTTGATGATATTTTTGTTAAGTTAAGAGTGATGTATCTCTATGATTTCTTTTGGCTAAATTGTTAATGTATTTTGGACAGAATAAAAATTATTTGAATTTGAATTTTGAATTATATTAGAAGTCAGATTTACAAGTCGCTACACCTGGACGTTCACCAAATATTAGTCTATTAATTCATTTAATTTATTAATTAGTTTATCTATCTATCTATCTATCTATCTATCTCTCTCTCTCTCTCTCTCTCTCTATATATATATATATATATATATATATATATATATATATATATATATTTATTTATTTATTCATTCATTTGTCATGGGTTATAACAAATATAACATCGACAATTGTCATACAACATTGGAATAATCATTACATTAATTAACATAAAACTACATTGAATGATCACAGTCAATACCTATATTTAGGCTAATACCTATATATAAATTATTTAATTCATTTATTTATCTCTTTATTTTTTATTTATTTATCCATCTATTTATTTATCTAAGCGGGCCGCTTAGCGCAGTTGATTGAGGCGTTGCAACTTCAGCTCATTCACCTCATTACCCACGCACAAGTCTCTGACTCATAAGGGCCTCATAAAAAAATCTATATATTTATTCATTCATTTGTGAAATTTATATATTTATTTATCTATTAATTAATTAATTTATTTATTTATTTATTGATACACTTAAAACACAACTTATTGTAAAGTAAAGAATTAGGAATAAATAAATCAGTAATTAGGAATAACTTAATCATTACCGTGTTTAACTTCTATAATTGATTCCAACGTACTAGAAATACTCTGGAATAAATTTATAAGACGTAAACACGAAAAGCATTATGGAGATGAAACACATTCACGTTGCTCTAATCTATCAGACCCCTTTCCATATGAAATGTATTCCATGACGATTGCGATTATGAACGAGTGTTGAACGCTTCACTATGCAAGCAATTTTGGATCTGTTAGATCTTTTAGAAATGTGACTATCTAGAAATTAATAAACAATAAAGAATAATTGTCTGAAAGTCGTTTTATAATTTTGCTCGTGCAAACGATTCAATAGTCAAAGGCCAAAATTTCTTTTCGGTAAAGATTCTTTTGAGGCAGCGAGACTCTATTGAAATCAGCTTCAACTGGAACTCTGATATGATGTCGCCTGAACGGATGTTTTTGTTTATTTCTCTCTAAATTCCAATTTGAATGGTAATTAGAATAGTCGACTTGGAAGGTGCTCTCAACGAAATGCAATGAAATTTCAACAAGGTATTTTTCGAAACAATTTTCAAGAAAATTTATTAGAATTCTTCATTTAATACAAGTTATTCGAAGCGTGATATTACTTCAATTCACGATTGATAAGGGGTAGTCTACTGAATCTTACTTCTGGTTGATATAATTCATTTTTGCCAACTGGGAGGAAAGGTTCATTTTACACTTAATCATTGGAATTCTTTTCTCCCGCACTCTTTATACATCATGCTCTCTTTCTCTTAACACTCTCGCTCTTTCTCTCTCACTCTTTCTCTCTCACTCTCTCTCACTCAAGCTCTCTCTCTTTCTTCACGTTCTTCTCACTTGCTGCAAACTTTCCCTCGTAATTGAGGGAGTGAACATCTTCTTGCTTGGATGTCTGTGCTTAAGCTTAGCATGGTAGGAATAGCGAATTATTTATCAATCAATCAATCTCTCATTTTCTCCTCCCCACCCTTCATCACCCTTCTCTTATTCAGTATCTTCCACTTTCAACATCTGCTTCTCTGCATCAACATATTTCATTTCCACAGTGCTACCATTGCTATATCCCTATCACTTATTTAAAAGTACCTTATTGATCAAATGAGCTACAGCATTGAACTTTAACTTTCGGTCATTCAGAGTTACAGGCATTAATAATTGGGTAGTGAACCAATTCGAATTCCATTATTAATTTTTTCATGAGTTTTAGATGAACAAAACACAGTTTTCAAATATATAACGTAAATAATTAAAAAAGAAACTCGGACTAAACAACGGAAACAAAAATAAATCGAGAAAAATAATCTTATATCAAAACTGACACTGTTTCAGGTTTCATGCGATTCGAAAGCCTGGTTCATGTGAATTTAATTTCCATGATTACAAGGAAAACTGCATGAGATACGAAAGCGTAGTTCAAAATAAATAATCTTTCGATTATTTTCGAATGTAAAACGAAAAAATCCCATGCGAAATGCGAACCACTCAAATTACCATTTTTTATACCCTGAAAGCAGGCTGGTGTTCTACAGAGTGAGTGGTTACTATTGGAGAGCTTGTAATTTAAAAAGCTTCTTAGAAGGGAAACAGCAACTGTCATTTCCAAAACAAATATCAAGTGAAAAAAACTTTGAGCTCTGTTTTCCGTGCGTATGCGTTGTCATAGAAAATCTTAGTTTTAATGCTCGCTTTCCACCATCTCCTTCTACTTTTCCCCTCTCTTTGAAATTTCCTTCCGCTTTCTTGGAAAAATTCTCTTTTATTCGTTGTTACACAATCAATAATTGACCGAACGAAGAGTGGTCTGTGTTTCAAGAAGACCGTTTTGTATTTGTCTGTTTGTGACTTAAGGTCGATTTGAATAAACAAATCAGACGATTCCGGTAATATTCGCCAGTTAAACATATCATTTGAACATACCAGTTAAACATATCTGTCAAATGCACTTTCTCCCTCTGCCAATTGTATCACAGTATCATTCTGTGTTTTTTTATATACTTTTTAAGCTACTCTTTACTTTAATTTTGTTTGAGATTAATAATGGTGTAACACTGTATCTCACTGCTTTCAATAAATATGGTTGTGACAACTTCAAGTCTTATTATTAATTTTAAGAGTTGAAGCTTTACGTTTTGTTGAAAAGCTTTTTGTGCCGTTGTCCATATGAGAAAATGATCTTGAAAGGAATATTCTAGGCTCTTGAAACTTGGTGTATAGCTTCCTCGTAGCCCAAGTGAAATCCCTATTGATTACGGATCACTATTTGATTCAAATATTCAAATGATTATGATGAAAAACATATCGTCATTATAGCGTCCATGTTAGTTTGACCAGACAAACCCTCAACTTTGCACACCTCTATCACCTCAAATACGAACAGAAATTTGATGCATATGAAGGCGGCTAACCCCAATCACGTAAATTGGTTGAGTTCCTGCGGGTAAACTGGTAAATGTTACTGGTGCTGTCTGATTTGTCAATTCAATTCATAGACGTTAAAACATTTGAATAAACAAATCGGATGCCACTGGTAACATTCATCAGTTACCAGTAAAGCTCCCAGGAACTCGACCAATATTTTTCCAGTACAAGCGTGACCCTTGTTTTCCTGTTGATTCTTTCCTAAAATTTTAAATCGTCATCTAATTAAAAAAAATATTGGGGAATTCTTTAAGATCTGAGAATCAAGAAGAAACAATGTTATTGTAACAACTGTTGATTTTTTTGTGAATCGGAAAGCATATGATGTTGATAGAAATAATAGAAGTTGAATGGTGTACAACCTTATCACCACAACTAACTTAATAATACTAATAATAATTATCTCATGGTAATTAGTCAGGTCTGTTGTATCCGTTTCCGTTGTACATTCCATTGTATTGGCTTACCTTTAGAATCCTACATTGCAAAAAATGAATAATCTTTCTTTCAATTATTGATTATGAAATTAAGAAACCATCAAAAGCATATGATAAATGGAGATTTAGCCAAGAAAAATAACTCATCACATATTTTTAGAAATGCGAATATGGGAATTGATAAAGTCGAAGTCTCACGTATGTAATAAATCTTTCAAGTCTTTTATACCAGGATGGAGGCCGTGACCAGAACAGCTGAAGACAATTGACACAAACGTTCGTATGAGATATGAATGCGGAACGAGTCTTCTATGAGCAATAAACAGTGAGCATCAAGTGCAGTATGACACATGAAACCCAAGAAGTCGTGAGTCAAGAGTGAGAGAGAAGAAGATGAAGACAGGAGAGTGATAATAAGAAGAAGGAGAAAAAATACAAGATGAAGAAGAAACCAGGCGAATAAGGAGGAAGAGAAGAATAAGAAAAAGAATTCAGTGCTTTATACTCACTCAGTGGGCTGACACCTGGTGCATTCTCAATCAATACAGTCATTGGACGACACGGAGCTGACACTGACAAATAAAATCATTGGATAGATAAGGAAGAGACAAAGCATTTACATTGTTTGAGCGGGAAAGTAAAAGAGTGATGGTGATGAGTATGGGAGAAGTAGTGAACGTGGTGGAAAGGGATTTATACTGCCAAAGAGAGGACACCTAGAGAAATATTGTATGTGTGTGTGTGTGTGTGTGTGTAGGGGTAGAAAGCTGAGATGAAGGAAGACGAAAAGCATGAAATGAAGGTTCCGTTATCAAAAAATGGCAGATCAGCGCTCTATTTCTCTCCTCCAAATGACACAAACGTCTGATTTTAATGGAGTTCTCTCCCGTGAATAACAAATATACATCAGCGAGGTACCATGTTGACCAAATTCAAATAATTTCTGCTAATAAGAGAAATAGCGCGTTTGTTGAATGAAATACAAGAGTTTCAGGGTGGCTCCTCAGGGAAAAGAGTATCGTAGCACTTTCGTGTTTAATGGCTTTCCACTACTCTCTCTCTCTCACACACACACACACACACACGCGGCTTCAAACTTACTGAAGAACTTTACGACTTTGTCTTGCTGGTGACAAAAAAAATGTAAATTCTTATGTAGGTACTATAAATTTCTGGTGAAACTAATTTACATTCATTGAGAGTTTTACTTGTCATACAAGAATGATTATTTATAATACTTTACAGTACATACTTACATCAGGGGTGCCCACAGGGGGGGCTATGACGCAGACTGCGTCATTGAAATTCTTGGGGGGGGTTCCAAAAAACGTTTTGGGGGGGGGGCGTAAAGTTGATTGAAACCGTGTTTAAGGTGACAACATTCAAAAATATACTATGAAGTCACCAGATAGAATGTCAATTAATGAAAATATATTTATAATAATTATTATTATACAATTGAATATGAATTAGCTAAAATAGTTATGTTTATGATTTGTGCAGGAAGTTATTATTCAAACTTAGCAAGACGCTAAGCGAGTGCTCTGAGAGTGGTTTATACAACTTTACTCTCCTTAACAGTTACTAGTTAATCTGCAGAAAGAGCAATAAGTCGATTTAAAATGATCAAAAACAGACTCAGATCAGCTATGGGAGACTCATGGTTGTCCAATCTAATGGTTCTAGCTGCAGAAAAAGATGTACTTGAGTCTATTTCTAACGAAGAAATAATTGAAAGGTTTTCTGTTTCCTCATCCCAAAGACAAAAAATTCTATGTGGGGTTTAGAGAGATAGATTTAACAAGCTTAGAAGGTGCCTAGCTAACTTGTAGAATGTAGATGGTCACAGCCTACAAATTTAAAATGTTTGACTTCAAACTGTTGATGTTTTTCATGTATTTTACGATAACTACTTACTAATAAGTAAGAACTGCTATAGCAAAACTTACTAAATACTAAAAATGCAGTAATTTTTCATAACTATGTCTTTATTTTGTTTTTGAAAGACACTTCTTTCGATTGTATGTTGTAAATAACTATACGGTACAAGAAATGTGTCCCTTTTATGTACTTCATACATACATAAATTCTCCAAAGATACTGCACTAAGTAAATAACCTGTTGTTTAACTACTGTCCAATAAATGACTTAGTATTTTGAATTTTTGTGTTTTACAAATGACTTACACATTGTTTTCACTTCCTTTAAAGGAACAACTTTGTAGAATTATTTAACCTTAATGTAATTGGTACACCGAACATAAACTTATAGGTATTTCATTTTTATTGAACATTGTGTATTTGTAATAATATTTTATTGTTTAAAAACCATTTAGGTTCCAATTCTTATTTAGCTATTTTGCAATTAAGTTTGTTGAGCAGAAGTTCATATATTCATTTCATTGATATTTCTTTTTTACCTTTACAAAAAAATGTTACCTATGTAAGAATGTCAAGAAATTATATTTTGTATATTATCGACTGGGTTTGAATTTTTTCAATAGTATAAAAATCTTCTTTTAGTTTTAGAAAGAATACGACGTGTGGCTTTTTTCGCATTTTTTTTTTTGGTGGGGGGGGGCTTATTTATGGGGGGGGTTAGTGCTAAATTTAGGGGGGGGGGTGCGTCATGAGGCTTAGGGGGGGTGGGCACACCTGCTTACATATCAATTAAATGTACGTAATCGTTTAAATTTCATTAACGATAATGATTTTGGTGCTGCTGTTGGTGGGATACAGCTGTTTCAATAAAACAAAGTTCAAAATTATCAATTTTTCTGAAAATTCACCAAAATTTAAAAACTTCCAACTTGATACTCATTCGAGGTATAAAGCTTTATTTTTGCAAATGTTCTTCTCTTGAAAAAAGGTGGTTATGAAAAAGGTAGGTCATGAGACGTAGCTAGGAATTTGTGAAGGAAGGGGGTCGAATCATACTGTTTTCTTTTTTATTACGGATGATGCCCATGAGTCCGGAGACTTGTGTGTGGGTAATGAGGTGAATGAGTGAATGCTGAGAAACATCCATGGCTGAATGAAATTCGAACCCAAGGCTGAAGGAGACGAAGCCAGCCAGAGCTAGATCTTATCAAACACAAGCACTCCAACCAACTACGCTACCAGTGCCAGTTTGATACCACGGTAAAAGAAAAAGATATCTTCTTCCAAAAACCACGATTGAAACCCTTAACAGTCTGGGGGGGGGGGAGCCGAAATGGAAGATCGATAAAACTGTAATTGTATTTAAGGAAGTGATAGCCGTGAGCCCTAACAGGTTCAATCGGATTAGATAAGCAACGCTCTCCTGGGCCCTCTCTTTAAGGATGACCGATTGGATCGGCCACCAAAAAATACTTTGTTTTCTGCTGTAAAATTACTTCCCAGTGGTTCGGGACCCACCTAAAACTGTAGGTCCAACTCATCAATCACCATCAACCAACTCATTACCCACGCACATGATTGTCTCAGACCTATGTGGGCTTCATCCTTAAAACAAAAAATGAATAGAAAATAATCAAAATTTTCAGTTGATGAACAGCTGTTTGTAATTCTTCATTAATTGATTTCATTCACTTCAAGTCATTCGGGTTAAATCACGTTGCATAGTGAAAACTTATTCAGGTGCGATCTGATAACTCCCAGATATGAGCCAGCCAGCTCATACGATTTTATTATTATTATCATTATTATTATTATTATTATTATTGTTATTATTATTATTATTAGTATTATTAGTATTATTATTATTATTATTATTTTTATTAATAGCAGAGACTTGAAAAATTTCTTGTCTACGAAGTTATTTATTGAAGTTTATACAGTTGCTATAATTTGACTTCTTGTGAGAGTGGACTCCTCAAAACCGGTTGGAACGGTTTGTTCGTTAAAACAAGACCAACTGGTTTGCTGGAAAATTTATAATTCATGAATTTGCTATTCTTCAAGATTTTTGTAGTAGCTCATGAAAGTGGAATTCATACTGAAATTGATATCCTGGTTGATTGGGGTTTTCTGCGAGCTGAACCTGTTTTCCAGCTTTTACAAGGTGGCGAGAGGTTCAGCTCGTTCATGAAATCAAAAAGTAGAAATCAAAAATAACTCCGTACACAAGAAATTTTTCAAGTCTCATCTGAAATTTCTACTTTTTGATTTCATGAAAAAGGGGTCCGAGGTTCCCTCAGGAAAAGTTTCTGAAAATAGCACCCCTGAAACAGCATTTTAAGCAGATTAACTTACTTATTGTGGTTTAAATTTTGACAACTTCTCCAAGGAGGGTACGGATTTCCCCCCTCGGCTACATCTTTGTACCGTAGGTATTGTGGCACTGCATAATTTGGTCTTTGTATCAGAAAGTACCATTCCGGTGCAGACATTTGACGCTCCTGATATAATTACGGTTAATTGGTTGGAAATGGAGCTCTTTCGGGGCAGTCAAATGCAGCTCTTTCGGTATTCGGGTAGCAAAATTCTCGACTTATCCGCTGCAATCCGAGCCATTAAAATGCTGAACCTTTCAAATTATTATTAGGAATGAAAAACATTCTGCTCGATAGTTATTGTTAGCATCCAAAGGATGTTTCTATGGAAAAATGTAGTCACAGAGGTCTTTTAATTGGAATATCGATATGCATTCTAGAGCAGCACGATGTCGTATTGACCGCAGAGTAAAATTAACTTTGACTGAAACATTTTGTGTATCCCATGATTTATTCAGTTGAATTCCATACTGAGCAAATACCGATTCAATAATTGGAACTCTAATTTGTCCGATCGGGTTTCATCCACTCTCATTCAATTTCAAGCCAACTCATATCCCACACCGAAGCATCCATTTTTGTTTTTCACATGGTATGAAACATGTATTTCAATATTGCGTGAGCACTGGTCTATAAAAAAACAAAAGAAATATATTTCATCATGTTTAACAACTAACGAACGCATCCTAAAAACTTGGAACTTCATTGCTGTATCATAAAAATCACTCAATATTGTAGAATATTGTATTCCGAATAATTTCTATAATCAGTGGTGTAACTATTTGGGAAGATAGTCCCGTCCCCCCCACCCCCCAAAAAAATCCTAGAAACAAATAGAAATTCGGAATTTTAGCAACCCCTGAAAGACAATAATTCTTGACAAAATAGTCAAAAAAAATACGTCTTGAATCGCTGAAAATGTGGTTTTAGAGTGATTATTTCCGAAAAAATTTCTGGGGGACTACCCCGGACCCCCCTTCTGATGAACAGCATACATAGTCTTGAAATAAATGCTGTAAGAAAACACCTCCTTCCCCTTTTACAATATGTTTTTAAGTACGGTTCCATACTGTACGCCAATTACCCGAATCCCTCCTTTTTCATAATATAGGGTCTAGATGGATGGGTATATGGGTATAATCTGAGTATTTTTTTGGCTATTCCTTCATAACTTACATTTTAAAAATAGGGCCTAACCATAAAGAAAAAATTCGCAGTGAAACTTGATTTATTTTTGATTTCATTATACGTTTTTTAACTGAACTTTGTCATCATGCTCATTATCACATTGACTTTTAATCAATTTTCTTTGTGTAGCTAATGGAAATCAAAGGAAAAACACATACTATGGTTGGGTCCTATTTCACTCAGGTACAATAAACTTTAAATGAAAAACTATTTTATTAGCTAACATAAATACTATTAGCTTGAGCATATTTTAGAGCTCACGTATAAAAATACATTTTAGGCTTTAAATTCCACATTTTTTCTTGGTGGGGGGGGGGGGACCCAGACCCCTCCGGTGGTCATCCCCCCCCCCCGAAATGAAATCCTGGGACCGCCACTGTAATGAAGACTTTCGAATGACGTATAATGACAACAGCATTGAATAGCTGATGTCAATATCCGCGCCATTGCGAATGCAATATCCGCGCCATTCGCCTAATGGCGCGCCATTGCGGAATTTGAGGAATTTGAAATTGATAAAACTATGTTCTATCTATTTGTTAGTTTGATAAATTGTCAGTTCCTTTAAAACCGACTTCTTACAACTTGAATAATGACGAGAATATCTAACATCTTATAGAAAAAACATAGCCTATTGTAGGGTACAAGGTTCTCGATTCCATTTGACCAATTACCAAAGACAGATTTAGACAGAGATTTGGAAGTGCTCGTTAAAGATGGATTTGGAGAAGAGGACTAGAGATAGAGATATCCCAAACATCAGCCACATCAACTGGGTGGGGGAGCTTACAATAATCGATTTCGCTCGAGTGAAGATTAACTCCGATGTCCACCAAACTCAGTGCTGGGCTGATGCTGCTCCAGAGTAGATTGCATTGAACATCAGTTCATCAATTATTATACACAGAGATATTAGAAAGTTATCATTAAAAAGTCACAGTTCGAAGAACATTTTATTTTTTTGTGGGCCGGAAGATGCTTTCTTTGTTAACTTTATTTTCACCAAGGAATTAGATGACAAGGTAGTGTTCAACAGCATGATGCGCAGTACACTACAGTCAGCTGATGCTATAGGGTCCCCCATTGTTAGACCCCCTCAACTCTCTAAACGGTCAAACACACCCCATTTTGTGATATTTAATTCTTCTAAGCTTGTTTAGTTGGTCCAAATACATATGTAACATGTTAAAGATATTAGTAAAGAGCTTATTAATCATTATGACTGCAATTTCAATCCGTGATAAACTTTTGTATTCGCTTGAGGCGACTCATCGTTTGCTTTCAGGTAGATTGATTACGACTAAATCACGAGACCCAGCCAAGAATCAACCCCGGCTGTAATGACTAGCTTGACTGACCGCAGAAAACGCAAACACATCAATCTCCGATGTCTGTGCTTCGACTCAAGGTTTCAATCAGTATACAAAATCTAAATTTTAAATTAATACCAGCTGATCACAGCTGATCTATAAATTTACTGTCACTTATGAGTTTGTACGTATTTCAAATCACGCGTATATTGCGAATTAAGTATTTTTAAAAGTGAGAAACATGTAAAATCTTGCTGACAGTGGAAAATTTCCCATTTAGAAGAATATCCGGTACAGCTGTTAATAAACCCCAGAACGGAACCCGTTTTAAATGTGGGTTGATACTGCTAGCCAACCCTCTCAATCATAAAACGTGAATATGAGAACTTCATTAGAATTCATGGTTGCAAAAGGCTGCGTCCGTTGTAAATCCCAATTGTAAATCAAGTCAGATCCCACTTCATAATCTATTCTAACTTTTACGGTCTCATGATGAACAACTCATCTCTGACAAGCAAACCTATTCCTGTCACCCACAATTTAATTAGTCACGGAATATATGAACCAACGCTTTTCTATAGTATGAATTTCTAATCCTACTTCTCTCAAAGTATTATCAATACTATGATTATTTCCTGTTACTTTCAAAGCTCAAACAAATACTCAAACTAAATTCACTGAAAAAATATGAAATATTCAAGCACCATAAACAAGACAGAACCAACTTACTTAGTGAGTCGACATACACGATTATGATACAAGAAGCCGAGGAGATTATCACTTGGTGAGTCACAATATTAGCTTATTCAGACAAAAACATAGTTATATTGGTAGAAAACTCTACAACAAGCTACCACAGTATTCAAAATATAGAGATATTTAAGCATAGCACACGGCTGACGATCCGTACGGGAACCGGGGGACCTGTATAGCACTCGAAGTGTTTTAAAAAACAATTGAAAAAATATTTAGTTGAATTTTTTGTAGTGTACAAGAGTTCCTTTCACATCAAAATTAAGCCTCACCTCAACTAATTGATATAGTAATTATGGTAAATAGTGTAAAAGATTGTATAATTGTTAATCTGACTTGTCTTATACTCCTTAACTGGAGTCTCCAAGATGTAATCTTTAAAAAAATGACCCAACTAAATTCAAATCCAATGCAATTTCCAATTATATAATGGCCGCTCATCCTAACCTCAATAAAACAACGACTTTTTGTGAAAGGCTGATGAAGCTTCTCTTCAGAAGCGAAATGCATCCCTCCAGTATAAGTGAGTATAAATCATAATTTAAATAGAAATGCACAGCCAGTTTTGGTTTTAAATTGTTCATCAAGTATTCCGTCATGGAAAACATCACAGATTCTCAAAATCTCAGAAGTCAAGGAATAGTACCCGAATTTTATGACATGTTTTGATGAGAAATTCCCAGAAACAATGATTCCGTGATACGAAATTTATGAAAATAGATTTTTGAGCGATTTCCAAGAAAACATTGTGTTTGTCATGTGTTGTACGATTGGTGGACGACTATTATCACTCTGTCATCCACTATGGATGAAACGTTTGGTGCTACTCTCGATTGACTCCCATTCCTGGTTGAAATGCAATTCAGTCGAAAGCAAGCCAGGAAGCTTTTACTATTCCAGCTACAATCCAGAGATTTCAAAATGATTGCGAATCAACATTCAAAAACCAGAGCCAATTGGAAGGCCAGAAATAAAACGCGATAGCAGGATGGAAGAGTGTCATAGATCTGAGGCTGGTTTTATACAGTGCAATTCCTGTAGCGCGATAATATACGCGACGATTTAATTACTATTGAGTCAAGTGTGTCGTTTTATGAATGTCACGCGTTTTAAAAATCAAGCGGCAGGTAATTGAAACGCGCGAGTTAAATACTGTCGTGGAAAGGCTCAAATGCACCTACTTATTGTATTAGTTATTAATTCATGAAAAGAATACAATAAAGCAAAGATACAACAGGCTTTCGCTGATAACTGCGTAAATTTACAACACTAAATAAAATATTAGGTTATGTCAATTTTTCACAAAAAAATTTCATTTTTAATAACAATGACCAATTATAGAATTTTAATATTGAAATTACTCTAATATTAAAACTGACACTGTGTCTATAATGTTTCAATCACATTTATTGGAGATGATTGAGGAATGCATTTCACTTCTGAAAAGAATCTTCGTCAGCCTTCACTACTTTCAGAAGTGAAATGCATTCCTCAAACATCTCCAATATATGTGAGTAAAACATTATATAAAAGTGAAATACAGTGTCAGTTTCAATATTAGATTGTTCATTAAGTATTTCGTCATAAAAAACATCACAGATTAAAATTACTCTCAGTAGAAGAAGCACTAACACAGTTCAACCATGCAAAAAAGTGGACATAATTTCGAATTTTTATTAAATTTTACAGCCAGAACAAAGAACATACGATTTCAATCACATGCTTCTATTTTTTATTTTTCGTAATGTTTAGTATTTATCTTTAGTTGCTTAGTATTTCTTTAGTTGCTGTATTAATTAAAATCTTGTGATATGCTTCAATGACTGAATATGTAGTACATGTATTATTCACTTCATTATCCCCGCACTAAAGAAACTTTGTGTGAATTCCGGTCATCATTCATAAATTCCATCTGAAATTCTGAATGGTCAGTCTCATTCAAGTTCCCACTCTTATCGATAATCCGATTCTCTCCTCTCATCCCACCACCTTTTTTCACTTTTTCTCCTTTCTTCCATCCGTTCACCTTTCTCTCATCGTTCGCAATTTCCAGACCGATTGAGTGATTTATGGCAGCGTTCAGCTATGACTGGTAGAATGGGATCGCATTCATTTCTAACCTGGTAGGTCAACTCCATAATCCTTTCACTTTATTCTCATAAATCCTACAGGAAGTATTTCCCTCTTATTGAATGAAAATATTGAACACTAAACTCTGCTTTCACATTGTTGCTTTATCAAATAGTATCGATTTTCAATTTTTCACTCAAATCGCTATCATTTCTCTTATTGGAGGAGAAAATAGTTTTAAATCGTTCAAATGGAAAACAATCATTATTGTAAGCAGTTCAAATGTTTGGATTATAGAAGCAGCTTGCTCTACAATTTATCTGAACGTGCGTTTACATTTGAGATTAATCTGTTTGAAAGTCGATGATAATTTTCGAATATCGAACTCTTATCCAATGTTATTAATTAAAAGCTCAAGACCTCTGTCATTATGTACATTGAAAATCGTTAGAAAGTATCTGTGTAGATTGTGGTAGATTTAGAGTATATTTTTATTTTCCAACAAGTGACATGCAGATAAGTGGAATAATTATAATAATGACAATATAGTACTGCACAAATTATGCAATCAATTATTGACCGAACAAAGAGAGGTATCTGTTTAGTCGTACGTTTTGCATTTGTCTGTCTGTAACATATTTACAACTAAACGCGAGGACCAAATTTAATGAGAATTTGCATGGATCTTCCATTAAGGAAAGCCCAGCGATGTATGTGAAAGGATTTCTGAAATTTTCTTGCATTCAAACGATATTTAAACGGAAAAAAGTAAGGCTCTTAGGCCTTCTTCTATGGGAACACATGATTTTTAAAATGAGCTTCTCCATCATATGCAATTGGAATGAGATTCAAAGATAGTCCTTGAGCCCCCTTATTCATCTGGTTGAGCCTTAATCGTATATAAAAAGTTATCATTCATAAGAAGAACATATTTGTTTGTTTGAGAGAAACAAATAATTTCTAATAATTCAATTAAGTATTGTAACAAGTGATTTCTAAGTAAATTATAATATACAAATTTAATTAATATTGTTTTATAAGCTCATTCATCAGGCATCTAAAATCTAATTTTAGCAATCAGCTGTCTCGCAAATAGAAAACACAACCTTGTTGATGTGATTCAGAGTGAGCTTATGTGAAAAACAGACATGAAATAGACTACACAAATAGAATCAAGGTCTGATGATTGTGTTTCATTTACATGGAGTATGTTCCTCTGGGTGACGACCCTTATTCTTGGCGTGAGGTGACTGTTCACAGAACTACTAGTGAAATCAAAATGCTATGCATGTGACAGCTTTCTTAAATTCAATGATGGAATGTATTACATGATTTGTATTCAAAGAACGTAATGCATTTTCTGTGATGTATTCAATGATACTATGATTCTCACAGCTGCGTAGTACAATAATTTATGTAATAAAACTTTAATAGCTCTTGAATTAATCTCTAGAAAATGTTGGTCGTTTCTACTCCTTCAATTCATTTTGATTTTCTCCTCTCTTCCTATCTCCTTTTTTCACTTTCTCTCCTTTTTCCCTCTGTCATTTCTTTTATCCTTCTCCTTTTTTTGTACAAACGAACAGTGCCACTTTTCATTACTTTGAAAACGACACAAGTTTACTAGAAGTAACGACTAAAGGTTACTAAAGTTTTCTGAACTTGTTTGGATTTCCTAATTCAATTCTTGAAATCTCTCTTTGGGAGTCAGAGCTGTTTTAATTTGAAGGATAATGGACCCCAGGCTAACAATTCGGTAGAAATATGAGGTTATCGTAATAAATTCATTTGATGGGCTTCCTGAATACCTTCATGTTTGTCTCGTTTCCCCAATCGTCGCAGAATAGTTCACTCATAATTCATATTTATGTAATCTTGAAAATTAAGGTTTGCCTGAATCAAGAAGCAGGCGGAATATGGAAGGAAATTGGGAGAAGCCCTGCCAAGCAACGGAAGACATTAATCAAATGAATAAATACCAAGCTATTCTATTTTTCAACGACTGGGAGAGTATCTCTACCAGCTTTATACTCGTATTTTCCGAAGAGGAGAATAGTTTTTCTCAACGGACTATCAGGAACAGGTCCCTAACTAATCCCTGGATTCTACTCTCATGCTTGGAGAAGGATTCTTTCTTTCAACCAACGAATCCTTGGATTTCTTTTCACCGGTTCCAGTTTCTTCTTGCATTGAACGTAAAGGACGAAGGAAAATGTCCTGGCTCTATTCCTTATTATGAAAGTAGCATTTCTCTTTAGCCTAAAAAAGCGAAACACAAAACGAAGGAAGCAGTATCCACTTGGACAGAGAACTTACCACATACATTTCTTCATTCGGTTTGCCAGTCATATCTAGGAGACAGACTCCGGCCTTTCAAAGTTCTCTATACTGTACTGTACATTGAGGAACTAAGCGATCAGTTACATTCAAATACATAAATGGAAATTTTTACTCGAGGAGTTCCTAAACTTTTAAAAAAATTGCTGAGTGCTCAGCTGTCTTTAAAATCTGTTCACTGGGGTTCAGCTTTATTCAATTTGTATCTGTATCTGTATCTTGTATCTTGTATCTTGTATTTGTATCTTGAAATGAAAATGTCAAAAGTTCATAATCAGCTTACAGGATTCATGTTGAACAGTTCCATTTAGTAAATAATAAAATAATAATAATAATAATAATAATAATAATAATAGTATTAATGAAAACAATATTATTAATAATAATGATAACAATATTGATTAATAATAATGATAATAACACAGACATATTTATATGTAGACTTTGCAATCAGGTACAGGAAACAGTAGACCAAAAAACTAGTGAATGCTAAACGCTCGCCCCAACTGATTACAGTAGAAACAATTAGTCTGGGCGCACGGCCGTTTGGTTGTCAGCCATGGCGAGGGGAGTTTTTATCGCTCATTTCTAAAAACATGTGGTCCGTGCGACGCTGCAGATGTCTTCAAGGTCAACTAGTCAACTTTTAACAGGACGGCTAGTAGTGAAACCAGAGCCACGCGCCCAGACTAATTGCTCCTACTGTACACATGAAGACATGATAATGTATGCAGAATAAAACACCACGAGTTTGCAATAACATGCAAGTTGGTTGACATTCATACCCCTTATGACAAATATCAACCACAAAATATTTTGGAAAATAATAAAGTCAAGAAATACTGTAATAGTGATATAATAACTGATAGGACTGTTCCTCACAATAAACCAGAAAAAACATTGATCAATAAACTTTTAAAACATGCATTCATAATAGATACTAACATACCCAATACTAGCATTATTCAAAAGAAAAACTCTGAGAAAATTGCCAAATAAGTGACAACTGCAAGTCTTATTATTCAAGAAGGTTTTAAATATCACTGGAAGCAATAGTGATGACTCACATGATCCATGCAAATTTGATAAATTTAAAAAGAGGCCAACATCAGAGCGTATTTAATGCAGTATTGTGGGTAGCAAACATTTTATGCAATAAGTGCATATACTTGATGATTGATGCGTATGCACATTTTCTACCAACCTTGGGTTTGAAAGCGGTCATAATAATAATAATAATAATAATAATAATAATAATAATAATAATAATAATAATAATAATAATAATAATAATAATAATAATAATAATAATAATAATAATAATAATAATAATAATAATAATAATAATAATAATAATAATAATAATAATAATAATAATAATAATAATAATAATAATAATAATAATAATAATAATAATAATAATAATAATAATAATAATAATAATAATAATAATAATAATAATAATAATAATAATAATAATAATAATAATAATAATAATATTGATAATAATAATAATAATAATTGCAACTGCCTTCAGCCAAAATCCCAATAAGGCGACTAAAACAATTATGAATTCAGATGTGGGTTATTTGACATGATACTAATATACTTCAGTTTGACATATATTCAATCAGATAGAGATAAGCTGCTTTCTCCTAGACGCTCTTTGTAAGGGTGACCGATGAGATTGGCCAGCAAAGAAGACACTGTTCTCTGCTGTAAAATCACTTCCCAGTGGTTCGTAACCTACCTAAAACTGTAGCTCCAGCTCATCAATCACGATCATCCAACTCATTACGCACGCACAGGTCTCAGACCTATGTAGGCTGCATCCTCAAAAAAAAAAAATTAATAATAACATTCAACATTTTTTCACGAGCCCAAGCTGAAAAAATGCTCTTCATGGTAAACAACATAAATCATTCATTCAGGGGCTCATTGGCTGTTATGAAACCACGGATTTTTACTTCTACCAGGCAGCAGAAGAGCAATAACCTTTCCCAGGAGGTTTTATATTTTAAGAGCTTGGTGTTGAGGGAGATTCAGCTCTTTATTTGAGGATCTAAGCCCAAAAGTTTACTCAGCTCTGTTTGCTTCCATGAATTATTGTTTTTTTTTCTATGTATCATCTCCTATGAAAATCTCACACGAATGCTGAAATATACTGCTGACAATGCATTGGCTGGAATCTGGTAGCTTCCTTCAACTAAAAGGCAGGTTTACATCAGAAAAAGAGAAAAATGATGACAGCATCATAATAGGGGAATCGGCTGGAAAATATGGAGTTTTCACAAAATTCTACTACAAAAATACTTGAATTGTGCCCCCTCCGTGTCCAATAGTAACTTCCGCCATGGGGGACATCACAACTGATCCAAACCATTTAATTCAATCCATTTTATTCCATACATACACAAATTCACATCAATATTCCAAAATATAGTTTAAAAAAATACTAAAATACAAATCTACAATATTATTTGTTCACTAGAAATATATTTAAAAAATCCAGTGCAGTGGAGTAAACAGTGCTTTATTCAGTCTTTAGACAGTGTCATGTGCAGAGACAAGTGTTTACAGTTTGTGCAGCTTACTAATAGTTTAAAGACATTGTGTTAAGTGATACTATTCGGGACTGCCAAATAACGAATTGGACTGTGTTTTGTAAGTGATTAGTTGCTCTTTTTATCATTTCTTTCTACATTATTGTACAGTTTATTGGACTTTTGTTTTTTTTATTATTGATCAGCCTGTAATTAATTATTCATTAATACTTATAAATAATTACTAAAAATAAGTATTAGGCTGTCATTTGTTGATCTGTTTTTCTTTATTAATTGAACTTACAATTAGTGTTTGTAAATAGAATAATTTGTGTAAATAAAGTGCAAGTGTGAACTTTAGTGTTGCCAGTCTTATTTAAGCCAGTAGAGCCCATAACAATATGATGTTTTTTGTACAATAAAACATAGTTTTTCATTTTTTCAACTCATTTTTTGTCTTTTTTCGGGTTATCCTCGATATTAGCTATCCGCGGTGCCCTTGCCACCCAATTTTGCGAACAATGTAGTTATTAAGTTTTTTGAACACTCATCATATTGTTTCAATGAATTTTTAATACTCTTCTTAACAATCAGTCTCCAATAACCAGGATTAAACGACAGTTTTCACTTCGCCATTGAGCACATGAAAACGTTCGTCATTTAAAATGAGACATCTTTATTGCCAATAACAGCAATAGGTTAAGTAACAATGCAGTCACAATACATAAAAACATATACATTAGGCTATAGAAAATAAATTTGCACAAGATGCCGTCGTCGCAATCAACCCTAAAAACCAATCATATCACATTCAAAAATTCCTTTATTGAATAGAGGGATTTGGGTGCAGAGGTGCCCATCCCCCCCAAGGTCAAGAACGCAAATCCGCCCCCAATTTTATACAGCCCCCTTTTTCACCCCCCCTAAACTTGGGTATCTGCCCCCTTCCCAAATATAGGAGACACTATTAGGTAGGTACTAATGAAAAAATGAAATTTAAATGATTTTCAAATTCAAATTTATCTCACCAAATTGAAACAATTCAATTCAATTCAACATATTTATATATACATATTGTTACGGGTTCTATATCTAAAATAACGCTGGCAACACTTTCATTTATCACTCGTACTTTATTAACGCAAATTATCCACAACTCACACCGTCCAGTAGTTTCTTACACAAGATAATGAAATCGGAAACAGATAAATCGATATTGTTCAACTGATAAAGAGTTTTCAATATTACTGTAAAAAAATCAATCACTTAATGTCATAAGGCCGATCTAATATCTAATAATAACTGTTCAATAATTTTGGAAGAAGGTCGAAAAATAACAATTGACTTACGTAGCACAAGTCCGTAACACAATAAAGCTATTAGTGTAATCCACTTGTATGAATTAAATAGGAAAAATAATTATCACTAAAGGCACAGTATACGGTAATTTATTATAAGAGAACTGTCACTGCTTGTTTATCACGACGAATTTCAAAGAAGACTGAACTAAACGTTTTCTCAAGTGATCGCTTTATATAGGCTTTTATTTGAACTAGAAAGACGGAGATTTCTCAATTGATTTCTAAACTGTTTATTTAGACACTCACACTTTCCACAATATTCGATAAGATTCCATCAAATTGTAATCAAACACCTAGAACATTCTACAAAGTTCAAAGCAAATATCATAAAAGTGTCAAAAGAAGAGTAATTAATTGCTTTGTTCAGCAGACTTGTTGACACAAATGATAATGCTGTAAATCCTTCTTTCCGTGTTCATTTTCACTACAATATCATGCTCATATTACATTCTTTAATATAAACACATCTAATAATTCATTGAACATAGATAATTGAAAAATTGTTTGTGCACGGCAAGCAAAGTAGGATAATTGTGTGCTGGCTGCAAATTTAAAACAAATTGAAAAATCTATTACTTCCTCAAAAAACAAAGTAATAAAGTTCCCTAACTGAATTATGCAATACTTTTATTCAATTACAATGTGGGTTTCACTAAATACTTCTCTACATTAACACTTTGAATTTCACAAAATGAGAATTATTTCTTTCAAAATTGAAAATTAAATGCATGTATTAAACAATCACAGCATGAAACTGGAAATTTAGATTAACATGAGAAATTGAAAGTGTGAATACTCCACACAAAATAAAATGAAAAATATTGCAATAGATTGGCTTAGAGTTTTAAGATAGTTATTTCACGACTGATGAATTCCATTTTTATGCAATTCAATTGCATAGGCTACTACCATTATTAAGACACATTTGTTAGGGATTGACATTAAATATGAAATTTCTATCTGTCAAATGACTCGCTTGCATCCCTAGAGACTTCAGCCATTTAGCTGAAATTTTCCAGGCAATAAATAGTCCCTCTAAAATCGTATTCCAAGATATTCTAGACTCATGTATAGAAAAGCTTAAATCCATTCATTTTAGTCCTCATTATGGAATATTTTTTTTTTTTTTGAAAGTGCGACTAAGCTTTTTTTGTGGTTATCAACCTCTTCCTTCGTATTATTTGTTGATTGATTCATGGTGTGACAAATTTCACGTTCACAATAAACTCTATGGGGTATCAGATCTGAACAGTACCATAGGCGGTAACAGAAATGAGCATTTGAAGCCCGTCTGCAAAAATATTGAGAGATCTTTTCTTCTTTCAAGCCTACAGCATCAACTTCATTTAAGTGGTCTGGGGTCTCTGAAAATGGTGGGACCCACCAGCATCTTGTTGCCTTTGATGGCCCAAAGCCGAGGCAATTAGGGAACCTTTGTTCATAAATTAATATAGAAATTTGAAATATTCTAGGTGCGGCCTACTTGAATTTCCACTTCACATGACTATACTGGCAACAAAAACGGGCCCGAAGGAGCCTCCAGGGTCTGTTAGGCTTCTAAGGGGCCTCGAGAGGTCTAAACTGGAGATAAAAGGGCCCTGGATGCTCCTAGTTGGACAATTTGGGGCCCCTTATTAAATTTTTTTGTCACTTGCTTACATTTCGTAAAATGATGTGGCCCCTTGCCGTTGAGTCCCAAGAAAACTTGCCTTGTTAGCCCCATCCCCTCTTTAATCTTGATTAATTTATTTTTGAGTTAATTTAAAGTATTAAAATTATAGTATTTTTTCTAGTTGTAACAGTTTACGTATGAAAACATTTTTACCTCCAGTAACCAATATTATCGTTATTATTATTGATGCCTTCCTACTCATTTTTGGGGCCTCTTTTACAGGCTCAAGGAGGAGGGTTTGTAACCCGGAGAACCCCCCACCTCACCCGTCACTACGCCAATACACCAGATACACGTGTATGACTTTACAAATCGTCTCAATATCCATTGGACTAGCTTAATTTTATCATCATTTTCAACTGTTTCTTCTTTGTCGCTGCTGTCTTCTTCAGTGACAGGTTCTCCTTTTATATTTAACACATATAAAAATATTCTTATGAGTCAGTTTATAATTGAGGAGAATGTTTCTAGGTCTGAAGCTCAAGTACTTCATCCAGCTCATAGCTCATACATGCTAATACATGCATTCTGCAGGAAGTTAAACATTTCACTTGTAAATAAATAAGCTTCATAGACATATACTTTCAGCTGTAAATTTGAGTTTTTTATAAATTGAAAATCGTGATTGAAAAGAAAAATCTTATGCAAAAATATTGTAGGGGGGGGAATTTAGGGTTTGGTCTGCCCCCCTCCGATTGGTTATTGAGGTGTCCGAAAGTGACTTGACCTGTTCCCCCCCCCCCCACAAAGTTGGAGCTACTGGTTGCAAAGATCTGTGCGGGAAGGGCAAAAGCAGGTTAGCACAGTTAATGGTTGGTATTCCTCGTCACTGCTATGAAAATTGCAGAGCAAATACAGCACAGATGCACAGTATTGTTGGGACGAGTTTATAGTATTAAAACAAAAAATACTCCCCAAAATCCCCCCCCCCCCCCCCCCAATTATAAAAAGTTATAAAATATCAAGAATAATATGTAAAACAAAAATTCCCCGCCAAAAATGCCAGGAGCGCAAACTGCACACCTGTCCCCCCCACTTGGCACCCCTATTTGGGTGTAATCCACTTGTCTACACAGTCTTAAAATCCTGGATTTCTTGTTCCATGACGAACTGCGTTGTTAATATTAACTTTTCATGTGAAATTTAACGACTTGCATTCAAATATTTGTTAAGAATAAGTATAATAACTCACTTAATCTGGCCGAGCGCTTTCGAATCTATGAGATCCATCTTCAGAGGCCTCTCATAGATTCGAAAGCGCTCGGCCAGATTAAGTGAGTTATTATACTTATTCTTAACAAATATTTGACTGCAAGTCGTTAAATTTCACATGAAAAGTTAACAGTCTTAAAACTCTTGACTAGAAGAACTCTAATTTCTTGTTGAAGCCTATTGAACAATTTTATTTGCTGATAGTAGTGGCTTTTGTACGTCTTTCTTAAGCGAACATAAGGTAGTGTCAAATTTTCCCTATTCCTGTACTAAAATTGTGAGAGCTTGAATGGGTATTGAAATTGGCAATATTTTGTTTAACCTATTATTAAACTAAACTCTGGTAAATAAAAAGTGCAGGCAGTGACTTAATATTCCAAGGTCACACATAATTCGAATTGCTATGTCTTAATCAAGCGGATTGGTATATGGATTGTTATTATGGGGTTGGTGGGGGGAGGGCGGTAAAGGAGTGTGGTGTGGCCTATTAAACCCAGCTAACGTTTTCATTCGGATTCGGTAAGTTAGCGCACCGACTCACTTTCACGGTCGAGTATTTTACAAGAACGGTGAATTCTGGGAGCTGGTGCACATGGGAATTCCGTTACCCTGCTACTTTAATTGAATGTCCCACAATTAAGTTCCATCAGCAAATGTAATTAACGGGATTTCAAGGGACAGGATCCCACCGACAACGAGACACCTGACTATGAATAAATCGTCTTAACCCGGTACATTGTTGAATCCGTATGAGGCACACCCTGCTACCAGTGTAAGCTACTGAGTGTTCAACACGGGTATCAGTTTACTAGATTCATGAAGGCAATATTACAGTATAAAGTAATAAACCATATTGTCGTACATACACCATTTTTATTCTGGAATTTTGAGGAGAACAGAAATGATATTGTTATAAACTCCCCAGATTGTTCCAGAACAGCTCAAAGACTGCCGTTGATTAATTATCATAATTGTATTCTTACATTCTTTATAATAAGAATTCGTCTTTGTGAGTGTGATTGCATTTAATCTACAACTTGTGAGTTATAAAGGACTGTGTGAATAGTGAGTACTGACAATACTGAGAGTAAGTGCACTGTTATAATTAAATTATTACAGTTGTATACATCAGAATATTTGACAGTTATTATCATTATTGAAAAATTGTGGGAGATCAGCCTGTAACTAAAATTAGACATTTATTTTAAAGTATTTATCATTCTTTACAGTTATATAGACGTTTTCATTGAATAAATCTGTGCATATTTGTGTTATTTCTTGTATTATAGATTTGTGAAGTGTGATAATAAAGTTCCAAGTTTCATTCTTACATTTCATTGCACATTTCAACTGACATTTTCACACTGGTCAAATTAAGTTTACTTGCTGAACAAAATTGTAACGCTTAGGCTATAAATATTGCAAAGTGACTAATCAACCAAACAGGTTTCTTTATTCAAGGCACACACAACATGAGCATAGAAATTTTGAACTGTAAACGATTGGAAAGTGACTTACAAGATAATATTGTAGGAAATTTCACATCTGTATATATATGTAATAATAATAGAAGCTGTGGATATTATATGATCTGAGTGACCTAGTAACCGGACAATTAGATAACACATCAGTTTGTAAGTTCGTTTCAAGCTGAATAAAGCTAAATTTTTTTTCTTTCGGGTGATGATCATATGAGCTTATTGAAGAGTTAATTCATGTATGAAAAATCTCAAAATTTCTCATAGATACTTTGCAGTTTTGTTAAACACATGCCAGAATAGTCTGCATTTTTCCAGTTGAAAGGTAGCTCCTTTAATAAATAACTCATCTGTTTCTTATACTGAAGTCACATTGAACATTGTTTAAGGAAAAAAAGCCCACATATGTCTGAGACCCGTGCGTGGGTAATGAGCTGGATGTTGGTGATTCATGAGTTGGACCTACAGTTAGATGGGTTCCGAACCACTGGGAAGTGATTTTACAGCAGAAAACAATCTTTTTTGCTGGCCAATTCAATCGGTCACCCTTACAAAGGGTTGACAAGGATTGAACAGATACCTGCAGCGGCTCACGGCTATCACTTCGCTAAAAAATATAATTTATAAATCTCATTCAGTTGTCATTTTGTAGGCATCATTAGTATTTCAGGTAACAGATGCTATCAATAGCAGATGTTTTTTGAGGCACTTTTCCTTATCTCTTCCTTGATACCTTACCTTTTAAGCCTTCTTCACTGTACAACCGTGCTCCTCCAAACTTTCAGACCTTCTCTGTGGATTTACATGAATGAAATGATCTAATCTTATCTATTCTGGCACTCTTCGACGTAAATCTCTCTTGCCTTCTCAGTTTTCTGTTGGAGTCTAGTGCTTTTCAACTTGTGGTAGATTCAGAATTTCTTGTCCGCATTTCTATTATATCATATTTTATCACCTGTTTATTTCCATTGTAAAAGCGATTAGGTATTCATTATCTTTGTTATTATTATCATCCTGCACTCTCCCTTCTAACTTCTATTTTAATTTCAACTTTACTCAGACTGTTCTAGGAATTAAACACGATATTGCAGTGAACCCCCTCTCCTAACCCCTGTAATCTCTGTTTCCCAGACCCTCTACTGGCTACTACCCCAGTTGGCTGATAACTGCCAGACATCGAACATTGGTTATTACTTACGTAAGCTCTGTGTTTTACGTCTCATATTTGTGTTTTTGTTAATTTCTTCACGGTACTCCAAAGTTATTTTAATTTTTTTGTATATTACGTCTTTGAGACTCCAGTTGAGGAGTATAAGACAAGTCTGATCAACAACTATACAATCTTATACACTACTTACCATAATTACTGTATCAATTAGTTGAGGTGAGGCTTAATTTTGATCTGAAAGGAACTCTTGTACACTATAAAACGCTCTATCAACTCAATATTTTTTCAATTGTTTTTGAAATATTTCTACATTTTTAAGACTTTTCAAAAACTGTGGTAGCTTGTTGTAGAGTTTCCTACCAATATAACTAGGGTTTTGTTTAAATAAAGCTATTGTGACTCACGAAGTGATAATCTCCTCGGGTTCTTGTATTATAATTAATTGTGTATGTCAAGTCTATCCGGTACGGGCACATATTTATTTTTTCTATCTGTTATATATAAAATATAATACATTATATTCTATTACTTCTATTATGCATCTTATTATCTAATAAATTATATATTTCATTTATATTATATATGAAATTAGAAAAAATAATTATCAGAAATTAATGTGTTACGGAAGAAAATATAGAATGGTAATATGTTTACAATTTTCAAAAGGGGGTGTGGGGGTACTCCCCTGGGAAATTTCAGAAAAATAATACTTCCTCTAAAGCCACATTTTAACGATTCTAGACACAAATTCATCCATTTTAGCATTATTATAACTGTTTGACAAATTTTGATTTAGTTTTTACATCATTGTCAGTGGGAGATTCAAACTCTCGTGCTAAATTTTTTTTGTCCAAGTAGCCGAACTTTGAAGCAGGCCTACTTAAAATTATTTTTACCCTGCTATTTTTTATTCCCCACCTCACCTGATTTGGGTACTTGATAAGTACCCACCTGGTACTCGCCTGATAGGTACCGCACTTAAAAATGTATTTGAAAAGCAGAGCAGGGGTTTTTTAACGGTAATTCAAAGACTTCAAGTAGCTTGTTCATTAAAAATGGAGGTCTGGGGTGCTCTCCCGTAAATGTTTTTGAAAATAACACCTCTAAAACCATATTTTATGATACTTAAGACGTTTTTTTTTATTGTTTTGTAAAAATTATTGTTTGTCAGGGCTTACTAAAATTCCTAAAATTCTTTTTGTTTCTGGGTCTCTGTTGGGGGGGGGGGGGTTATCTACCCCTAATCATCACCTTGTTACGCCACTGTGAAGAATCAGAATATGTGTATTTTATCCTATTTAATAGATTGTCATTAATTTTTAACCAACCGGAATCTTTAATTTGTTGCAGGTTGCAGCCAGTAGTTGAAGCTCATCACAGCTCACCTCTCTCGCCCCCTAAGTAGGCTCACGTGAGGCAGTAGCAATCCAAACGACAGCTGTTTGTTCGATGTTAGTTGTAGACGAAACCATGTCGGACATGGACCTGGCATCGACCCTTGAAGAGGATGACAAGGACTCTGCAGTTGTTGCACAGGCAAATGTGTTTACAAAACAAGGTATGTAGCTGACATGAACATTCGATTTCATCAGGGTCACATAGACTTATCATTGACTGTCTTACATTCCCTTACTATTCCTATCTTGGAAATTCGAATTCTGAGCCTATTCTCGTGGGAATTATTTCTCACTTTTCCTTACCCTCTATCTTCTTTTCCCTTTTTTCTACTCAAATTCTGAACCTATTCTCGTGGGCATTATTTCTCCCTTTTCCCTTTTCCCTTTCCCTTACCATGTTTCCCTATTTCCTACTCAAATTCAAATTCTACTCAACGATACAATAATACTTTAATAGATACACAAATCCTGTTTACTTTGAAAACGAATAAGAAACAAAACAATAAACAAAGTGGATAAAAAAGAATGAAATAAAATGAACTAGTAGTTCTAAGAACAGTAGACCTCACTCGCCAAACACTACTGACTCAAAAGGGGATGCTACTTTCAAAAAAAAAGTTGGAGCACTTTCAATTCAATTTCCATTGCTTAGAATCTTTCATTCTTGATAGAAACTGCAAAAATCAATATTTGAAAAGTCAAAATTTTTGACATCTAGAAATTATTCCTTACCCCCTCTAGAAATTCAGGGCTACTATGCGTTTTTGGCAGCTCTCAATAATATTGACCTTCAATCATAAAAAACAAAAATTATCCATCATCCATCAACAAAAAAGTTTAAAATTTGTTAACCCCCCTCATTTACCATAGAAATTTAGATTTCTGCCCCTAGCTTTAAAGGTAAATTTTTCAAATGTAAGTCACCTTTTTCTCTTCCTGTTGAGAATAATTCCCCAATAATTATCTCAATATTTTATTTTTTTAATTTTTTGACCCTCCTCCCTCCAATATAAAAAAGTAGTTCAGTGTCAACTTTCTTGATATAGAGTTATCTTTCACATATAATAGGGGAAAAACATAAATTATCCGCAAAATGCGATTTTGAAAACGTAATTTTTCCCACCACCACCCCAAAATTCCCAATTCATAAAATGTTTAGTATGTAAAATGCCACTGGGTCCAAAAAGCCCTACCAAAACAGAAAAAGAAACTTGAAACATTTCAATATTGAAGATTTTAAACGCCCCTCTCTAACGCCGTGTTGTGATTATAATTTATCTATAAATTTAATGCCCGGTTTCTGAGTTGTTCATTAAGTTTAATTGATCATTAACCCATTGCTCCATCATTGAGTTAATGGTCCATCAAGTTAATGAGCAACTCAGAAACCGGGCATAAGTATATTTTTTTAAAGTGATGCTCTCATAGTAACTTTTCACATCAAATTAATTAATCGAATTTTTTATGGGGATTAAAAACCCTCTCAAATCATCTAAATTTTAATTTAAAACCATCCGCACCCTAATTAGACACTCCAATAATCAAGGGTTAATTGGACCCCCTAAGAAAGATAGGGGGTTTTTAAAAAACTTAACAAATACATCGCTTGTCATTCAGGGAGATAGATGCATGAACAAATTTCATTGAATTTGGTCCACGCGTTTAGCCGTAATTACGTTACAAAGAGACAGATAGATGCAATACAGTCGAAACCGAGACCTCTCTTCGATCGGTCAAAAATATAATTAAAACTACAGAAGCAAAGAAAAATGATTTAATTTACACATTGTAATAAACATCTAGCCGCCTAAATAAAATGAAAAATGTACAGATTTATTCAATGAAAACGTCCAATTACTTTAAGGAATGATTCAATGACTTGATGTTACAAGCTTTATTATCACTTACCCGGTGGTTCGGAACCCACCTAAAATAGTAGGTCCACCATGTTCCTCGTAACATGGTACAAACGGCGAGGTGGAACTACCCGTAAGGGTCTCCCCACCATTAAAAGCCATACGCTTATTATTATTAAGGAATGATTAGCACTTCCAAAATAATTGTCCAATTGCAGTTTTAAATGCCGATCTTTAACAATCAATTCATCAATAATAATAATAGCTGTCAAATATGATGATGTAAACAGCTGGAATAATTCAATAATAACAGTATTGATTATCTTAATCTCAGTATTGTCAGAACTCACTATTCACACAAGTTGCAGATTAAATGCAATTACACTCACAAAGACGAATTATTATCGCGAATACACAGTCTTTTTATAGCAAGCGAAAATCAATTGTCAATTACTTGAACTGCCACGATGTACTCTATGCTCTCGGTACTCTAAGCTTCTTGCTATCACGACGCCAATCCAAACTCAAACAAGACTGAACTTGTTGTGGCATTTAAATACCGTACTCATAGAAATTTCTACGCTGTTCTACTACATTCTACAATTTACTATTTCACAAGTTAGTTTGAAGTGACTGACAATTGAATAAACTGACAAATATACATAAACAGAATTTATTAATTTCGAATTCCTTTAATTGCTATTAGTTTATACTGAAGACTTCCGCAATGGTGAATATTGACAATAGTATTGAATAGCTGATGGAAATCGATGAATGCTACTGTACAAAAATATCAGTCATCACCGGGAATCAAACCACGGACCTCACAATTGCCGGTCGGGCGCCTTAACCACTAGACCATGGAGACCTTTCTGCACAGCAGCATACATTTTTAACTTGGCCATATCGGCTCGTATCTCACAAGTTAGTTTGTTTGAAGTGACTGACAATTAAACAAACTGACAAATATGCATAAACAGAATTTATTAATTTCGAATCTCTTTAATTGCTATTAGTTTATACAGAAGACTTCCGCAATGGCGGATATTGACAACAGTATTGAATAGCTGATGGAAATCGATGTGCTGAAATCTGCTGTGCAGAAAGGTCTCCATGGTCTAGTGGTTAAGGCGCCCAACCGGCAATTGGGAGGTCCGTGGTTCGATTCCCGGTGGTGACTGATATTTTTGTACAGTAGCATTCATCGATTTCCATCAGCTATTCAATACTGTTGTCAATATCCGCCATTGCGGAAGTCTTCAGTATAAACTAATAGCAATTAAAGGAATTCGAAATTAATAAATTGTGTTTAATTTACTATTTGTTCTTTTTCGTTCTACTACATTCTATTAACCATTATGTATTTCTATGTAAATATTACGCTGCCAAATGTGATGAAACATGATGAATGTGATCGAAATTACATTTAGCTCTGTAACTTAAATTTTCAACCTCATAAACAACAGTAGTCTTTGAAGCCATTCTAAAACAATCTGGTAAGTTCATAACAATATTTTACATCGTGTATTCTCAACGGTGATAGAACAAAGCACAAATTTCGAAGTTTTAAGATAAATTTCTAGTGCTTAATGAAACATAGTGTTTTAGAGTACCTGGATGAGCTGAGTATCTGCTAATATGAGCGGTAGGCTACGGTAATAAAGTAGAAAACTCCAGATGTACTTCACGGAGAGGTTCAGGCACATTCAACCTTATTCTACGTTATTGCCCAAGAATTCGAATATAGACAGCTGTTGGATGTGGAAGGGGTGAAGCACCATCCTTTGTTGAGAGTTTATTAATTTATAGCACACGATTTATTATTCAGGTCACTTGGTTTACTGTTTATCCGAAAAATGATCCACACTTCGTTGTTGTTAGAAACTTGTAAAGCTTCAAGTTAAGCGTGGCATGATCAACTGCAACAGAATATCAAAACTTGGCTTTCACATGCGAAGAAAATTTATACATTACGAAGTTAGGTACAAGTTCCTCTATTCTGCATTTTGCAAAAGAAAAAAAACTTAATGTAGATCGTCACTCATTTTGAGTGAGACTTGAATTCAAAAGTTAAGAGCTTAGATTTACATTTTGTAAGATGAGAGATATGTATGCTTAGTTCTAAGTCTCTATAACCGATTGAGAATTTATTCCAGATATCAAATTTAGCTCAAACATTTTTAGTTTAAATTAGCTTCAATTTCCGCTCATGCTTTGTGGGATGTGACAACTAAGGGCCTGCTTCACAACAATCCACAGGCTACTAGCAAACTATAAAAAATACAAGAATTAAGATGATTTTTCTCATAAAACAACTTTTTTATAAACTGAAGCTCCTATTGTACAAAGTACAAATAACTAATTTCCTAAGATCATGCACGGTAAACTCAAATTATCTGGCCTCAACACTTAATAATTTTTCTGAGTTTTTATGCTTTATCTGTTGGAAAGAAGAATTCCCCAATTATCTCAAAAATTGAGTTTAAATGTTTTCACCCAATCCTCTGATATTTAAAGAGTAGTCCAGTGTCAACTTTCTCCCTATAGTTATCTTCTATTTCCAATTGAAAGAAACAGAAATTGCAAGAATATAGTTCATACTATTCCACTCAGCTCAAAATTCTCTACCAAAACAAAAAAATAAATTAGAAAAATCTAAATATTGCAGATTTTGAAATGTTTAAACCTCCTTCTCTGAATCAGTTGAGCTTATCGAATTTTTGTCGCGTTTGTCACGTTTATATTGGTTTGGTTGAGTGGTAGGGAAGACGCCCGATGAAGATTTTTTTCATATGAGGGTTCAAAGTTGAATTTTTCGGTCGGTTTTGGAGGGCAATTGTTCTCATCTATGGGTGATTCTAAACTTTTGATAAAATTTCTGTAACCAAAAGACACCTCAAGGAATAAAATGGCATATTTTTTATTTCAATCTGACAAATAGTTTTTAATAATAATAATAATATAATAATCTTTACTTCCGCAAATACAAACAAGCAAAAAAAAGGAAAAAAATTATAAATGATAAAAAATAATAATAATTATAAAACAATCAATTATTGGGAGAGAAACCAAGAAGTTACAAAGAAAAAATACTTAGTTCAACTTAACCATGTACAATAAATAAAATGTTACAAAAAATAAAATTTTAAAAATATTTTTAATTTTATTTTTAATATTTAAAATTTTCAAAATAACCTTTTGATAAATTGAAATTTTTACAGATTTGAAAAAAATATTTTGAAAAACTAATTGCTTGATTCCTCGAGGTGTCTTTTGGTTACAGAAATTTTATCAAAAGTTTAAAATCACTTGAAGGTGAGATCAATTGTCCCAAAAACAAAAATAAATCTATTTTGAACCCCCATATTTTACAATTGATGAAAACCCTTTTTCACACTGCAATAGATAACATTTCAAAGCTCCAACAGCATTCGATACAATAAACTTAAAAGAATATAATATACGTCAGACGAAATGCCTATCGGTCGAGTTAAGGGTTTTTGGTCGTAATTTTTTTTCGAAGTTCATTGAATTGGATATTATTAAGGTATTGAAATGCTAACTATTACCATGAGAAATTATTTTTTCATCGAATATTTTATGGAATATGGGAGTTCAAAGTTGAAATTTTTCGGTTTTGGGGGGCAATTGAACTCACCTACAAGTTATTTTGAACATGTCTTACTATTAATATTGATATAATCTATTGGTTTGCCAGTCAGGGAATGAGAGGAGTGATTAGAGAGGAGGAATGTGCACGATTTCGAGAAAATTGCCGTGAACAAGTCGACATAAACTTTTCTCACGTGGCTCAACTCTTAAAAACAGTTCACCGACTGAGTTTTCTCTCCTCGATTGGAATAGAACTCATACCAGAGATATAAACTGGTAAAGCTACTTATCGCTTTCTTAGTTGAAGAAGTTCTTTCCAATTTCGTGAGCCGCTTTCAGTTTACTGTAAGTGTTAGACGTCTAAATAACGGCAGTTGCGGGACACGTAGTATCATGTTCAGTTTTGTTGAAGCTCAAGGCAAAGAAAAACGAAAAATCAATTTCCGCTACCCAACTTTGGAAGATGATAAAAAAGTGCACAACCCACAAAGTACACAATCACGTAGAAGTATCCTTTCAGTCATGAATTATAATAATGACGAATTTCTAGCCAGTGACAGATAAATCCTTATGTTTTGACCGAGCGAAGAGAGATCTCTGTTTCAAGACGACCGTCTCGCTTTGACTGTCTGTAACGCATTTACGGCTAAACGCTTGGACCAAATTCTATGACTTTTTTCGTGGATCTTCCTTTAAGGAATGCCCTGCAATGTAGGTGTGGGGATTATCGAAATTCGCTTGTATTTAAAAGGAATAAAAGGAAAGTCATTCAGGTCTTCTTCTATAGAGAACATAATATGACTTTTAAAATCGCCGATGAGGGGATGATCCGGAACTGGGACTACGCTCATAGGTAGAAGTAAAGTGTTTCAAGAGTGACAGAATTTTGTCCAAAATGCATTGAAACGTTCCTAAATTCTTCACTTAGGCTGTCAAACAATCATAATTCAAATGAAGATAGGGCTGTAAACGTGTTTGTAAACGATAAACAACTAGACGGGGAAGAAAACATTTCTAGGAGTCTTGTTGGATAGACGATTGACCAAGGCACCATACATTGAGAAAATATATTGTAAAATTTCATCTGGGTTATTTCTCCTGCGACAGCTTGCTAGATTAAATGACAAAAAGTTACTTACTACAGCTTACCATAGACTATTACCGTCACATATTAGATATTCTATCTTAGTTTGTGGTAACTCATCAAAACAAAACCTGGATCCAAAAGAATGCTGTTAGGTGTATGTAAAGAGTAAATAGATTAGATTCATGTAGCCCGATGTTCAAGAGACTTTGCCTCCTAACTGTACCCTGCTTAAATGCCTATGAAGCTACTTTATATTTGAAAAAGAGTGATATTGAACAAAATCTTGACATACACGATTATAATATAAGAAGCCGAGGAGGGTATCACTTGCTGAGTCACAATAGTAGCTTTATTTAAACAAAATCCTAGTTATTTTGTTAAGAAACTCTACAACAAGCTACCACATTTTTTAAAGTTTCTTAAAAACTATACAAATATTAAACAAACAATTGAAAAAATATTTAGTTGATAAAGAGTTTTAGAGTGCACAAGTGTTCCTTTAACATCAAAGATAAGCCTCACCTCAACTAATTGATATAGTAATTATGGTAACTAGTTTATAACCATGTATAGTTGTTGATCAGACTTGTCTTATACTCCTCAACTGGAGTCTTAAGACGTAATCTACAAAAAAAAAAAAAAAACAATTGTTCAATATCTATTATCTATTATCTATTATCTATCATCTATTATCTATTATCTATTATCTATTATCTATTATCTATTATATATTATCTATTATCTATTATCTATTATTTATTATTTATTATCTATTATTTATTATCTATAAATATCATCGTCTTTATCATTAAATTCATCATCTTCAATCTATGTTATAATGTTTACCTTACAAGGAGTTAGTAGATTTGCTTACATAAAATGAGTTAATCTCAACTAATGCCTCTCCTCATCCCTGAAACAAAACTCTTCAATCCAAGAAATTTCAAAAGCCAGCCTTGTCTCTTTTCATGATACATAGATCCATCATGGAGGAGAAAATGCATTCATTAAATTAAATTAAGTACTGAAGACATTTCTATTTAATGAAAAGAAAAATTCATTAAGATGATTCATAGTCCATATGTGTTTCTTGGAGAATTAAGCCACTACACGCACAGTTTTGTAAAACTTAGTTTGAATTTTGCCTGTGATAAGTTTCAACAGAGAGAAAATTTCGTTCGTAAGAGATTCCTCGCCTTGATGTCATTTTCAGCGTCCTTCGAAAATGCGATCCAACGTTTTGTTCAATCTCTGGTGTTATCACGTATGATATTTAATATCTGTCATCTAGAAGCATCTGTGGATGATAAGCGTTCAAGCAATGATAGCCTTTCAATTTTGTCTGCGGATGAGGAGATCAAGTCGCTAAAGCTGGAGATGAGAAATGGATGTTGATTCCAGAGTAAATATGTAGACTATTCTACAGTCAGCTCAGTTTTCAGGGATTCTCGTTGTGCTCTCGTTAGAGCTCATATTTTTCAGCCAGTAGTAATATATATATATATACACATTATTATGATATATATATATATATCGCATGTATATCATCTGTGCAATTCTGAATGGGGTTGACAGAGCGTGATCATAGGAATCAAATCATGAATTGGAAATTATGGGATCTGATCTTTTTCTCGAATGTATATTGTTCACTGAGAAATTTGAGTGACGTCTTCAACTTAGCCTATTATATTACTCAATTATTCATGAGAATCTTATACTAAACAGTGTAAAATCGCGATACGTCAGAAGATATAAATCATTGTAGAATTTGAGCTTCCGATTGAAAAGCCTCGCTTATAATGGGTGTTTCAAAAATTACGCAATCTGAAATAAAATGGCGGAAGTCGTGCAAAAGGTTGCATTTTCTGTGCCCCAATCGATATTTAAGCAACATTTAATTTAATATCAATTATTTAATTCAATGTAAACTACCTGAGACAATTGGAATGTACTAGTCGAGCATTGGCATGGTCACAGCAGTCGTTTTATTAAATTGAATCAGATCTATTTTTTCAAAATGATTCTATTCTTGAGATCCTTAAAACTTATCATGTCTAATGTAAATCCATAGGGCTCTTTGTATTACGAAGTTCATCTACAATAAAATTTATTGACAAGAAACTCAAACAACGTTGAAAAGATTATTTCAAGTAGAGTAACAAAGAAAATTTGAAAGAAAGTTGCTGCAAATGTGTTAAAATTAGTACAAATTCATTCTGAAGTTACAGGGTATCAATTGCAACATCTAAAAATTCCTGAGATTAGAACAAGATTGACTTTTAATAATTTTATTGAATATGCAATATATAATACCCCATGGGTTGCGTCATTTTAAACACACTGTGGCATAGGTGTATTGAGAAATAAGGTGGATATTTGATATTTATTTTTGACAACTTACGTTGCCAGGTCTTAAAAGACCAATGGAAAATACTAATAAAAATCACATAATTAATAGAGCCCGGGTGTTTGGCAATAAGAAACACGAAAATAGGCAGGCAAAAGGCAGTAAAAAACACAAAAATAGACAGTTAAAAATGAAAAATAGGCATTTTATAAACATTGTAAAAATACAAATATAATAATTGGATAACATACTTTTTACTGGTTGTACATAATTACAAAACATCTCTTCAAGCTCTCTTGGATTAAACTTTGTCATCTGTCCAAGAGGATATTTTTCATATTGAAAACGGTCTTCCCATATCGACTGATCGTGATTGGTGTGTATTTGTAGCATGCCACTGAATTACTTTTACCTCCAGTTTACCTCTACGTTGTTCTAGTTCACCTCTGGTAGATTACATTGTAATTGTATTGTTACGGGTTCTAATTGCTAAAATAAGGCTGGCAACACTAAAGTTCACACTTGCACTTTATTTACACAAATTAGTCTATTTACACAAATTAATTTTAAGTTCAATTAATTAAATAAAAACAGATCATCAAATGACAAGCTAATACTTATTTCCAGTAATTATTTACAATAATTAATGAATAAGTAATTACAGGCTGATCAATAATAAAAGAAACAAGAGTCCAATAAACTGTACAATAATGCAGAAAGAAATTATAAAAAAGAGTAACTATCACTTACAAGAACAACACAGTCCAATTCGTTATTTGACAGTCCCAAATAATATCACTTAACACAACGTCTTTAAACTATTAGTAAACTGCATAAACAGTAAACACTTGTCTCTGCACTTGACACTGTCTAAAGACTGAATAAAGCACTGTTTACTCCACTGGCACTGGATTGTCTCTTTCACGAGATCTGTAATACAATCTGTCACGTGGGTTTGTAGAAAACTGACTGTCTGGTTCATGTGGACTCCTTTATATAGCTGTTGTAGTTGTATAATTTCAAGAATTGAAATCACTAGACGCTTCGAGAAGGCTACGGAATGCTTGGAATATAGATCTCGATTGTTCAGGAAGAATGAAGAAATCAATTGAGTGAGAGAGTTGCAGACTTGGAGAATAAGAGTGACAAAGGCATGTGAAGAGCAAGAGAATGAAGATCGGATGAAGAAGTCACGTCCAACCATGAGAACAATAGAATGATATAAATAGAACAAGTGCGTGAATAGAACAAGCAAAACTGCTTGTTTGCTTTCGTAACAGGTCACAGATTTACTCAAAGACTGGATCAATACAGCTTGCGACAAATCGATAGCAACAGCAATATTTCTTCTTCGGTATCCTACAGATTAACCACTGAACAGACCGACATAGAAATGGTGGAACTGACTGTATACAGTATTGATGGTTACAGGCAGTCTCATAAGATAACGCCAGCCAAACCGGGTTTAAATGGCGATAGCAGAACTACATTGCATCACGCTAATGTTGGTGTTTGATATCCTCACTGTACGGAAACGCATTAGGCCAAGATACATTATGAAGACAAGAGAGCCCTCGGTGCTGGGGTGTGGATCGCTAGCGTGTACATTATGCCACTTAGCTGCTTCACTGGGCCCCACTCTATTCATGGTCTCAATTATCCCTGATGCCTTATTCTAAGACTTATCAGCTGAGTGTCACTTCTATTTAACACACTGAATCACTCTTGAAAGTATTGCCACATTATGAAAGTCATGCCATGGAGTAATTAGTTTCTCACGTACTCCACTCTCAACTAATATTTATGGTTTCGATACATTATTTACTCGCTGTTACTTTCGGATCACTTTATCATCAATTACCGAACCATCTATCTTCCACAAAAGGTTAGAAGTTCTACTTCGTTGGTTGTAATTATTTTTCCTACAGTTACCTCACGAAACGGCTATTTATGCACTCATTATAATACGAAAAACAGCTGATTTCTGCACTATTTATCATATAGAAGATGGCAGAGCTCTCTGCATAATATTGTACCTAACTTCAAAACAAAGAGGCTAACGGCCCTCAGATCATGTCTGATGTCTGTGAAGTGTGGATATTGACAATTAGGCTAACACGAGATGTGGAGAATAGGATGGAATGGCGAGCTGCTGCAAACCAACCCCAGGGTTGACTACTGAAGAAGAAAAACATGAGATGTATTGCAGTCCTGTACGAAATAACCATTTCCTTAAGTTGCCTCACAAATCGGCTATTTATATACTTACTATAATACGCGAAACAGCTGATTCCTGCAATATTTTACTTTGCCGTACTCCTTTTACTTTGTCGCACTCCAGGTGTGACAACTGTAAAAAAAATTTAATGTGTAACTCGTGCTGAAAGTGTCTGCTGCACTCGACAAACTATTCCATTTCAGCTCGTGTGTGGTGCAAATCTCTCATACAGCTAAGAGCTACTTTGCGGACTCATTATACAAATAACTATTTTTTCCTACAGTTGCCTAACAGAGCGGATATTTATGCACTCATTAGAGTACATTATAGTCTGCATTGTTAAGTTTAGGTGAAATATTATGCAGAGAGCTCCGCCATCTTTTTTATATGATCGATATCTTCATTGAAGTATGTAGAATAAAGATCGTACTGCACTGAGGAAAGGTTGGAGAATCCACCAACCATTGAGTGAGTCATGTCTGTACAGATACATCTCGTTTTAAGATATTCACGACAGTGTAAGATATTTTCTTACTATAATTTTTACAAGTAGTATATCCTTCTACAATGCTTTTCTTTCATTCTCCACCTTATCTTCCTTCTCTACCTTCTCCTCCTCCTCCTTCTCCTCCTTCTCCTCCTTTTCCTCCTTTTCCTCCTTTTCCTCCTTTTCCTCCTTTTCCTCCTTTTCCTCCTTTTCCTCCTTTTCCTCCTTTTCCTCCTTTTCCTCCTTTTCCTCCTTTTCCTCCTTTTCCTCCTTTTCCTCCTTTTCCTCCTTTTCCTCCTTTTCCTCCTTTCCTCCTTTTCCTCCTTTTCCTCCTTTTCCTCCTTCTCCTCCTTCTCCTCCTTCTCCTCCTTCTCCTCCTTCTCCTCCTTCTCCTCCTTCTCCTCCTTCTCCTCCTTCTCCTCCTTCTCCTCCTTCTCCTCCTTCTCCTCCTTCTCCTCCTTCTCCTCCTTCTCCTCCTTCTCCTCCTTCTCCTCCTTCTCCTCCTTCTCCTCCTTCTCCTCCTTCTCCTCCTTCTCCTCCTTCTCCTCCTTCTCCTCCTTCTCCTCCTTCTCCTCCTTCTCCTCCTTCTCCTCCTTCTCCTCCTTCTCCTCCTTCTCCTCCTTCTCCTCCTTCTCCTCCTTCTCCTCCTTCTCCTCCTTCTCCTCCTTCTCCTCCTTCTCCTCCTTCTCCTCCTTCTCCTCCTTCTCCTCCTTCTCCTCCTTCTCCTCCTTCTCCTCCTTCTCCTCCTTCTCCTTTTCTATTCCCCATCCTTTTTTCTATTATTGCTCTCCCCAGTGATATAATTGGTCCCTCGTGATATAGAAAAAATTAGAATAAAATGCGTTTAAAAGTAGTGGAATGTGCTAAAAAAATAATTAAATTAAAGTCGTCGTCAGCATCCCAAATTGAATTGTAAAGAGGACTTACAAGGTAATAGATATTAGCGCAAGTGTGTCTTTTTTCTCTTTTGATGGACAAATTTATAAGTGGGACAGGGAAAGGTAAAATCAGTACCACCAACATCACTCCACGGTTAGATGAAACCAAGTAATGAAAGAGTTGGTGTAGCGCAGGTGTGTGTATACAGAAGCATTTCGACAGTACAGAATTTGCCACTCTAGCCCACTCTTGACAGTTACGTGGAGAAAGAACGACGTGTTGGAATTAGCGTTTTTTCGCTCACGCGGCTCACTGACACGTCTTTCGAGTGAGCTCGACTTTATCCTCTTACCATTCGCTCTTCCGCGGTTTAATATGCGTATAAAGGTGATACGGAACTGCGTCAGAACATACCTATCTCTACTGAATATATTCTGTATACGTATTCAGACCCCGTTGGAGAAATAGTATGCACGCTGAACAAAATTCTCCTCCCGCATTGAAAAGCATTGCTGAGCCGATGACGGGCGTTTCTAACAGTAAAAGAAGCTAGTAAGATGTTCACGAAGCTCTGTGTGGATTCAGTTGATCCCTTGCAACTCTTCTTGGATTCAGACGACAAGACTCAGCCTACATCACTACTTGTTTCCATTCAACTTTCAAAGCTGCCTGCTAAGAAAACTACTCGTAGAATATTGTAAGGACATATGACATCGAAGTCAATCATCAGTTTGAGGTCAAACCTCATAAGCCATTGACGAAAGACAGACATTCTCCGAGCATTTGTTAGAACCTTTATTGAAAACATAGTTTTTTAGAGTGGGGTTTCTAAAGGTGAATTACTGATATAAAATATTCTGTATTTATGAAGTTTAACTAAAAGGATTTTTGTAATTATAATGTTATTGATTGAATAAAAAAAAAATTCATCTTCTACAATAGATATTTACAGAACACATTATTCTTGATAACACTTTGAGGAATTCGAATTGATGAATTATGTAATGAATAACTCGAAATTAATGGAATAAAGTTTCTGTTCAAAAAAAATTCAGACTCAGGTCATCTAATTTATTGGTTGTTAAGAATGTTGCCCACTGTAGATTACTGATGAGATTAACGGAGAATATTACAATATAAGAAATAAGATTGATTTTATTCATGTTAAACTGCAATCCAACTATTTTTCAATTTTTTATCTTTTAAATTGATTAGATCACCAGAAATACAGTTACTCTAGACTACAGAGGTAGGTTATATACGTAGTAAACTCTACAACCAGCTACCACTGCTCTTAATTGTCTTAAAAAACAATTATTGAAAAAATATTCAGTTGATAAAGCTTTTGATAGTGTACAAGAGTTCCTTTCACATCGAAATTAAGCCTCACCACAACTAATTGATACAGTAATTATGGTGAATAGTGTATAAGATTGTATATTGTTTATCTAACTTGTCTTACACTCCTTACCTGCAGTCTTCAAGACGTAGGCTAATCTACAAAAAAAGTTTGTCTCTGACTGTTTGCTACACCTACAGTCACGGTTTCAATTCCCATTTAGCCTCGTGTATTCTGTGCATCACTCACCTCATTACCCACGCACAAGTATCTCAGATTCATGTGATCATCATCAGAAAAAATTACTCATGCCTTGGATGATTCGGTTTCATAATAGTTATTTATGTATTAAGAGCGTGAAGCGCGACTTTATCGCTCGAGCCAAAACATTTACTGCATGACGCATAGCGGAGCGCAGTAATTTTGCAAGAGCGATAGAGAAGCTTCACGCGCGAATTGCATACAATATTTTTCCTAAAACTGCAGTTCTGGATTCCAGCACAATAAAAGCTTGTAGTTTGTAACATCAAAGACCATGCGCGGATTTAATTAGCGTTCGCCATTGTTGAGGTTATGTGAATTTCACAGATTCCATGATCCACCAATGAGAAGACATCAAAATCAAAACAGAAGCGTAAAGAAAACAGCTGGCGAGCGTAAAGTACTTTACCGTTTGCGGAGCAGTAAAGAGGTATTTTACAATTAGTTTTCAGTACGTAAAGAACTACTTTACGAGCAGTTGTAGGAGAATATTATTATGATTCTCTATCCATTCCCTTTAAAAACTTCAATTAATAAACAAAATTATATTTAAAATTATTACTGAATCACTATGATTCGTTTTCAAAAATACAAGACGAATAATTATAATTTAGTGTGAGCTTTCCCGACAGAGAATACTTTGAAAGGTATATATCCTTCGTCGTCGATGGACCGGTTTCTTCATCACTGAACAAAATCAATTATATTGAAGCATAATCTGCTCAAACGTGCAGATTCACTCGCGTGCTCAGTCTGTGTGCTCAGTGTCTTTGTCTGAGGAACATCATCAGTCTCCCAGCTCTAGTCCTTTCACGTGGCGTCAACAACGATTCCAAGCCGTAATAATTCAAATTACCCCCTCTGTCTCTTCTCCATCACTCTCTTCATCTCATTATTCACTCGCCTTTCTTCTGTCTTTGAAGCCCAATTCCTCTTGCTGCTACCACCGCAGCTAATTACTCAAAGACTAAGGATGCAGTCAGAGAGGTGGGTGGCTAAGAGAACGCTCCTTTGTCCGAAAAAGTGAAGCCACACAGGGCCTCGCTCTTTTTGGTGACCAACTGGACAGAAGAAAGTGGCCGACTCTGTACACTAGCTCCGACAATTGAAAGGCTCGAAATCGTTTCATCGCGAATGAAAATAGCCCTTCCTCCGTACCTTGTTACTAGTAGACACCGCATAAATCCTTTGAAAAGTTGACTCACTCTAAGAGTTTCACTCCAGAAAAGTCCGATTTTCACGAATAAAGTGCCTATTTGGGAGCAGCAACTCTCAAAGGAGGCAGAATTTTGATATTTTTGAATTGTCAGAAGAACCACGAAAAAACTAATTATGTCTCCAGATGAACCAGCTATAGAAGTGAGAATCAGTCAATGCATATAGTCATCATATATAATGAATATTTTATTAACTAGTTAAGTGATTTAAAAACTTATCAAGAGATTTAAAAACCATGCTTATTTGAGCAAAACATTTTATGAATCATTCAAATAATTGCATTATTTTTAGCTAAAATCAATAATTGTTCAATGACAAAATATTTTCAACGTTTTCGGCTGCGTGCTCAATCCATTTTAAGTTTAGTTGGTTTTATGAATATTGCCACTGTACTGTGCGACACCGTATTTATTTTATCAAGTGTGCAACGTGAATTCAATCGGCTTATATTATAAGAGATTGGCAATAATATGATATTACTAAAAAAATGTGCAGGCCTTTGACGCTTTGATGTGTAGGCTTCAGTTCTCATACCAGGTTGTGACCTCACTGACAGATGTAAAAAGTAACTGAAGCTTGTAGCGGAAAATAGGACAGCGCACTGCCATAGCTGAATAATTTGATTATTGACAGATTTGAACTAACGAATATCAAATATTGATGCTTGCAACACCAATAATCTGAGGGTAGAGGTGGTCCAGTTAACGAGAAGCTCTACTCATTTCCCATGGATCACTGCGCGCGGATTTTCAAATGCTAGATTCGGTTGAAATTTGCAGTGCTGCGCTGGTAGCTGCAAGCTATCCTGTCAACAATGTAACGGCTAATACTCGAATTTACTACTAGTATCGTCTCTCTTGGGTATTACGAGTATATTCTGTGCATGCTCCACCACATAGTACGGTGCATTGTCCGGTACATGGATTAGAGATAGCATATGTACTTAGTTTTTATTGTTTGTGAGATAGCATATACTTTGTTTTTATGATGTTGAAGATCCATCTTGTTTCCTTTAATAAGTAAAATAAACTTAATAAAACAACTTTTGAATGGAAATTAACTCACGTTATGGCGTGACGGCCGTTTCGTTCTGTTGTCTAGAGCATGTTGTCTAGGGATGCTCTAGACAACAGAGCGAAACGGCCGTCACGCCATAACGTGAGTTAATTTCCATTCAAAAGTTGTTTTATTAAGTTTATTTTACTTTGTTTTTATTGTTTATTTGTACAGAAACGCATTTTTATTCATATTTTAAAATATAAATAGATAATATTATGTAATATAGGTTTTTTTTTTTTTTTCTGAGGATGAAGCCCACATAGGTCTGAGACCTGTGCGTGGGTAATGAGTTGGATGATGGTGATTGATGAGTTGGACCTACAGTTTTAGGTGGGTTCCGAACCACCGGGAAGTGATTTTACAGCAGAGAACAATGTCTTTTTTGCTGGCCAATCTAATCGGTCACCGTTACGAACAGGACCTACGAGAGCGCAGCTTATCTATCTGATTGAACAGATACCTGCTACGGCTCGCGGCTATCACTTTTATTAATAGGCAACTCCCACCAGCGGTAAAAGTTCCTTCTCTTTTTGCTGGTGGTGCCAAGCTTCTCTTTCTTTTTATTATTTGAAAGGGAATTTTGTTTTTCAACTAATTTTAAGATATTATTTCATGCAATGTTATGAATATAATTAAAAAATTAAATTAAGTAAGATTGATTGATTTATTCAAATGGAAGGTCTTTGAAACCCTATTGCATATTATTTACAAAATATACTGTTTGCAAAATCAATTATACCAGTAGCTATTAAGAAAAAAAAATTATCTAGACCAACTAGAACTAAGCTAACTGAATAAACAATGAAGCTGGATTCCAGTGCCATCTGGTACCCATTGATGGAAGCTATGTATTGCATGATTGCAAGTTAGTTATGTATTCCTGGATTTCTTGTTCCATGACGAACTGCGTTGTTAATATTACTTGTTATGTGAAATTAACGACTTGCAGTCAAATATTCATTAAGAATAAGTAAAATTTACTTACTCTGTAGGCCGAGCGCTTTCGAAGCTTTGAGATCCGTTTTCAGAGGCGTGTTCCTAGATCGTCGATGTCAGTTTTTTGGTTAGAAGAATTGTGGTTTTTGTAAAATGTGATCAAAAAGTTTGTGTGATTTAAAATTTAGTTGTTCGTTGAGTATGTTTTGTTTATTGTGTGTGGTGTGTTTGTATATTTCAAATTGTTTCAAGGTGTTGAGTTCGTGTCCTTTAGATTTTATATGTAGAATGTGTAGGTTGGTAGTGATGTCAGTAAAAGTGTGTCCAGTTTGAATGATATGGTCGGCGAAATTCGTTAAATTCACATAACAAGTTAGTTATGTAGTTATGACATGGTCAAGAAGAGAAAACAAAAATGATGCATTATGATGAATGATTAATAATGATGAAAAATGAAAATAAATATGGTGACTAAAAGATAATTTCTCAATTACTAATTATCATATCTCAATTACCCAAATCTCTAATTACTCAATACTAAAACAAGTGCTCGAACTCAGTACTGATAAACTTCCCTCGCCTTCAAGTTGTCAATAATCCCCCCCCCCCAAAAAAAAAACTCACCTGGATCACTCTTTTCAAACTGTGTACACATCAAGATGATCATAAAGTCTTTTTTTGAAGATGTTTAACGAATAGAAAATATAATTTTACCAGGCAGCTCATTCCACTCTCTCAAGGCTATAACCACAAAAAAATTATTAAATATTTCAGTGTGATGTAGTTAATCGATGATACCTTGTCCCTCGTCCGGGATTCACACTTGTCATCAGTGTGAAGGCGTCTCGAAGATATGCTGGACCTTCCATCACTAGTGGTTCTGTGAACAG